>JACGCM010002503.1:0-65667 GCA_014058105.1 Kingdonia uniflora | reverse complement strand
ACATCTTGAGAACAGTAGAATATTATGACAGATCACCCCCATAGTACAAAATATACCCTCAGACATATGGCAGCACACACAACTCCATCTCAATCCTACCTTCGGCTCGCATAAAGATGAGACTTACAGTTCGAACCAACAACTCGGCCTTCTCTAAAATTTACCTCAACCCTCACTACCATTTTCCTTCATACACATGAACCTACTTATCTACATTACCATAGAAAATAACCAAGCCCGAAGTCACAATATCATCATAGCAGAAACATAAATTTTATTCAGTCCGAAGTTACTCTTATAGAATACTTTACAACATAGTACAAATTTTTTACAGATTACTTCAATTTACATTAAGTATCAGCTCAAAATCCTTTTTCTTGAACGAACAGTCAACACAGAAAAAGATTCACAAACTTGATCATATGCTACAAACGCAGGGAAGTCCGCAACAGGCTCACAGATGAAAGATCTTCTTCATGGCCAAAGCAATGGTTTATGGAAGAAAATTATCATCTGCATCCTCATCACCTCCTCGCATGCTAGAGATAGACAGAATGACTCATTTCTTCAGCAAGACCAACTCATTAGCAGGATATCGACGAGACTCCCTCGCCGAAAGCCTGCCGCTTCTTCTTCAGTTGTAATAGCCTCCTCTGCCAACAGACAAAGACCGTTACGACGTTCTGCCTCAAATGTCACCAAGTAATGAAAACGTAGCATTTGGAAGTAATCATCCTCTGCCTCCACCACTTCTTCATAAGACATACAATAAATGTGGAAGACACAGGAATTGGAGTATGAAGATACAGCGGTTGATAGCCAAAATACTTGATACGCAATTCCTCCATCTTCCTCCAGATCCTAGACTCTCGGGCCTGAGTTCTAGCTGTCACCATTATACCGCAAGAACCAGTAAGGAAGAAATTAGAGACGAGGGTTTATTCTTCAAACTTAACCCATAGTACCTTTTTTATACGGGGATCAGCATTCAAACCAGACTCTTCAAATTCTCAACGTCAAAACAATTTCCCAGCAACAATATTGACTAGGCCAACTCTTCTTTCTGTTCGTTTTGTGTTCAATAACAAATATTCCTAGGCCAATCTGTTCCAAACCTAAACGATCTGAAATCTAGTTTAGTGTGCTGAATATGACCCTAGCTAGAACTGGTTGGATATGTGTAGCTTGTTTGGAATCAACCTTCTTGAGATCCATGTATCAAAAAACTTTCTCTCCTCGAATGTCCTTTTAAGATCTTAGTAATGACATGATTGGTTATCATAAGCGTCCTGGTGGCCCTGTTTGTCTAGGTTAACGATTTTCAAGTCGGGTCCAATCGTAGTGGACCGGACCATTAATTCAGTTTCGAAATGGATAAAATATGAAACTACCAAATAAGATCCTGATCTGGATTGAGCTAAACAGAGTTAAAACATTCTGAAAGTTAAAACATTCTGAAAGTTGAAAGATATCAGTACATGGAAATTTTAAATTCCTTGCAAATCATGATTCATTTCCTTGAGTAACTTTGATAAGCGATAAACATTTATTATTTGCCGTCCAGTGGAAGTCTTTAATTCTTGCCTTTAACTTTTCACTTTAATTACTAGGCCGTATGAGGTAGTAGCTGTTGGAAGCTCTAAGGGAATAGCAATATGGCATCTAGGTTGAACCCTGACACTGATGGAAGGCTTTCAGTTGAGAAGGTGCGTTGCTTTCTGGTCATGAAGGCGAGGTATGTTATACTTAATATTGCGTTTTGGATAGAAAGTTGTACTACTTATAAGAGGTCCTCACAAACTCAATAATTCTAGACTGGTTGTCTTTTTCCCCACTTAAATTATTTACTTGGTTTATAAGCAATACTAGAGGTAAAAACAGAGTTGTTGCGCTGTCTCCAAACTGAAAAAGAATGCAACAGTAGAAAAGGCTCGTAATAAGACTCTTGTATGCATATTGAATATAGAGAATAACTCCTCAAAGTTTGATCTTGCACGACCTTGATTAAATATGCTATTGATGTAAGAGCATATAAGCTCAACAAAGATGATATCAGCTGCAACTTCAAAAGGATCTGGAGTCCTCTTTGACATGTCCACACCCTTTGCCTCCTACCGCCGACAGTTATAAAACACCTTGGTGCAAGTCAGTCCCTAAACTATTTCCCTCTAGCTTATGTCTATATAGCATTTTTATTCTACACCGTAGGTTATATACTTTAGAGCCCTATACCATATACTCCAACAAGAGAAAGTATTCCTAACAGTTGATGTACGGACTTTATTTTTAATACCACTACCAGGTTTATTTGAAGTTTATTCATGAACATTAGGCTGTAACAAATACCACTAAAGTGAGAAGATACACGCTCTTTTTTGTATTATTTCATCAATGGTCGATGTTTGGTTATGATTATTCACTGTGTCAAACAATTGTATGATAAAAATTCATCATTTGGATGTATGAGGTACGATTCATTCATATGATAGTGACATACTACAGTTTGTTTTATTTTAATGTCTAATGATGCCATTTCTAGTTTTAGTATTACTTAGTATAATTGTGGGCGGCTGTAAACTAGTCTTGTTTATGATTGTGAGAAATCCGAAGTCGGCATTGGCATGTACCTTTTTATCAAGATGTCATAATTTGTATCTAACTTAAGGTGAATTAATGTTTTTTTTTTCTTCTGGTGTTTGCTAATCAAATCTTGTTACCGCAAAAGGACTCCACATGTCTTTATGCTCCACTCCTGGCTGTGGGAGGAAAAGGTTCAGACCACTTCTCTTTTGCCCGAATATTTGGTGATTTTCTTGGTAGTATTTCGTGATCTGCAGAATTATTTGACATGTATTTGCACATAAAAAATCTGCCAGTCATCGAAGGTTTCTCCATGCAAAAGTGATGAGCTTCGCATACGTCGTCAATATGTGTTGGTGCTAAACAGTCTAAACCTAACATTTCTTGAAAAAGTTTTGAAAGGTTAGTACTTAGTAGTGTGTAGTCACTCTAGGGTCTAAACCTCGACTGAATGTTAGTTGTGAAAAGCAAAACTACCAGCATCTCCGTATAGGGTTTGAACATGAAGGGGATTCCACAATTGAGACTAGACGAATAAACCGTTTGTAAGGGGAGAATGATAAGTCGGGCTGTGCCCATTAGTTTACGTCTCTTTCAGGTCGGCCCATCCTCTTTGATAACTGACATGACACCACCAGATCCCTGTAGATGCAATTCACTCAACCAAGAAGTTGGTCCTCAATACAAACCCGTGTACACCTTGCAACCACAAATACAGGGTTAAGGCAACAACAATATCATGTCATATCAATGCAAACTTACCAAATCTCTCAATTGATGCTCTATTATTACAGAACTAGTAAGTTTCTGCTCGCGCTTTGCCTGTAACATGTGGTGGTCATTTTAATTTCAGTAAGACATAGGGGCACAGAACATGTATAATTTCACTGAAACACTTGGCCGATATTGTAACAACTAACAAAACACAGACATAAGGGCGAAGCTAAGGGGAATGACTCCACTGGATTTGCGAGAAATCACTTACCAGATACCTAAAAATGATATATATTTTACTCCACTCATTCTAATCATATAATTGTTATTGGTCCAGTGACAAGTATATGGTTTTGACTACCTAAACAACGGGTTCAAGTGATCCAGGAGGATCTAGTGTGTTTTGAAGAGTTGGCATATCCTCTCTGGAATTTGGCCCAGAGTATATTTTCGTTCGAACGAGTTGTCGAACGACTATCGTAATTCCAGTTCTAGTAGAGTTTTAAATACTTTTTAGAGTTGGATTTCGAGTGGATTGTAACTAGGACTTGTAACCTCTATAAAGGCAAGCCTAGGCTAGAGTTAATTATCGAGAGTTTAGATCATTGTTCTAGGTTGATTTGTTAGAGTTCAGAGATTAAGACTTAGGGTTTTAGAGTTTCGTTTGTAATTACTTGATTCAGTAATTAGATCTCTTTATTTCTCCTAGAAATTGAGTTCCTCTGTTCTTCTAGTAAACCTATTTTGGTTTTCTCTTCGTATTGCGGATTAAGTGATATCAGTTTTCCAGTTTTGATTCTCGGGGGTTGATTGTCTCTACCCTGACCGTCTCAAGCAAGAACTTGAGATGTGGGAATTCGGCTATGCCTATTTCCCTACTGCACTACTTCGACTGGCTAGGTAGTTGACTTTTCGTCCAACTCGAAACGACTAAACCACGTTTTGAAGCATGAACTTTCCTCTCTAGAATGTTATTCTCCTGCAACGGATCTTCTCTTTCCATCCATAAGTCAACAACTGTCGGTAGGCGAGTGTCGATTGTAGAGTCTTCAACTAAATGAGACGGCTCAAATAGCTTCAAATACTCGGCATTAATCACCGAATATATCTTCGTGAAAGGTGGCAAATCCAATTCATACTCATATGTCTTGCCTTGCAACAACGTCCGGTGAAACATACTACGCCGCTTGGGATCATCATATCCTACAACATACTCCGATGAAACAATAGGTTGTATCTGCATAGCTACCAACATAGCGGAAGTAGTTGGTAATAGGGGCCGAGATAACCTATCAACCCTTTTGTTATCCACTCCCTTCTTTTACTTGATAATCAAGGGAATTGTTAGAGATACAACATCTACTTCATCTGGCGAGCTTGTTGTTATTAGACTGTGTAGCTAATAACTGGAACGGTTTGTGATCATAATGTACCATATCCTTATCTTATAACTTTCCTATTTTGGTTTGTTGCTTATGGACGTTGTCATTATATACAAACTCTAGCCGAAGTACCCTCTTGAACCGGTCGTACCAATAACATAAACTTGCCGCTCGCATTAACCAACCGCTTCACTTGACTCGCCGTTACTAAATTATTCGCGGTGACATGTTTCTTACACGCATTAATATCGAACTCCTTTACCTCCTTCACAAGACGATACTTACGAGCTCTACGGTAATGAATCGCATCTCGATCCCAAAGATAAGGGATACCCAAGATGACCTGACATACATCTAAAAGAACCACCTCACACGTCACCTCGTCAATAAACCTCTAGTAATTATCAAATATGCATATTTCTGAATCCACCCAAAACCATATGGCTTAAGATGAGCTGCAGTAATCAAACCCATTTTCTTCACCAACGCCTCAGAAATCAAGTTTTTTTGACTACCCGGATCAATAATGGCCTCGACTAAGCTCTACTTCACCTGAATACTGACATGAAAAGTTCTTCACAACTTCCCCTCGGTAGCCATAATCTGTTAAAATATAAATGTAAGCTTAGGATTCGGTTTATCAAAATCTGGGAGGTCAACAACATCTACGGCTTGTGTATATCTCTCTTTCTTGCTCTCTCCTCCTTCGGCCTATGCTCCGGGTGAAGTTTCCAATATTTATCAAAAATATGCCCACTTGCCTTACAATGACTGCAATAATTATCCTTGGACGAAGATCCTTCTCCCTTAGACTCTCCTTTATGCTCGTTTTTCCAACTTGACTTGTACCCCGACATGTTCTTGTAGTCTTCTTTGTCACTCTTCAAGTACTTGCCTTCAATAATAATTACCTTTTCGGTAGCGTCTTTGATATTGGCTACAGTAAAGAGCTTCAATTCTCTTCTAATGAACTCCGACAAACCCCCCCCCCCCCCCCGCGTGTACTTCATGAACACCTCATACTCGCCCACATCGATTTATTAAACCAAAGCTTGGTTATGAAACGCCGTAGTACACTCTTGTACGGATTGCTCAGAATTTTGGTGTAAATTATGCCATATGAACCATCTTTCTTGCTCATACCTAATCAGATAAAATTGTTTTCTCACTAATACCTTAAATTCCTTCCAACTCAAACTTCTTAGTTCGTGACGTTTCTTATAGGATTTCTACCACGTGAGTGCATGACTTGCGAATTTCAATGTAAAAAAACATATTTTCTTAGCATTAAAATATTTATAAACGGAAAATAGGTCTCTAACCTATCTAACCAATTATCCAACATCTCGGTATCGATTAAACCGTCGAATACTGAAATTTCAATTTTAAAATTGATATAAAGATTATGCATAGGATTCGCTGGCTTACCAATAACCGATCGCTCATCGATGGATTCGGCATTACTATAATCACTATCTACCTCCTCGGTACCCCCGTCCCTATCCTCCTCAGCAACCATTTTCTTCTTCAAGCGTATTCGCCGGTTTACCGAAGTAGAAGCTTTCACGAGGATCGTAAGACGTAATTGCTCTACCAACTCCCCTAGAGTAGTAATTAGGTTAGAAACCTTCGTTTCCAAAGTCGTGAGTCGATCTTCAGAATTGCTCATCTCTAAATTTGTCTTCTTCTACGAGTTAGGTTTTCGGTGAATTTTCAACGGACTCACTAGGTTCCCATTCGTTTGCTTGAGTCGGTCACGTATAAACTACAATTTCCCCAATAATCGTTACTGGAAAACTGATACCACTTAATCTACAATATGAATCGAGAATAACATAATAGAAAAATACACAAATTGGTGGGAGAATTCCTTTTTAGAGCTTCAATTTCTCAATCAATTTGATTATAATCGAAATACTCTCAAAACCCTAAGTCTCTCTCTCTCAAAGCTTGGATTGATCTAACACGATCTTCTCTTTCTTAGCCTTACCCTTTTATGAGGGTTACAAGTTTCTAATTACAAAAACCTGGACAATTATACCCTTAAATACCTAAAATAATAGGCTGAATTGCGCATCTGTTCAAATAGAACAAGTCTATTTTCGAACAGAAAAAAGTGTATTCGAACAGAATTAATGTCTATACGAATAAAAATACTCAGACATGTATTTGTTCGAACAAAACATGTCTCTGTTTGAACAGAAAAGAAGTGTATTTGAACAAACTAAATGTCTATTCGAATAAAAACACTCAGACATGCGTTTCTTCGAATATAAATAAAAGTTTATTCGAACAAAAAGGAGCGAATAGACTTTAAAAAAAGTCTAAAAATGACCAAGATCCTCCTGGATCATTATAGAATCAATTTGGATTAGATTAGTACTTCGTTAATGGAAAATTGATTTAAAGAATTTTAAACCTAATTAGTTGACCTAATTATTCATAATCGATTGATCTCAAGAACTCATAAATTTTACGATATACCACAAAGTAGACAAATGGATTCCCATTCATAGCCCACTTCGTGCATTCATCCTCTCCGATCTGCATCTCTAAATTTTGTTGAGGTAACTAATTTCTTTCTTTTGTGGGATAGTAGTGTCTACTCAGGATTTGATTCTTGATCTACTTTGCTTTCAATCAAGTATCTGTTGAAGGATGTGAATTATATTTGCTAGTACTATTCATCTATAAATTATATTTCTTTCATTATCTTCATTTTAATGAATTGAAAAAAATACTCTTATGTTAGATTTTCCTAACATCAATTATATAACGAATCATTAAAAAAACTAAGAACGAAACCTAGAATCGCCAAGAGAGAAAATCAAAGCAAAAACGAAAAGTAAATCTCACGCAAATTTACCCAGAGGAGGTAATGTAAAACCCTTTCGGATAAAAAGTCACTCCCCGCATGAACAATCTATTAGTTTATCAAATAGCTAGGTTGCAATCTCTTGCTCTCACAAACTTCAATGGAATCTCTCAAACCCTAGTTTTCTCACTCTAGGATTAAACTCATATTAGGTTACATAGAATAACTCTAAGTATCCCTTATATACTTGGGAGAATTTTACAAGAGTAAGGGCTCAAAGTACGCATCACAAGGCAGGTCAACAGCGTGAAAATAACACAAAAAATTCTTTTTAAAACATATTTCTAACATAAAGGTTCTGGACCAATTTTTCCTCTCCTGTTCGAACATGTTATCTCTGACTCAAACATGTTCTAACATGTTAGTGTTTCTCTTCGTCTTTGACCCTCTCGTTCGTCCTGTAAACTCTAATGAACATCCACAAACATAATTCGAGTTCATTACTCAATAATCTCATACTTAAAATCGAATTTACCGTAACCCATCTCCAGATCTTAATAATAAATTGCTCGTGCTACCCAGACCTTTAACCATGAAGACCTGATAGACTCGTAATATTTACGTGTGCAATTTATAAATTTATATCTAACTTGTCATTTATTAATTATATGTGATACTAATAGTACTTTTGCTTGAATTTACAAAAATCGGTCGCATGGTAAATAAGTCGTACATCTTTGCGGTTCTCAATAAAGAAAATGAAGTAATGCACTCCAGCAGTTGATCATCCCTTGCATTTGTCAACCAAAAGTCCAATGAAGAAGCATTGATGGAGATTATCAAGCTATATAATTTTGTGCATGGGCTAAGGCATGGAGTAGTGGGTTTTAAAGCTCTTATATTTTGTGTATAATGGAAGGCATTGTTTAAGGAATTTCTCATTTATGTTGATATTTTGTAACCCTTTCTATGCTCTATAAATAGGGGGAATTCCACCCATTTGAGATATCTTGGAGAGTGTAATATCAAAGGTTCAAAACAATAAAATTTTCTCTTTTTCTCTTCTTTTCTTGTCATTTTCTTTTATTGTAATAATAATATTATGACAATGATCAAAATGATGAGTAGCTAAACCTCTTAGCCAAGGCTAGATGAAGTTTCACCCAATATAGCCTTAGTTGTTTAATAACATAGTTTAGTTCGAATATCTACATTTTCTTTTTAGACGTACTAGTTGTTGAATAACATAGTTCACCCTTTCTATGGTGGCTCTCCTCCCATATTTATAGAAGATAGGAAAGGTGATGTCACTGCAGAGAGGCCAAGTTACAAATGTATCTTTCTTTACAGTTGTCTGATACTGGAGTCGGTTCTTCCAGAGTTGTCTGCCGAGTTATTTGCCTTCGACCAGGAGCTGAGCTGGACTGAAGCGGTGGTTGAAGGTTTATTGGAATCGAGGGTAGGTTTGTTGTGGCTCTGATAGATTTGTAATTAAGTACAGTAGGCTTCGAGCTACCCGGGAGTCTTCGTGTACCCATTTTGTTCTCGATGGATGCGAGTAGGCTACTACATAATTAATTCTTGAAAATCCACATCGACCAATCCCCACAAATTTCTAATTCAAGTAATCCAAATTCATCAAAATCCAAATTCAAACCCGAAAATCATAGAAATTTACATTGAGAATTTGAAACTATAATTGGGGGAATCATGGTTGTAAATGCTCACCGATAAGAATTAACATTTTTCGTCAAAAGGGTTTAAGTTGTAATGATCCCCTATCATGAAACGAGATCAAAACAAGAGATCTGAAAAGAGAGATACCTAATTCAAGAAAGTTGAATTATTGTACAATGGTGATTATTCTTTTCGAGGAATGTGGAAGAGTGGGTTTCTCAAGTTTGTTATAAATTCAAGAGTGGGTTTCTCAAGTTTGTTATAAATTCAATACCAATGTCAAACACGAGCGGAGTGTTTGGAACGAAAACTACTTTGCGTGGGGTCAATTTAGCTAACTATTATAGCGATCATGAACGCTATGCATAGTATCACCTAATTACTCTAACACAACAATTGCAGTTTTAGTATGGGTAATTGAGTTATCATAGCGTTTGTTTAAATGTCTGTTTTTAATTAATAGCATTCTATACAAATACTATACTCTTAATGCTATTAAATGTCATTTTTCTTGTAGTTATTTTAATGTAAATCTGACGCGAAAGCAAAATTGAGTAGTATTTAAGCTAACCAGACATTAGGGCTCTTGAACACTAAAAGACAAAAACGGAAATAGCAAAATTTTTATTAACTGAACCAAAAATATAAAGTGCACCACCACTCCTTTTATATAGCCAAATCCTAGGGTTTCTTCCCTCAATATCTCCTGAACATCTCCAACTAGACACAAACAACTAAGCATCCCAAATAATATCCCAAATAGTAGAGAGCTTTAACACAATATAATGAAATAAATAAATCATCAAGGAGTGGGAGATAAACACACAATATATTCCACACCGGTATCAAACAACACGATACAATATTAATCAGAGTGGGGTGTTGGAATAATTCGAAGAGGAGCTTTCATCTGGAGAGCAAATCCCTGCCATTCAGTCATGTCTAATTCCTTCAAATCACCTGGCAATTTCCAGTCGAAGTGAAATAACAAGTTTGCAAGGAAAATCTCAAGAACTGCTAGGCCAAATGAAATTCCAGGACATGATCTTTTTCCCGTACCAAAAGGGACAAATGTGTGGTCTGGACTTTTGATGTCCATGTTATTAGTGAATCTCTCTGGAATAAACTCTTCTGCATTCTCCCACACTTTGGGGTCCCTCATAATTGCCCACACGTTTACCAACACTGTTGTATTAGGAGGGATGTCATAGCCATTGACAATAGCACCTTTGGAATTATATCGAGGCACCAACGTTGGACCAGCTGGATGTAATCTTAGGGTTTCTTTAAGCACACATTTGAGGTACTCCATTTGGTGAATATCCTCCTCGTGCACCTTGGACTTTATTCCCACCACTCTTCTTACCTCTTCTTGGACTTTCTTCATTGCATTTGGACTGTTGATAAGTTCGGCAAATGCCCACTTTAAAGTAGTCGCAGCATCATCTGCCCCAAGAAACAAGTCCTGGAAATTAAAATAAAAGAAGCTTTATCACTAACAGTTCATAAAAACAGTTGTTAGAGAGGGAGAGAGACCAACCGTTAACATTGCTTTAATATTCGCTCTTGTAAGGTTGTATTCTTTTTGAAGTAGGAGATCAAGGAGATCTTTTTTGTCACCGTTGTGTGTACTTCTAGATATGTGCTCGTCAATAACTTGCTCCCAGTATATATCATTTTCTTGGCATTTTGACTTCAATTTCCAGCGAAAGCCGGTTAGGACGTCGATCCAGTAGCCAAATGATGGGAAGTAATCTTCAAAACTAAAGGTTCCCATTATTGTCATAACATCGTGATACATGTCGGCCAGTTTATGGCTGTCTTGACTTGTATAAGTAACCACGCACCTAAGGGATGTTTTGCTAATAAAAGCGCGGAATAAATCACTTAGATCTTCTATTGGAGTTTGCAGCGAACAATAGCGGAATATCTTCTCCATCATCAAGGCCGCTTCTTCCTCTCTTACATGCCTAAAAGACTGCACCCTTTGGGGGTTTAATAGCCCATCACCAAATAATTTCTTTCCTTGCCTCCAGTAGTCACCATAAGGTGCAAAGCTTACATTTGTGTATCCACGCATCATAACTTTAGCTGCACTCGTAGGAGGTCTATCTGCGAATTCGGTGTCTTGGGTCATCATAACCTTTTTAGCAGTATCAGGAGAAGAAACTACAAGAAATGGAGCTTGGCCTAGTTGCAGGAGCATAATTGAACCATACTTGTTCGAGAGATCTCGGCAAGTACGGTGAAAAAATGGGTGGAACTTGTGGAGGTGTCCAATTAATGGGAGCTTTGGTGGAGAAGGAGGTAGATTTAGTTTTGTTGAGGAGACTCCATTGAACTTGCGCCAAAATAAAACTGAGAAGAAAAAGAGAAAAAGAAGAGATAGTGTCAAGTTATTGAACAATCCTTCTCCTTGCCCTTTTAGCCATTGCTGCGCATACAATAACTCAACCATTGTTTTAGATGTTGTGTTGTGTATGCTACAACTCTCTTTGTTCATCTTATTTATAGTGGCTCTTTACTTGATTTTACATGTTTTGTTGGAAGCCTGGACAGTACCAAAAATGGCACATGGCACACGGCACACGGCACACATGATACACGGGGGATCGACATTGTAGTTATTAGTTTAACTGCCAAAAGGCCCTGTGAAAGAAAAATTTCATCAACTAGTCTTAATTGTAAAATTATTGTGTATCATGGAAGTGGCCATGTAACATGTTCAAATATGTTAACATGTACTAGTTTTGTTTTTGTTTTTAAGCAAAAGGGAGTGATATCATAACGCCACCGGGGCCGAAACAGAAGTAATTGTGTTTACAAAAAGGGTAGCCGCTAACGGCTTTAAAAACGAAATCACAGGGGGGTGTACTCCCCTAGCAGCGAGGACATGAGCCTCATAATTACAAAGTCTATTGAAATGACAAAATCTAAAAGCTGCAAAACTGGAAGCAATGGCAATCATGTCCGGCGCCAATGTGAGTGCCCCCCAGGAAAGGTCGTCCGATCCTGTCTCAAAAGCGCTGACTAGTCTTCTACAATTCGTGAGCACCATGACTCGCTCAAGGCCTAGACTACGCGCCGCCTCCATGCCTCTAATCACGGAGATCGCCTCAACCTCTTCTGGGTCCGCCGCCCGAGAGGAATCATAACCTACACCAATAATAGAGGAAGTATGAGTCCTGATTACAAAACCTGACCCGCCCGGAGAGTCTTTGTTTGGCCATGCTCCATCTACTGTGACAATGTGCCATCCCTCTCCGACCGCAGGCAGAGGTAGAGGAATGTGTTGTCTGGTCTGGGAGTGGTTTTGGATGGCAAGGGGGCAGTATGTCCTTGCCATATTCACAGAAGCAGAGGGGTTAGTAACGACATTATTAAAAATAAGTTCTTTCTACTGGACCAGATAACATAAAAAATAGAGCTGATTTTCCCCCATGAGGAGGTATATGGTGTTGCCGTCCCATGTTTAGCAAGCTTTTGAAATAGAGAGATTTGGGATTCAGTAAAGGGCCATAACTTGTAATCAATAGAAGGGTCAAAAATATACCATAAGTCTCTCACGTTCTTACAGAAGAAGAGAGCATGCGTGGTAGATTTCTCTTCTTCTCCGCAACTGGGACACGTGGTATCCCAAGCAGGATCTCCAAACCAAATATTTCTCTTGGTAGGGATTTCATCCTGCAAAGCTTTCTGTAATAGCCTAATTCCGGAATACGGACTTAACCTTTACACCAAAGGTATTTTGTTCGAGAATAACAAACAATGATCAGCAAGACGATTTAGCGTGGGAAACCTTTGAATATGTTAAAAACCACGACCTCTCCTGAGGATTTTGAGAAAGTGATGATCTTATTGGGATTGCTAGTGTATTACAATGAACGACTTGAAAATATAAGATGATAGAATAGGAACTTCTCTACGGTGATCGTTCCGTCCCTCATCTACAGTTCTCCAGGTCCTTTTATAGGTCTTCTAATGTGACCGTTTGATGACCATAAAGTTCCTTAATGATAGAAGTTACAAAGTGAGTGTGAAATATTTTTTGACCAGGTTGTGCAACGTTATAACATTTGCTGCTGTACAACGGCTCTATTGCTGACTGTGTGCTTTGCGCAAGTCAGGCTGCTGGTACAGAGGTCGAAAGTGATGTCTCAAACTGCGGAAAGTTTGGTTACATCTTTAGTTGTGCGTTCTGTATGCTGATGAGATACCTAGTGACAGTGCTCCGGGTAGTGATGGTTTCACATCGGCCTTCTTTACCTCATGTTGGGACATCATCAAGGATGATCTTCACGGCGCTGCCAAGGAAATCTTCAACGGTGCCCCACTCTCAAGATGTTATACTTCTTCGTTTCTTACTCTTATACCTAAAGTGGATACCCCAACATTGTTGAGTGACTACAAACCAATTAGATTTTGCTCCACTGTGTACAAAATCTTGTCATCCATAATTGCTCATCGTTTAAGCAAACTCCTTTACAAATTAATCTCCGGCAACCAGGGAGCTTACATTCCGGGCAAGGACATTAGTGAGACCATAACGTTAGTTCAGGAAATGGTTGGGGATTTGCACAGAAAGGTTCGAGGCACTAATGTTATGATCAAGATAAACATGGCAAAGGCTTATGATAGGATGGATTGGGGGTTCTTGAAACAGGTTTTGCACAAATTTGGGTTTTCCAGCAGATGCGTTTCCCTCATTGCACAATGTATTGAAACACCATGGTTCTCGGTGGTCCTCCAGGGGGTCTTCAAGGGCTACTTCAAATCGTCACGAGGCTTACGACAAGGTGATCCTCTCTCTCCATTGCTGTTTATTATTGCAGAAGAAGTCCTATCTAGAGGGCTTTCCAAATGCTTTGCCGAGGGCGCAATTGGGTTATTTCATACATCCAGAGGTTGTCCACCCATTATTCATCTCTTATATGCGGACGATTTCCTGGTTTTCTTAAATGGAAGTCAAAGATCTCTCTCAGGGTTAATGCACTTCCTCACACGCTATGAAAACTACTCCGGCCAACTAATCAACAAAACTAAAAGTGGCCTATATGTTCACCACAATGTCTCTACAGCAAGAAAACAGGTCCTCCATGCCGCATGTGGTTTCCAACATCGCACTTTTTCAATGAATTACTTGGGCGCTCCCATAAGTTACGGCCGGATACTGATTATTCACTTCGAACAACTGCTCACTAAAATACAACGTCGCATCGAAGGGTGGCAAGGCAAGCTTCTATCACAAGGTGGTCGGTTAGTAATGATAAACCATGCCTTGAACTCAATACCTATACATCTTCTCTCATGCATTCTGGTGCCGCTAGGTGTCATAAGCAAGATCGAGACGATGCTCTCCAATTTCTTTTGGGGCAGTTTTAACGGGCAAAACAAGCGACATTGGGTCGCATGGGATAACCTGTCTTCCAACAAAAGAAGGTGGACTTGGTGTACGCGGCCTCATAGATATCAAGTACAGCCTACTACTTAAGAAGTGCTGGAATTTCCTGTACAACACCTCTTCATGGGCGCCTTTCTTCCGCACCAAATACACCATTAATGGGGAGACAACCCGGCTGCGTGCGGGGGACTCTATACTCTGGAGACAGATGCAGGGTCTCCTCCAAACGGTGGAAGCTAACACCACGTGAAGCCTCGGCAAGGGAAGCAAGAGTTTCTGGCTTGACGACTGAACCGGGACGGCAGGTTAACTGATATTCTGAACATTGACTACTTGCAAGATATCATGATAAAGGATGTCATTGTTAACGACGGCGACTGGAATTGGCAGTTCCTCGAGCATGAAATACCGGCATCTTGGAAGCACACTCTCTCAAACAAGTTCTTTCTCACCGAAGACGACGACAAGCCGCTTTGGGGTCCGTCTAAAACCGGTGAATTCACCGTAACTTCTGCTTGGGAATTTTGGCGCAGGGAAGAGAACAATCACAGCTGTATGCGATGGATTTGGCATCCGGCAATACCGACCAAAATACAAATTTTTAGTTGGAAAGCTTGGAAGAATATTGTTACCGTGGATACCGTTATACAACGATGGATACCTCTTGCCTCTCGGTGCTGCTGCTGCGACACCGGAGAATCTGAATCGTTAGACCATTTGCTGGTTCAGGGCAGCGTTGCAGCGAGGGTTTGGGCGCATTTTGCAAATGTTTGTGGAGTTCGGCAGGGGGCAAACGACAGCTGGTGAACTCGGCAAGGTGTTTGGTTTCAGGCAGCTGATTCGTCCGCCCAAATGGGTATTGTGCGAGGGGTTATCCCAGCTTACATTGTATGGGAGGTTTGGAAAGCACGCTGCCGCTATCGGTTTGAGGAAGTGCATCTCTCTTCCCTCGAAATCATACATAAAATCACCACAGCGCTTCAAGAGAGCATGCCCAAAATCAGGATAACACAAAGCAGCACCTTTGGTGACATCATCTCGCTCCAGGTTCTGAGACTAGTTAAAAAATCAGTGCAAATCAGAAGACCGATAATCGTCCAATGGACGTTCCCACCACTTGGTTACTACAAACTAAACAGCGATGGTTCAACTCTTCCCTCCGGACTGAGTGGTGCAGGTGGAATTATTAGAAACAATCTTGGTGAGCTTCAGCTTGGGTACAGCATCGCACTGGGCACAGGTACAAATACAGCTGCAGAAATGTTTGCGCTAATGTACGGTTTAATGCACTGCAAAAGACAAGATTGGCTCCCGCTCATCCTGGAGGTGGATGCTGAACTCCTGGTAAATTGGTACAGATGCAAGTATCGCTGCCCGGTAAAGTATGATGCAATTTGGAAGCTTATTACCCAGCTTGGACAGGAACTACACATTACCATGACACACACCTACCGCGAAGGCAATGGAACAGTTGATTGACTCTCCAAACTTGGTAGCTCCCAACATTCACAACTCTTCTGGTCAGCGGCTCTGCTCCCAAGCCAAATTCGAGCAACCTACTTCATGGAAAAGATAGGAATAGCCAGTATTCGGCAATAATCTAGTGGCCAGGCTCTATCTCCTCCACCTGTATATTCGTTCTACTTAATAAATAAAAAATCCAAATTCGCTAAAAAAACCTCGTTGGTTTTGGATGTTGACGTGGATGAGTATGAGTTGTTCATGAAGTACACGGGGGGTTTGTCGGAGTCCATTAGGAGAGAGTTGAAGCTCTTTACTGTGGCCAATACTGAAGACGTTGCCGCGAAGGCAATTGCCATTGAAGACAAATACTTGAAGAGGGACAAAGAAGACGACAAGATCAAGTCGGGGTACAAGTCTAGCTGGAAAAACGAGCATAAGGGAGAGGCCAAAGGAGAGGTGTTTTCATCCAAGGAGTTTCATTGCGATCATTGTAAGGCACGTGGGCATATTTTCGATTATTATTGAAAACTTCACCCGGAGCTTAGGCCGAAGGAGGAGAAGAGCAAGAAAGAAAGATATGCACTAGCCACAGAGGTTGTTGACCTCCCGGGTTTAGATAAACCAAATCCTAAGCTTACACTTATGTTTTAGAGGACTTTGGCTGCCGAGGAAGAGAGTTAGGAAAAGCTTTTTCATGTCAGTATTAAGGTAAAACAGAGTTTAGTCAAGGCCATTATGGATCCGGGTAGTCAGAAAAATTTGATTTCTGAGACATTGGTGAAGAAGATGGGTTTGACGACTACAACTCATCCTAAGCCGTATGGTTTGGGGTGGTTTCAGAAAGATGCGGAGGTGATGGTCACGAAGCACGGCTCCTTTGGATGTGTGTCAGGTCATTTTGGGTAGCCTTTATCTTTGGGATCGAGATGCAATTCATTACCGTAGAGCTCGTAAGTATCGTCTTGTGAAGGAGGCAAATGAGTTCTATATCAATGCTTGTAAGGAGCATGTCACTACGTCAAATTTGGTAACGGCGACTCAGGTGAAGCGGTTGGTTAATGCGAGCGGCAAGTTTGTGTGATTGGTGCGACCGGTTCAAGAGGGTACGTCGGCTCGAGTGTTGTCTCCTATGACAACGTTTTATAAGCAACAAACCGATATGGGGAAGTTGCAAGAGGAGGTTGTGGTACATTTCGATCACAAACCGTTACAGTTCTTATCTACGCAGTCCAAGCTTCAACAAGCTCGCCATATGAAGGATGCCATACTTTCAGGAGTTTACCTTATTGATCAAGTATAAGAAAGAAGTGGACAACAAGATGGCTGATATGTTATCTCGACCCCCATTACCAACTATTTATGCTTTGTTGGTAGCTATGAAGATCCAGCCGATTGTTCCTTCTGAGTACGTTTCAGGGTATGAGGACGACAAGGAGCTCAGTGCAGTTCACGAGAAGTTACTGCAAGGAAAGACGTGCAAGTACGCTCTGAAGGATGGTTTGATTTACAGGGGCAGTCTACTATGTATTCCTGAGGGTGGAGACCGTTTGTAGTGGATTAAAGATGTACATTGTTCCCGGGTGGCAGGTCATTTCGGGGTTGAGAAGACTCTTTTGAATTTGCGGCGTTATGTTTATTGGCCGAAGATGTAGGTGGATGTTGCTCGTGTGGTTCATGGTTGCGTGCTATGCAACACTTCAAAACCTTCCAATAGGAAGATAGGACTGTACTTACCATTGCCAGTTCTTAGTCGACCTTGAGAGAGTTTTTCGATAGATTTTATGGGTGGTTTGCCCATGACCAGGTGTAAGAATGACTATTGTGTGTGGTGGTGGACCGATTCAGCAAGATGATTGTTCTTATTCTATGGCAGAAGACGGTCACAGGGGAAGGAGCAGCGCGATTGCTTTTCAAAGACGTCTGGAGGTATTTTGGGCTCCCTTCTTCTATTATTTATGATAGGGATAGCCGCTTTTTGGGGCATTTCTGGAGATCGTTATGGGGAATGATGGACACTGATAGGGATAACCGTTTTTCATCACAGACAGACGGGCAAACAGAGGCCGTTAACCGCACTTTGGTACATTTATTACGGGGATTCCATTCTAAGCATCCTAAGACTTGGGATGAGAGTTTATCGTATCTTCAGTTTGCGTTCAACTGGGCGATTCATGGTTCCACATTGAAGTGTCCTTTTGAAGTATGCTTGGGGTACTTGCCGCAAAGCCCTTCTGATTTGGCGTTTAGTCTTGGCGACAAGACGGTGTCAGGGAAGGAGGAAGAGGAGCAGGTTAAAGCTCAACGTTTCATTAAGAAGATCAGCAAGGTTCATGAGGTGGTTGAAGCTCAGTTGAAGAAGACTCAAGCGAAGTATAAGGCTCGCCACGACAAGCATAGGGTTGAGTGTACTTTTCTTGAGGGCGACCTCGTTTGGTTGCATTTGGGTAAGGAACGGCTTAAGGGGGAAGGTAAGAAGCTCAAACCTATCCGTTATGGTCCGCTTTTGATACTCAAGAAGATTGGTGACAATGCATTCCAATTGGATTTGCCACCTTTCATGAAGATGTATTCGGTGATTAATGCTGAGCATTTGAAGCTGTTTGAGCCGTCTCTTTTGGATGAAGACTCTGCAATCGATACTCACCTACCGTCAGTTGATGACTTATGGATGGAAAGAGAAGATCCGTTACAGGAGGATGGTATTCTAGAGTGGAAGGTTCATACTTTAAGGCGGGGTGCTATTGATTCGTTCCGAGTTGGGAAGAAGGGTCAGCTGCCGAGTAAGTCGAAGTGGTACAACAGGGAATTGGGCATCGCCGCATTCCCACATCTCCAGTTCTAGCTTGAGCAGAAGCTCAAGGCTCCTAAAGGGGGGAACCATGATACAGGAGGATCTAGTGTATTTTGAAGAATTGTCAATGTCGTTCGAACGACTTTCAGTGTCGTTCGAACAAGTTGACATATCCTCTGGAATTTGGCCCAAAGGCATATTTTCGTTCAAACGAGTTTGGGTTCGTTTGAACGAGTTGTCGAACGACTATCGTAATTCCAGTTATAGTATTTCGAGTTGGATTGTAACTAGGACTTGTAACCTCTATAAAAGGGCAAACCTAGGCTAAAGTTAATTATCTAGAGTTTAGATCATTGTTCTAGGCTAGATTTGTTAGAGTTCAGAGATTAAGAACTTAGGGTTTAGAGTTTCGTTTGTAATTACTTGATTCAGTAATTAGATCTCTTTATTTCTCCGAGAAAATTGAGTTCCTTTGTTCTTTACTAACCTATTTTGCTTGCCTTTTCCTCTTCGTATGTGGATTATCAAGTGAAAAGGTTATCATACTTCTTGATAAAACGAGTTTAGGTTTTTATCAAGAAAACGAGTGCACCTTTTATCATACTACCTAAACTACATCAGATGTTTGAGGGACAGAACCTGAAGATGGCGAGATTGGGCATTGCTCAAGAACCTTTATTGAAAGGGGATTCTTCATCAAGGCATAATATACTTCTTGATAAAAACCTAAACAAGTATGATGTAGTTTAGGTAGATGATAAAAACGAGTCACCTTTTATTGAAAGGGAATTCTTCATCAAGGCATAATATAACATACGGACAATGTTTGACTACCTAAACACGGACAGATGTCTAATGAGCCATTTGTATATGCTATTGGTCCACGTGAAAACGAGTACACGGAAAATAAATATTATTAGAACGGGAGGTTTCATCTCAAAACCAATTGAGAATGAGAGGAGTATCCCCGGATGTTATATTATTGAGGTGCAAGGCTTAATACCCACGTGAAACTATATATCTAAACAAATCCCACAGCTGTATTTGTAATTAATTCAACCTAACAAAAATTAAATATCCACCATAAATCATTGAGAGCCATACAGATTGTTGATAGAGGTAATCAGAAGTTCAATGAGCTTGATCATTTTCGAGTATATATATGTATTGACTATCCTATAGTGAACCAAAGATCTCTCAAGTATTGTACATTGATGCCTTGATGGAGAATCCCCTTTCAATAAAGGTTCTTGAGCAATGCCCAATCTCGCCACCTTCAGGTTCTGTCCCACAAACATCTGTCCGTCTCACTTATTTCGATCTTGGGGAGGTTGGTCTCGACCCTCCAGTTCATTGCCTCTACTTTTATAAACATAAGTGTTCCAAAACTCATTTCATGCAATCAATCCTTCCCAACATGAAACATTCGCTTTATCTCACCCTACAACACTTCTTTTCCCTCGCAGGAAACCTCATTTGGTCCCCCAAACCTCTGTATGTTTTTGTGGTAACAATCCTAGAGATGCTAATATATTTACACCACTGACTTCTCATTTGTTACCGCGGTCATCACCCAGTGCCGCGATACTGTACCCAATAATGGCCTTGCCAGTAACATTGTTTCCAAACGTGGGAATCTGTGTTGGGCTGACAATTAACCATGCAGCCGCTGATGGCATTGCCTTCAATCATTTCATGAGATTTTGGGCATCGGTTTGTAGCTTTGGTGGAGAGATCACAAAAAGTGTGTTGTCTGATCACGCGTTGCCATCCTACGACAGAACCAAAATCTCCGACCCTTACGGGAGTGAAACCGCTCATATAAACGGCTTGAAAAAGATTAACATATGTGCCCCCCTATATCTTTCACTCTTCCCATCACCCCTACCGATCCAAATGATAGGCTTGTTGCAACTTTCGTCATGGATGCTCCTACCATAGACAAACTTAAGAAATGGATCTTAAGACGGATCACGGAGAGAAACAAGGTTCTTCCGTGTTTCAATGTAACATCAGTAGTTGCAACTCTTGCTGTGTATGGGTCTGTTGGAGTAAAGCATTGGATGGTGATAAATGGAATGTTGGACTAAAGCATCGAATACTGGCGAAAATGTCGTAGACAATTCGAAGGAACATTTGATTCTTCCTGTCGACTGCAGGACTCGTATTGATCCTGCTTTACCCTTAACGTATTTTGGAAAACTGTTTCACGTTTTGTTTCAGGACGATATCTAAAAATGATTATTTGGAGAAGACGGGATAGTTATTGCAGCAGAATTGATCGGGAAGGCGCTCCAAACATTTTGCAAAGCAGTGTTGGATGATTGTGAGAACTTGTTTCCGAAGTTTTCCTCAATAGCATCACAACGGATTTTTGGAGTTTCTGGGTCACCAAGGATGAGAAGTTATGAAGTAGATTTTGGGTGGGGGACGCCAAAAAAGGTTGAGCTTATTTCATCGACCTCCACTTACGGATGGGTAAACTTTGTCTGAACATGGTGATCGCGAAAAAGGGAGTCTCGAAATTGGAGTTGCTATGAAGAAACCCCAAATGGATGTCTTTGCTTCTCTCTTCGAAAACACTCTTCGTAGCCTGTGAAGAGAGGACATAGGCATCTCGGAGTCTAGTTGAGTTTTATAAATAAATACAACAGTGTGATTTGTATGCAAGTTTATGATACAGTCTTATGAGACATCAGTTATGAAAGTGTTTCTTCATCTAGGGTTCTAATTCAGGGCTCATGTTAATATGTAAAGAAGTATACAGATCCTAGCAATATCAGGTGTGCCTACAATAATTTGAAAATTGTATATGTTGGCGATTTTAAGATTTCTCGTGGGAAAAAAGAGAGTAAGATTTCTTGTAATGCTGTGTACGCTTGAGGTCCGAGGCTTATTGGTATTTACACTCGAAAATTCTAAACATTGATCATTTACCAAGAAAGTATTTGTGCATTGGGTTCTTATTATTCTGAGCTAAATGTGCATCAAGTTTTATCATAGGAACAATATGAGGTTTGTATTAGTGTGGCTTGAACCATAGAGGTTTGTAAATTTAATGATGCAGATGAGGGTATGAGCATTGAAAGGTCCGAGTAAGGCGGTAGGAGTCGCAAGGACAGAGAGAAGGGAGGAAAAAAATGAGGATTAGGAAGAGAGAGACTTGCGTAGAAATGTTAGTGTTTTTACCTGAAATTTTACTGATTTATTTGGTCACGAAGCCATGACCTATCTAAAAATATAATTACATCCTAAAACTCATTTATTGACATTTCTTTTAAAGAAACAATGAGCATCAAAATAAATTTGAATGAAGACGCATGCGATGAGAAACTTAAAATTTATTTGCAATTGCTCTTGCTCACTAAAATGAGAGGATAACAATTAGAGACTTATAATTGTGAAGATAATGGCAATTTAGTTTAGTTACTTCTAATATACAAAGATATGTACACCGATATTGGAATTCCTAGATGCTTGAGACTAGTCGATTTCGAATAAATTAGGTCTAAATCAATAGGTCATAATTTCTTTTAATTAATGGTCTGCACTTAACCTAAATCAAGTTGGTTCAATTATCAAGCGTCAAACAAACAATTAAAAATTTAAAGACAAGACCAAACAATTTTAACCCTGTGGGAAACCTTTCTCCGGAGAAAAACCCACAGGTCGTTATCGAATCATCCGACTGCTAAACAATCCACTATTGAAATCAAATTACAAGTATTCAATTACTTACAGACTCGATAAACACATCCCGTGGTTACCTCTCTTCTAATTGAACTCCTCGAAGTCGATTCCTCGTTCTCGCAACGCCCTTCCGTTCTCGCAATGCCTTGCCTCGGATAATGCATCAAAGCTTCAAAGCTTGAATCGCTCAAACTTTGCAAATCAATTATTAGGTTTTCTAAACTTCTTCGATTGATTCAATTTGAGATTTACTTTGCGTTGAATCGATCGCTAAAATCTCTCCTCTCTCTAAAATATCAAGCTCTGAAAAATAAGTTTTGGAAGAGGTTAGTTCTGAAAAAAGAAAAATTGTCTTTTATTAGAAAACATAATTCACATTCTCTGTTCGAATAGAAATAAATGCATTCAAATAAAAATTAGGCTGAACCAATCTATTCGAATAAAAAATAGACTGAGGCATTTTATTCGAATACAATAAAATCTATTCGAATAGATTTCTATTCGAATAGAAAAAAAGAATTTGTTTGAATAAAATTTCTGTTATTTAAAAAGACATACTTATTACATTTTCCATGCTCTGTAAAAATACATAGGGCTTGATATTCTAGAACAAGAAGATAGTGACTCACTTACCTGTTCAGTGCCAGTCCAGATATTGTCGCTCCATATACAATCTCTGACATCGAGTAACTACGAGATAGTGCTGACATCTAAACTAGACACATAATGAAACAAACACGGAATGAAACAAACTCCAATTATGGATGTTTCAATCCCCCCCCCTTTGGTTTATTTCGTGTCAAAACAAGAACTGTAAGAAATAAAAATACAACTCGATGAACTGACTCAATCACTAAGCATTCATACTCAAAGCTCCACTTTCATCTTATATCATATACTCTGGAATCCCTGCACACTAAACAAGATACATCACGTAACCGTTCAAATAAAAAAAAGAATTCAGGAAAAGAACATAACTTACTGACTTACCTGTTAGGATCATCTCTCCCCTTTTTTGGCACAGATGAACAAAAGGTAAATAGCCAATAAAGAGATAAACAAACAAGTAGAACAAAGTGTAGTTAGGAAAAGCAGTAAAACACTAATACACCAAAATAATATGCATCTCCCCCTCAAAATAATTGTAACCCCCGTAAAATGAGATAAAAGGAAAATACACATGGGGAGTGTCTCTGAAGTAAGGAAGCAAAAGAATACAACACTCCCCCTAAACACAAGGCATGATAGAAAGACAATGAATTTAAAATATTCAATAAAGATCAAGAAATTGCCAATGTATTATAAAACAATATCTAAATGAATTACTTGGTGTGTGTATGTATGTGGATAGTCAATTAGATACCCAGTTTTCAACATTTTACTCAGCCACAGGTAGAATACTATATTGGAAAGTTGTTTCAACTTAAGCCTCTCATGATGGTCACTCAAAATCACTGAGAATTGACTAGCAAACACTCTGTGTAAAATATGAATATGAATATGAATATAAAGCAATGAAAAAATCATATTTTATTATAAATGGCGCACAGTGAGCTGGAAGATCTCATGGGAAGAACCCCATTTGTCATATATGGTGTCAAGTTAAAACTAATAAAGACTCTCTATATCTACTCTCCACTAATAGTGACTGCGCCTAATTCAAGATCAAATATGACTTTAAAATAGGTTATAATGTAGGCACGGGTAGGCATATGACAGAGTAGGTGTTTTGATGACATCTGAGACTATAGTTACACTAACTCTATTTCTCACTTGAAACTAATTTGCCTTCTGCCATTCTCTTTCTTGAGATAATACAAACGTCATTTGGGCACTCATTGTATTCTTCTATCATCTTCCCCTAAAAATCACACATATTTTCTTTTTCTCATTTTTTTATTCATGGTACTGATTTAGATAATAAAATCTCAATTGGGGACTCATTGTATTCTTCTCTTCATCTTCCCCCAAAAATCACACATATTTTTCTTTTCACTAAAAAGTCTCAGAACAAAGGGTAAAATAATAATGGATTTGGGTAGAAAAATGAGACATATTTTAAGGCAAAAAGGGCTGCAAGTGGATAAAAATAATGTTAAAAATAACGAAGGCCAAAAATGGCAGAAAAAAATGTCTATTATCATATCTTCGGTTGGACATTGTCACTTTTTCGCCTCGAATAAAAGTAGGAAAGTATCACTAGTATAACTTGACTTTGATGTTACCATTTGACAATTGGGTAATGAAACGAAATGAGATCACAAACAACGAGATCAAAAATGAAGAGTAAATGTCATAATACTTGAAGCTCAGAAATAAAGTCAAATCCTCACATAACATTAGGTACGAATTCTCTACAGTTATCCTCACATGGTTCTACTCACGATGAGCTTTTAGTTTAAACAAAGAATCACTGACTATTGTGAAATGTGGTTTTACCAAATAATTCTCCAATAAATAAATATAGCACAAAAGCAAAATCCAAGTCTAGCAAGAATATTCTACAAACAAAGCTTCTAAAGTGCAAAGTACAGGTAAAAAACCAGAAAAATATCTTACTATCCTCAAAAAACAAAAAAAATAAAACCCAACTGAGACAGGGTAAGAAACGTACCTAAACACTTGAGCATAGTGATAACCCGTCTCAGTTTTGATTTATTACCTTATTTGTGTCGACAAGTCATCCTTTCGTACCCAAACTGCACAAATCACCTTTCGAGGTGATGTTTATGGAGCAAACCACCAACTCAAATTCTCACTTTTTACATTAGAAATATTCACATATGACTTATATTTTAGTCCATTGAAAGGTCAAACATATGGTTGATAGGGTCCAACAAATCTATAATAAGATACAAGATGTCTCTTTCGACCACATATACTGCAATAATAAATCTGAGAGTAAGAGACCCGTTTGGCATGATTAGGAGAAGTGGGTATTAATCCACAATTGGGAAAAATACCAAAATTGGGAAAAATAAAGCTTTAATTGCTTAAAAAAATGAAGTAGATTACAATGAATTACTCAAAAAACCCTAGGCTTCTCTCAGAACTTTTTCAAATCTAACATAAGAAAACAATGCCTAGCCTTGCCTCTTTTATAAGGGTTACAAATTCTTAGTTCCAATAGGACTGGGCTACAAGTTTTTAGTCCCAATAGGACTTGCGTTTCAAGTACCTAGTCCCAATAGGACTTGCCTAGTCTTTCCCCTTTTATAAGGGTTACAAGTTCCTAGTTATAATAGGACTTGGTTACAAATTCCTCGTCCTAATAGGACTTGCCTAGATCCTCCTGGATCATTGCTCCCCACTTTAGGAGCCTTGAGCTCCTGCTCATGCTGGAACTGGAGAGGTGGGAATGTGGCGCTGCCCAATACCCTTCTGTACCACTTCGAGTTACTAAGTAGCTGACCCTTCTTCCTAACCTGGAACTACTCAATACCACCACATGTCATGCCTGACAACAATTTTTGGCGAAACACACCACGCCCCTTAGGATCATCATATCCCGCAACATTACCTGAGTTAACAAAAGGCTATATTTGCATAGAAACTAACATAGCGGAAGTAGTTGGTAATAGGGGTCGAGATAACCTATCAACCATGTCGTTGTCCACTCCCTTCTTATACTGTATAATCTAGGGAAATTGTTGAAGATACGACAACCTCCTTCATCTGGCGAGTTTGCTGTAGCTTGGGCTGTGTAGCTAAAAATTGGAATAGTTTGTGATCAGTATGTACCACAACCTCCTCTTGCAACCTCCCCAAATCGGGTTGTTACCTAAAAAATGTTGTTATTGAAGACAACACTCGAGCCGACGTACCCTCCTGAACCGGTCGCACCAATAGCATAAACTTGCCACTCGCATTAACCAACCGCTTCACCTGAGTCACTGTTACCAAATTTGACGTAGTGACATGTTCCTTACAAGCATTGATGTGGAACTCATTTCTCTCCT
The DNA here is from genome assembly GCA_014058105.1 of Kingdonia uniflora. Taxonomy (NCBI): domain Eukaryota; kingdom Viridiplantae; phylum Streptophyta; class Magnoliopsida; order Ranunculales; family Circaeasteraceae; genus Kingdonia; species Kingdonia uniflora. The sequence continues at coordinate 39,194 of JACGCM010002503.1, read as the reverse complement.
TTACAAGACGATACTTGTGAGCTCTACGGTAATGAATCGTATTGCAGTCCCAAAGATAATGACTACCCAAGATTACCTGACACACATCCAAAGGAACTACCTCACACGTCACCTCGTCAATAAACTTCTCAGAAAATCTTAAACCTGAAAGTACACTGCTTCGTGATCATCAAATCTACATCTTTCTGAATCCACCCAAAACCATACGGTTTAGGATGAGCTGTGGTCGTCAAACCCATCTTTTTCACCAACGTCTTAGAAATAAAAAATTTCTGACTACCCAGATCCATAATTGCCTTGACTAAACTCTTCTTTACCTGAATACTAACATGAAAAAGCTCTTCCCGACTCTCGTTCTCGGCAGCCAAAGCCCGCTGATACATAAGTGTAAGCTTAGGATTCGGTTAATCGACATCCGGGAGGTCAACATCCTCTGCGGCTAGTACATATTTCTCTTTCTTGCTCTTCTCCTCCTTCGGCCTAAGCTCCGGGTGAAGTTTCCAACAATAATCGGAAATATGCCCACTCGCCTTACAATGATTGCAATGAAACCCCTTGGACGAAAGCCCCTGTCCTTTGGCCTCTCCCTTATGCTCGCTTTTTCATCTAGACTTATAGCCCGACTTGATCTTGTTGTCTTCTTTGTCACTCTTCAAGTACTTGCCTTCAATGGAAATTGCCTTCACGGTTGTGTCCTCGATATTGGCCACACTAAAGAGCTTCAACTCTCTCCTAATGGACTCCGACAAACCCCTCGGGTATTTCATGAACACCTCATACGCGTCCACATCAATTTCTAAAACCAAAGCTTGGTTATGAAATGTCGTAGTGTACTTCTGTATGGATTGTTCAAACGTTTGGCGCAAATTGTGCCATAAAAACCATCTCTCTTGCTCATACCCAATCGGATAAAACTGCTTACGCACTAATACCTTAAATTCTTTCCAACCCAAATCATCTACATCGTGGCGTTTTTTATAAGATTTCCACCACGTGAGTGCATGACTTGCGAATTTCAACGTAGCAAAACATATTTGTTGAGCATATATCAAAACATTTATGATCAAAGGCACCCTTCCAGCAAACTTTATAAACAACAATTCTAGCCGAAGGCACCCCTCCCCTTGCATTCCCTTCTGCCAAACCGAAGAAATTGGTTTCTTTCACTTTGTTTCCAGCAGCTATAGATGCAATGGGTGTCCCATGTCCATATGTATCCCGGGCTGTAGTTTGATCAGGTGACTCGGGTCTGTCAAAAGACTTCATTGTAGAATGGGTTGGGAATGGGACAATAGGGTTGTAAATTCGAGCTCCGATTATCTTCCTATAATTTGGAGATGATTTTAATTGATGATAAAACTAATTACTATTATAAATTATGATAAACATGACGGGAAATGCAAACTGATCAAGACGGGGAAGGATAAATACTTGTTGCAAGCAAAGGTTTTTGCCACCATTACAGGTGCCTTTCCACTTTGCAGGGGGAGGACTGAAGCCTTCATCGCTGAAGTTCTCTGATTCAGGCCAGATTCCAGTATCGAACATTCCTACTATGACCTCACTCTCAACTGTAAGCATTCGATCCACATTCTCTTTCAAACCCATAAAATCCCAAGATCTTGTCGTTTGCTGCTTGAAAGTTCTACTTTGGAAAACTGACACTATGCCTTCAATGTCCGGCCATCGTATCAAATATATTTCATTAATACCAAACTTATTTATTTGCAACTGCTATCATGTTTTCATTTTCAAAACGGCACTGTTAAGGTTTTTTTCATGGTCAACGTTGTTAAGTTGTTTTGCTCAGATCAAGGATGGTTTATGAGAAATTCCTGGCAAAAGTAAAAGGTCCCTTGGCAACAAAAGTATTTTGGCTTGATCAGGGGAAAATATTTAGGAAGTAAGAGCCCCCATAGCTTTATTAGGGCCTAGAATTTTTGGGTAAAGATAAATATGTTAATGACTTCTAACTAGCAAGCTTTTGTCGCTCTTGATCAGTGAGCTTTGCTGCAAATCCATTAAGACTCCTTTTATAACTATAAATGTGGGCATTCAATGACGAACTGTAAAGAAAAAAATTAAATAAGGAAACAAAGCGAAGGAAAATCAAATATAACACATTGAAGTATTTTACATGTTCTCAAGAACTTGTTGTAGAATGCTATGGTGATGGGATAAAGGAGAATATTTTCTCTTGGGGACTGCTTCCATGTACACAATGTAATCCTACAACAGTAAGAACATGATCGCAGATTATAGTCACCTTGAGAACTATGAGTGAGCGAATGTATGAGAGAGTACTTACTTTCCTATCATTTTTAAGGTGAGCACTGCAGAGTGGGGTGCTTAAGGTGGAGATGAGAATGGAGAAAATGAGAAGAGGAGTTCCCATTGTAGCCTCTGATGAATAGAGAAGGCTAAGCAATGAACTCAAATTTGTAGGGAATCCATTGAAGTAGAATTTAAAAAATATTTATTGTTTTTTTCTTTCTTTCTATAAATAGATTGGTAGAAAGTCCTTATGATAAAGTGTGGTTCACCCTATAAGTTGGTTATACAATAAGCACATTTACTCTACGCTTACCTCATTAAATAAGCATGAGAATGATATTCAAAGCATAGCTAATGTAATTATCCCTAATAGATGGTATTCTAAGCATCCTGCAGGATGATTTTTCCAGCAAGCTCATAATTAAGCGTGGCTGTTCCGCAAATTAACTATTGTTAGAATGTGTGTTGTGATTATCGCAGGTTGTTTCCTGCTTGTGAAAAGTTCTTCTCTGGCCAACAACGGGTACTTATCTATCTCCTTAATAGCGGCGAGTCTCACGACGTTCAAGGTTGGAGACATACTTCCAGAAGCCATAAACTCCTGCGAGTGTCATCAATCTCTCAGAGTAGATCTGCCACGTATACCTGTTAAATTTAGGAGAAAGGAATGAGAATACTTCTAACCAGTCACCATGAATCTCTCTAGCAAATAAGCACAAGGTTCTTACTTTTCTTTGATCCGTTTTAGCAAAAAGGAATTGAAAAAAAAATTCCCAGTGAGTTGGATCTTCCCTACAGTTCTCGAAGAAGCTGACAATAAGCTCAGAAGCCAGACTTTCTGTGCACTATAATATCTGCTGGACCACCATGAAGAGTGGCAAATGTAGGCAAACCACAAGTAATTGCTTCGACAACTGTGAGTCCAAAAGCCTCGTATACGTTAAAACGCAGGCTGGACAAAAGTGCCTTTTGTGTCTGCTACATAACGATGAAGTTCACTATTTCGGTTCATCTGCAAAGAGATCCATCGGAATTCTCCATTTAATTGGTACATCTTGGTCAGCCCATACATTTTCTTCAACTCTTCTTATTCTTTCAACCATTGTTAATAATATGGAAGGAAAAAAAAGGAAACAGAAATGGAGAAAGTGAAACACACGTGTTCTCCATTTTGAGTGGAACTATAAAGAAGCCCCTCGATTTCTGGGTGGAATGCTGTAACTCTCAATTTTTCCTCTGTATAGGGAAAGTAGATAGTCATATCAGCTCCGGGTGAGATAATGTTGAACTTGGGATCAAATACGTCAATTCCACGAACCACTCGATAAAGCCCGGGGAGAGTGAAAGCAGTATGACTCTCATACTGTCCAACAGTATCCTTACTGAAAAACACAGCATTTCAACAAGTAGGATATAAAGTAAGTAAACAAGATGATACATTTGAAGAAGAATGAAAAACTGGAGATAATTACCTTCCAGCAATCTCTTGGTATGTACTTGTAATAATGAAATCTGTACGGTTCATTGCATATAGATCAGCAGTGAACTGGCAAGAGAAGATGTACTTATCATCAAACTTCTTCCAATATATATCAGAATCTGGATACTTGGATTTCTCAAGGGCATGAGCAATGGTGCACTGCAAATGAAAGCAAGCAATAATAATTTACCATTAAGTTTTTAAGGGTGCAATGACAGCAACCACAATGTAAGTAGTGTGGGTAAACCACACTGTTACAATGTCAGTAGTAACTCTGTTACAAAATAACAAGGCATAACTAGTATTCGAGTTGGAAGCTTTGGTGCTTTAACATACTATACAACAGTACAGGATCCCATCTGAGCAAATCAGTGACGCAGATATTGTAGGCACCATCTTCCCTCCTCTGCAGAAACCATCAGGACAAGTGATTCGTTTCTCTTTTAAGGGCACAGAAAGCTCTGCTACATAGCATTTTTATGTAATCTTTATAAGCATCATGAATTGTGTCTGGTTTCTTCATAGTTTTTGCTAGGCTCTTCATAGTATTCACCAGGAAAGTTACAAAGCTAATAAAATGAGATACATACGATACTTAAGATGGATTACCAGTGGTCATAAGAGCAGTCTGGATTGCAGAAGGTAACCAATCAGAATGAAAAGATTTAAGGCATTAATAGAATGACATAATCACAACTGACTACACTGTATTTTTACTAATTAAGGCCAGTGAAGAAATCTTTCCACTGGTCCAAAATCAGTTCACATGCATCATTAATCTCATATGCATTATGCTCAATCCGTATTACTTTGTCAAATTGTGCTTCAAAGCCTTGGAATTTCCATGTTACTTTGTTCCTCTATTACGACATTATATCCATCTTTTAGCGAGTGCGAGCTTCAAGTTGGAATTTCCATTTCTGTAAAGACAAACAATAAGGAGTTTGTTCGTGGGTGATGGTCGTACATTGTTAGAAAGATATGGAATTGATTAGCTCGAAGATGATGCACCACAGTAAAACACAAGATTTCTGTGTCTGTAGATTGTTCTGTTTAAGTGTTAACATGGAGAGCATGCTAGGGATAAGCCACTTATAAAAACTGCAAGAGGAACACCTGCATCTAGACAAAAACTATACCTGAGGAAGTATATCCCCCGGGTCATTTTTGCAAAATTAATGTACACTGTCAAGATTGGGGAATAAATGAAGGGTGTAGGAACCAGATGGTTTCCAGAGAATTATAGGGCAAGAGGGTTAATTTAAAGTGTAAAACTATAGAACGGTCAGGACAACACACACTATTTGTAAAAGTTATACGAATGTAAAATAAATAAAAAAAGGAGGAGAAGCTTTAATGCCCCTTTTTTCATTGATTTCTCCATGCTCTTAGTTTATTCGTTGTTTCGTATATTACTCCCAGTTAGTTGAAGAATGATGCATCTTCCGTATTGTTCAGGTTTATACATAGTTTATATAAACTGATAAATGCAGTTTCAAGTATAATTACCTTAAGATGACTTCTTCAAAGGTTTTTTGGTAGGCACACACAAGTATATAAATAAGGGAGAAGATTCGCCTACACTCCAAAATCGCTACACACCCCACTACACTCTCCTCAAGCCACTCATTTTGCCAACTCAACATCTCTCTCTCTCACTCTCCCACTCAGCTCTCTATGTGGCGAGTAAAAAAAATAAAAAATACCCTCTCTCCTTTCAACTCACTCTTTCTCTCACTCGCCTCACTGACTCTCTCTCTTTCTCTCCACTGAGCTCAAGAACTCACTCTCTCTCTCCGTCAGAATCAGGTATGAAAAACAATTTGAACCCTTTTCCATTTGTGTTCTATGAAGATTCCGAAGGGAAAAAAAATTGAACACTTTTCCCGCCCAATGAACTTTTTTTTACTCTTTTTTTGACCAAGTATGCACGAAATTCTCCCAAATCTCACATGTAAACACAACATCGACAAATATACCATAGAATGTGGTATATACATATGAGCAATTGTCAATTTTTGAAGTATTCGAGAGAAATCTGTCGAATATCTGTCTTTAATCGAAGATTATTTGTCGAAATCATAGAAATTCGACAAATATTGGTCCAATTTCAATATATTCGATAAATAATAGTTGATTCGGTATAAATTCGATAATAAATTGTCGAATGTTATGAAATTAGACAATTAATTGTCGAAATCATAGAAATTCAACAATTAATTGCCGAATGTATTGAAGTTCGACAATTAATTGTCGGAATACTTTGAATTTCGACAATTAATTGTATAACTTTAACACATTCGAAACTTTCTGAGAGAACAGTTCTATTGAATTTTGTGCAGGATGGTACCAAAGGTTGTACGCAAGAAAATCTCAACAAGAGAGAAGATAGTACCAACAGCCTCCCTAAGAAAGTGGCTAAATGATGAGCGTGAAGATCCTTCGCATCTGAATTATAATAACCCGCCCCGTATTCCCGCGAAAAGAGTAAAAACATGTTCCACTAGGGTACCAGTAAGGGATTCCTCAATAAGTGGCAGTGTCCCACGTGTGTCAGTCGCACCTGAAGAAGACTCTTCCCAAGACTCTTCAGCCGCTGAGTCTAATAGCTTTGATTCCCAAGGTACACCAACCACCCAATCTAGTACGGATTTCTTCGTAGAACACGAGAAATTTCCATCTGCGGAAGTTCCACAACCTAAAATTTTTCATAACGCCACCCTTGAACAACAAAGAACTACAACCACAGAAGAAGAAGTTCTCGTTGGGGACATAAACTCCGAACAAGGAGCTGGCAAATATCGCCCAAGGGACCCTTCTATGTTGACGAGCTTTGCGACCCACCGAGCCAAAGTTCTAGTTCTTGGACAGGTACACAGAACAAACCAATCTCATCTAGTGTTTCCCTTAATTGTCGAAAATATAAGACATTCGACAATTAATTGTCGAAAATATATGAATTCAACAATAAATTGTCAAATGTCTTGAATTCGACAATTTTTCTTCGTGGGAATGACACATGGCTTTATATTGTATTTATAGGACCTCTGTTGTCTACGTGTCTATCACCGCAGTCCTATGTGGGAGCTTGGGGAAGAGATTGAATGGGTTCAAAACATTGTGAATCTTTGGGGTCTCGACAGGATTGGAGTCATCTCTTATAAGTACTACAATGCTGTGTTGATTATAGCCTTCTGTGAACGGTGGCATCCAGAGACCAACACTTTTTATTTCAAGTGGGGCGAGATGACTATCACCTTGGAGGATGTGTCCAGGCTGATTGGCTTGAGGGTTGATGGTGACCTAACTGTTGTGGAGGGGAAGTGGGGTGCAGCGGCTGTTCAAGAAATCTTTAGGAAATCTATGTATCTGCCTGACAGGGTTTACCCTGATTTGAAAGCTGGAGGCCAGGGAATATCTCTTTCCCTGAAGAAGATAATAGATTTCTTCGCTGGGAAGGTTGGAACAAATGCCCCCCAAGCGGCATCTTCTTCCTCTTCCCCTATCAAGTTGTCTTCCCGTATGGTTGGGAAAGCGTACATGTTATACGTTCTTGGATCTTTTCTCTTCCCTACCAAGAAAGGGACAGATGTATCAGTCAAGTACCTTAGCTTCTTTCAGGACAATGACGTAAATAAACCATGGTCATGGGGAGCTGCGACATTGGCACACCTGTACTACAGTTTAGGTGCTTCATCGAGGGTGAATGCAAAATGGCTTGCATGTTGTACTACATTGCTAGAGGTGAGTTTTTGCCACATACATTATTTTGTTTTGTTGCTGGATTGTTGTTTTCTTTACTTATGATTAAAGTTTATTTATTTTGACAGTCCTGGATATTTGAACATTTTTCGAAGCTGCCTGGTATTCCATCACCCAATCAATCCGGTGCTGCTGAGTTATGTACGAGGTGGTCTTGGACTAAGACAACAAGCGCGCTAAGTGGTTCAGCTGCTTTGAACATGTTTAGAGAAGCTTTGGACAGTTATAAGCTTCAAGATGTAAGTTGAAACCTTTATTTGTTGTTTTTTTTAACTTTTTGAATAAGTATGTTTAGACAAGCTTTCTTTATTGTCGAATTGTATGAATTCGACAATACATAAATCTCAGTTTTTGTCGAATTCACAAAATTCGACAAAAAGAGATTTTTTTTGTCGAATTGATAGAATTCGGCAAAAAATAAAGTTTACTTATTGTCAAATTCTAACAATTCGACAATAAAACATTCTTTATAGTCGAATTGTTAGAATTCGACAATATGGTAAATATTGTTTCACATTATTTACCTAACATATCTGTAATTTCTGTTGCAGGTCGTCTGGGACCCGTACTTAGAGAAGAGGGAGGACAAATATAATTTCAAAGAAGTGGCTAGCTTCACAGGTCTCCTTTGTACTCCTGAACACAATAAACTATATTATCCTGACCGAGTACAGAGACAGTTCAACCGAAGGCAACCTGTACCTCGGGCTCCTACTTGTGTTGAACAGAGCGGCTTGCGTCTTTGTGATGAGCCATGCGCATACAAGCCGAAGTATAATTGGGTGGACTTATTCTCTGAAGGGAAATGGAGGGACTCTATCATTTTGACGAGGGGTAGGAAAGTCCACGATGGGATCTCCGTTTGTACTGAAGGATACTTTAATGGTTCAATTCAGTTTCCTTCACCAAACTTTTCCCCGATGCTGTTAATCTTGCCGAAGATGACAATTGCGATGATGAGAGAGTATTGGGGGATAGGGGTGGTGTTTCCTAGAGGGAGAATGCGAGTATTTGATTGTACTTATAGTGTTTTAGGTATCTTTCTTCATTATTCTAATATTTGGCTCTACTCTATTCTTTTATAGGTTGAGGTCCCGCATAGCCAAAATGAAGGTGGTGGAGGACCGGCTGAGGTGGTGGAGGACCCGGCGAGGTCATTTTGGTGGAGGCGTTGGCAACAAAGGTGTGCACTTTAACAAACTTTTTAAGTTATAGTTGCCTTGTAATACATATATTGGGAAAGGAATTGCCTTGTAATAACTTTGTTACTCGCTTGTTACTATTACAGACAGGTGAATGCGAGTTTTTGACGGAGGCAAACCTAAGAATGCAAGATGACATTCAAGCAAAGGATGTTGCCAACTCCATCTGTGGAAGAAATTGAATAAAAAGGTATTCGTACATGTTTTAACATTCCCTTCTTTACGCGGTTTTTGTAGACGTCACTTCTTAAATACAAGTTTGTTATCAGACATTGGAGTGCGAATCGAATAAGAAATTAGTAGAATATCTGCGTATGCAACTTGCAAACAAAGTAAGTACTATTACTCCCAAAAAAACAAGTTTTTTAATAGTTATTCTATCCTTTGGAAGTACTCATTTATGATTGATAACAGGTGAAAGAGAATGAAACGTTGAGCAGTATTAATAACAAGTTGATGGAAGAAGTTTATGTAAACCAAGAAGCACGACCCTTACCTGTGAGTATGAAATATTATAAGAACTTAACACTGTCAGAATCTATTCGAAGAGAAATCTTCTTATTCGAATAGAAACTTATGATTATCTTTCTGTTCCATCTTATATATACAAATATAGTACACTAGAGCTATATGTCCTTTATGAGTTGTTTCATAATTATCTTTTTATGGCATTTGTGCAGCTAAACTTGGTTTCACACTCAGAGGAAAACGTCATAGAAGTCGAAATGTGGAAACTGAAGTACGAAGAGTTAAATGTAAAATTTGAAGAAGCTCAAAGGAGATTGAGTGATAGAGATAGGAATGTAAGTTGACTTAGGCAATGGTCATTGACGTGATATTTTGTAGTCATGTACATTGATGCGGTTGTTTAATTTTTTGCTTGAGGAGACTTTTTATGAAACATTGAAGTAATCCGATGTACATTGATACTAAATTGTTTATAGAAATCATATATATGCACTTTGGAATCTTGCTCAAACAAAAGTTCTCATATTTAACAACTAGTCACCTAGTGTGGTCGAAGTCGACAATAATGTGTGGAATTAATTGTCATTCGACAATAAATTGTCGAATAAGAATTTATGCGACAATAAATTGTCGAATTGATTGTCATTCGACAATTAATTATCGAATAAGAATTTATGAGACAATAAATTATTGAAATAGACTGAATTCGACATATTATTTCCATGAACCAGGCTATGCTGATTTTGTGTGTTTTTATATAAACCCATGATTTATAAGTGAAGGTTACGCATGACAGGTGGTATGCCAAATACATCCAAGAAACCAAAAAGCTGATAAGTTGTACTGTGACTTCTAATTTGTTTTTCACCAAATAATAATCATGTGGATCTAAATCGGTACTGCAAACCAAACTGACGATATCCGAAGACATGAGATTCAACCTTGAAACTGACAATAATGAATGGGTGTGTGCATCTTTGTGATCCTGCGTTTGTATTTTGTTTTAAATTACTTTGTTTTAATTTCTAACTAATTGTGCTCGCGTTTGCGTTCTAGGGAGTGTGGTACCTGGCACTGAAAGGCGCTATTGAAGGAGGGGATTTTGAAGATACTGAAGACCCGACATAGGAGGAACTAAGTAGGCAGTTTACTAAACTCTTAACAATTGCTCAAGAGGGTCCAAAGGGGGAATACGAAGATGACATAATCTTATCGGGAAGGGAGGAGTATCAAGAAAGGATCGATTCAAGGTTGAAGAAGATTGATCATAAAACTAATCTAAGACAAACTTTGTTTCAACCATTTAATTGGTTTCAACTGGATATACGCGATGTTGAAAGGGATGGTAACACAGCGTTTAGGGTTGCTGCGACATATGCGTATCCGAGCCAAATGAAGTTCTTGAATGTGAACGATTCCTTGTGTACCTTGATGATGAAGAAACCTTCTTATTGGAAGAGTATTTTCAGTCAGAGGTTAGATGTAGTTTACAGTGATTTGGGAGAGAGAAGGTACGAAATATTACTAAGGGCCTTTAAGTTCAATGTTGTGTTCGTAGAATATTTGTATATGGGCCATTTGTTGGCAACATATTATAAGAAAGTGGTCATCTTCATCAGCAATAAGGAGGCTTTAACGTTCCTACCTTTGTTTTGGTAGAAAGTAAACAACAAGATTACCAAAGAAAAGAGGTTTGAAAACATTCTTGCTGATAGTACGAAGTATTGGTGGGTTGGAATGACATCTGATGAAAACTTTGTAAAATTGAAGACCAAGTACCAATCACCTATTCCTCCGGTTTCTACACTGTGGTGGGCGCATGTGCAATTGGATATTCCAGATGCTTTAGTAAAGCCATGTGTGAAGAACTACTTTGACGCGCCAAACGAAGCTTGGATGAAGTTGAGGAGAGACAACAATGTTAACCTACAGGATTACAGCATAAGTGATTTGTTTTCTTGAATGTTGTATATTTGTATATTCTTTGATGATGTACATCTATGTATTTTGTATATCTTGTGGAGAGTTTATAGCTGTTACATAATAATTGTCGAGTTTATAGTATTTCCACAATTAAATGTCGAGGGAATAGTTTTCGACAATTAATTATCGATTTTTCAAAATTAAAAATACAGTTCGACAATTAATTGTCGAATTCATAGTAATTCGATAATTAATTGTCGTATTTCTAAAAATTTGGCAGATACTTTCATGCAAATTCTCGCACCATAAACTTATTCGACAATAAAATCAATTAAAACACAACTAAAATTTGAACAATAATCCGACAATTCGACAATAATAGCATGATCAAGAACATTGTAACAATAATAAAAGTCCCAATGATGTCTCTAATCTGCAATCATATGAACATCTTCAACAACTTCCAACACCATGGTCGTCTGACTATGGCTCGAGCCTATCCTGATTTGAAGCACCTACTTATGAAACAGGAGAAATAAATTAGTAATATTCAACATATGTTGTTATCGTAGAAGTTGTTGGGAAGTACTTATTTATAATTTTACGATACTCACCAGCTTCTGCTTTTTTAAGCAATAATTTCATTTATGGGCAAGTTCGTTTGTCGTGGCTGCCAAAGACTCCACAAGCTTTGCATGTCCTCTTCCTCTTCTCCACAGCTATCTCCATTCCGCCTTTCCATCTACCATCTTTCTTGTGATCATCTTTTGCACGCCACAAGAGGATCCAAAATAGGAGTCGAAGACATCATAGGAGTTGAAGACATTACTGTCTCAGTTAATGGTGTTGATATTGAAGGATCCGCCCCTGAGACTTGAGTCAGAAATGCATCGTATGCATCTAGATGTGTCTCAAGCTCGTCAAGCCTTGAAATGGCATATTCAAAGTTGGCTTTATTTTTTGATGCCCTCTCGAATAGGTTTACTGTGCGAAGTGAAAGGTGGCTATGGCGTAACGGTTTCCTCAAGTTATCTCCATCTAAGAAACTCTCGTTGTACGATCGTGAATATTTGTTTACCCCAATCTTTCACCTTGGCAGAACGAATGCATCTGGAATTTGGAGAACATCATATTTGGAGAAAACCTTAAAGAGATGACAACACGACAGACCTACATACTTGAATACCTTGCATTCACAATGGCCTGTCAAGCCAGCCAAGTCTATCTTCAATTCAAAACTTTCAGGCGGTCCACTATGTGACTTCACAAGTATTTCTCGAACGTTTCCGTCTACGCTCTTTTCTATTGCTATGAACCGCACAATTTGATTGAATTGGTCTTCAACTTTATGGAAAATCTTCCTCGTATAAATCTTTGCTGCATGTTTTAGTAGAGCCTGATGAGGTCTGACTTGCCGATATCTATGTTCGGATTGGAAGTCCTCTTCCTTATCTCTTTCAAATGTCTCCAATAGAGCTGTTGCATATTTTGTCACGAAACGGTACATACCAGTTGAAGGAAGCAGCCAGCCATTGAAGAAATTATTTGTTGACTCACTTCTTCTAGTAGTACTCATGCCAGCATAGAAAGTACCTCAATTCCATAAAGGTATCCATCTTTCTCTGATATTAAATAAGCCTCGCATCCAATTGTTGTCATCAAGATTATGTTTCTTTATAAGCTCGACCCATCTTCTATCGAAGTCTACAGGATCGTATGTGTTGTGGATAATTGAATCTATATCACTCTTGAATGTAGATGCATCTCGATAGACATGACCAATTTTTTTAGGAAACTTGTGTATGATGTGCCATAGGCAGAGCCGATGTCTGGTGTTTGGGAAGACCTTCGACAAAATACAGATATTAGATAACACAGATGGATTGTCGAGTTTATAATTTTCGACAAAATATATTGTCGATTTCATGAAATTCGACAAAATATTGTCGACTTCATGATCTTCGACAAAAAACATTGTCGAGTTTGTCCATTTGGACAATTATTTTAGCTATAATTGTTGACATAGAGACTTGTCGACAATTATAACAATTCCTGTAAACATAAGAATGAGACTAACCTTGGGGATGGCGGCACCCATTGCAGCATATTGGTCAGTGATAATAGCCGTCGGGTGTTTATTGCTCATCGCCTTCAACCATGTATGGAATAACCAAGTAAAGGTGGTCTCTTGCTCATTCCTCAACAAAGCACATCCAAGTTGGATTGTTTGGTAGTGGTTGTTTATTTCTGCAAATAGAGCAAATGACATCTTATAAATATTCGTTCTATATGTGGTGTCAAAAGTCACCACATCCTCAAAAGCCTCATATGCCATTCGGGATCGCCCATCTATCCAAAAAAAATTAAGTGCTCTGTCATCATCATCGAGCTGAATGTCAAAGTAGAACATAGGATCATTGACTTGTTTTTTCTTGAACCAATCCAATGCAGCCTGCGTATCGCCACTCGATATACGTTCCTTGTTAACTTTGGCTCTGTGGTTGTAACGATCACGTTTGTTGAAGGTCTTGTCTGGAAATAAAGCAAGCACCTTGCTCACTGAGATATTGTGAAGCTCAAAAGTCTTTGTTAGGTTTTTTGCAGCTTTAGGGAAAAGATGATTAATCTTCATACGATGGTAGTTTAATGGGGAGACAAGGTCGTGGTTATGAACATCTGAGAAACTCGTAACAACATATTTCCCAAGATTTTCTCTCCAATTGATGTTCAAAGTCGCTTTACACCCACATTGGTAATAAGAACACTTCTTCCCATCTTGTTCACTTGTACCTGAAGTTTGGTTTTTCTTCGACAAACCATTGGTCAAACAACAAAATGTTGCTCGTGCTATCTCTTCCGATCTTGGTCGCTTTTTGGAGTTGCGCTTCTTTGTGGAAAGCCCTTTCGTCCTTCCATATTTTTCATAGAAGGAACTTGCCTCATCCACTGTATCAAAAGTTTGCCCTTCGTATGGCGTCTCCACAAATAAGGAATCAGCGGCGCAATCAGGTGTTCCAGAACCCACACCCACCGTACGTTCATTGGCAGCCCTTGGTGGCGATTCATCTCCAATTACCTTTGACCAATCTGGTTCACATGAATCTTCCATCTTATTATCCTGTCATATAGGAGGAATTATTGGATACAATTAATCAAAGACATCCATACAGCCAGACGAACAAAAGGGAATAAAAACTCATACAAGTAACCACAAATGCAGAAGGAAGAAAACACTGTAAACCACCACAACGGGCCTTTATACGTACAACCAGAAAATACTATTGCCGACTAAAAATTTTTCGAATCAATATTTCATCGACAATTAATTGTCGAATCCAGATGTACTCGACAAATAATTGTCGACTTCACATTAATTCGACAATTATTTGTCGAGTACATCTGGATTCGACAATTAATTGTCGATGAAATATTGATTCGGCAATTAATTGTCGATGAAATATTGATTCGACAATTAATTGTCGATAAAATCTTGATTCGACAATTAATTTACAGGAAATCTGGATTCGACAAAAAAATGTCGAATTCAGATTTTTTGGAGTAGAGGGAACAAATTATGCCACATACACCACTAACCTGTTCGATTTTTGGAGTAGATCTTGGTAGATGTTCGGATGCCGTCCACTGACTACCTGTTATTCAAGCAAGATCAAGAACCATGTTACCTCCGTAGCACAATTCCATTCGGTTCATGAAATACAGTTTTGACATGGTAATGAAAATAATGAGAGACACTGAGAAAACTTCGTACCTTAACCAGAGCCACAAAAAATCAAAGTTGGAGGCTGACAGAGAGTGATTGAGTGGGAGATTGAGTGGCGGGAAACGACGGGAGAGACAGAGATAGAGTGAAATTTGAATTTAAATATGGGCGTACAGAGCGATTGAGTGAGAGAGTCGAGTGAAGAGAGAGAGTTTTTTTTTTTTTTTATTAATATTTTTAGTTGCCAAATAGAGAGCTGAGTGGGAGAGAGAGTGAGCTGAGTGTGAGGGAGAGAGATGTTGAGTGGGCAGCTGAGTTGGAGAGATGAGTGGTTTGAGGAGAGTGTAGCGGGTGTATAGCAACAAAAGGAGTGTAGGTGAATCCTCTCCCATAAATAAGATTAGGACCGCAACTATTTATGTTGTGGTCCGTTATGCAATTTGTTGAGGTCACAGGACCCGTTGTTGAACTATTTTAGACGGAACGGAACGTGGTTTTCATGCAGCAAGGAACATGTTTTTCATACAGCAATTTTAATTTATATAGATAAGGGAGTTGATCAAAACAAGGTGGGTGATTTCTTTTATATGGATCCAGGGATGAGAAGTTATGGCGTAGATTTTGGGTGGGAGCTTTTTTGGCATCTACCACCACTTGAAGATGTCTTCATTTGCTTCTCTTTTCGAAAACACTCTTAGTAGTCTATGAAGAGAGGACATATGCATTAGGAGTCTAGTTGAGTTTTATAACTTATTAAGACATAACAGTGTAATATATGCAAGCTTATGTGAGCGTATGAAAGTTGTGTTATGAGTTCTAAGGTTTTTGGAGGTGCTCATAGAAGCTTCAAGAGTTTCGGCCTCTAAAGCAACGACACGAGGGCTTGAGAAAGATCACGCTCTCGTTCGTTGGAGAGAATAAAGGGAGATCGTTATGAGAGAGAAATCATTTTGTTTCATGGTGAATTTTTTTTATCCCGGTCAGTGTGGGCGTAACCTTTGGGGTGAACGGCAATAAGCGCTCGGGTTGTGTAATTGTTTCTCTTTTATTTGTGGTTTGTCTATTATTCTACAATTTAATCAGTAATCCCTTATCAATTGGGCATGCTTACTGTTCTCCAATAGTAAAGTTCTATGTTTTCCTGCATAGTTGGTGTTAAAGCGAGGATTTGGAGGATTTTAATGATAGATGTTAACTATGGTTAACTGCATGATTTACCAACCCAAAATGCCGGCATGAACAATTTGGACCCATGCACGCTTGTAACAATCTATATAAGATTAGGGCCCCAACTATTTCTGTTGAACTATTTTAGACGGAACAGAAGGTGGTTTTCTTGTAGCAAGGAACATGTTTTTCATGTAGCAATTTTAATTTATGCAGATAAGGGAGTTGGATCAGAACAAGGTGGGTGCCTTCTTTTATGGATCCCTGACAAAGTCCAGCAAATTCTTCAGAAACATGTAGCAATTTTAACCAATAAATGCAGCAAACCCATACTACTCATGATTGGCTGCACATTCAGGAGATTTCCAATTGCAGAGGAATAAAGAAAGAAAATATTTTTTTATTCAAATGGAGAAGAATAATAACATGATCAAAGTTTGTGTTACTGGTGGTTCAAGTTACATTGGTTCATGGCTTGTTAAGAAACTATTGCACAAAGGGTACGTAGTCCATGCAACACTGAGGAACAAAGGTGAAATCTCTCTCTTACTATTAATTTCTGTGTTCATGCCTTCATATCAATATAAAACTAGTGCTTATACAATTTGAACTTTGGCTTTGTTATGACATGGGATAAGGAAAATATTCATAACAGAGATTGAGCATTTTGAGAAAGATGTCACAAGAGTAGGGAATTTATAGAAAATTTTCCCTAAAATAAAATTTACAAGGAGGAAAGTACTAACTGTTATAGAAATATAGGGGATTTCTCTCAAGTAGTGCCTCTATTATTAATCTATACTAGTAGCCATGAGCCCGTGCTAAGCACGGGCGAAATTTAATTAAGCTGAACATTACACAAAGTTTTGTAATGAATATTAGTATGGGTACATACTACATACTGATTGTTGCAGTAATTCTTGACATAATCATCATGGTTGCATGATAGCAACATGTTTATCTCGGTGTTTGTATCTAATATATTGCGTGAAAGAATTTTGTCTATTGAGCTGATGAGAGAAGTAATATTGGTTTTAATCGGAATTTTTTTTTTCCTTATTACTTTTTCGGTTCAATAGACAATGACTCATGCGGTTCTTGACCATAAGGGAAGATGAAGATGCATCATTCACTCATGAAGGGTGTTAGCCTTCATACAAGCTATGACTATAAATCATTCCAGCATATGCCTATTAAGAATTGTACATAGATACATGTTTATTTTTTATATTCCTCTTGAATTTAAGAACAATTTTCCTTGGGGCTTATATGAGCACTGAAGAAGAATTCGCCCCAGTAGAAACAACACATCCAACCCGAAATCCCCAATGTACTTTGATTTGAGGGAGTACCGATCCTCACAAGGCATTTCCATTTCATTTTGGCTTTAAGAGAAAGAACTAAGTTCTACCAATCATGCTTTCTTTTAACATGACTTTGAACTCTTTATGATATTGCCAGTTTTCGCTGGACCAAGATTGCTGGACAGTGCTATTTGTTGCGTCTCTCAAGTAGTATTCAATGTTTTCAGTGCTTCTTTTCTTGGGTTCATTCCTCCTGCCAATTAGATATGCAAATGTCGTTAGTGTTTAAGAAAAACACCCATAAATTATGAAAAAAGAAATAAGTAAACTGTTTTAACTTATGCACGAAAGCTTATCGAGGTTAGTAACTTAAATTATGAAAAAAGGAATAAGTATTTGGTACGAAGTAGGGACCGGCAATTTTCTATTAATATAGACAAGATATTCACTTATAGGGGTAAATAAACAGATGTTTTACTGTACTAGGTTATGATCGCGCTGTAATATAGGCAAGATATTCACTTATGGGGGTAAATAAACAGATGTTTTACTGTACTAGGTTATGATCGCACGACAGCTTAAGCTAGGGGGACAATAAGTTCATAGCCAAATTTAACAATCAGCATAAACCGAGATTTTGGTATGTTTGTCTACACGGAAGAGGTGTCATAGTACATAATTTATGATATTAAACACCTTAATTAATTTAGTCTTGTTTCAACACGACTACCAATTTCTTCGTCCAAAGCTGGGCATTCATTTCCATTTACACACAATACAACCTCTTGACACTACCATGGTCCTCAACTCTCTCTCTCTCTAAGCTTCATAAGCATTTACTTAATAATTTACATGACGTCCAACTAAAACTAAACAATTTGGAGATTATGGAAAATTGTGATGACATGCAAAGATGCCAATTATTCTTGCACTGCAAAAAAGAAAAAAGAAAAATCAACTGTGAGTAGTAAACTTATGTGGTAAGTAGTTTGAGGGAACTTAAAGTTTCATTAAAGATTAAATTGGGTATTATTGGATTTATTACTCTCCAAGTATTATATCCCGATGAAGTTCTAGGAAGCATTGAGTGTTTTACTATTCTAACGAAAATTTACTAATTATCCATTCTCTTTTTCTATTGATCAAATGAGAACACATAGTTTGAAGTCTTAAACTTGTGAGTGATCAACCTGTTGAGATATGTAGTCCCACATTAGACACATAGAGCCTTGCACCTCAAAATATAAGATCCTAGGCTCTCATTGCCAATTGGTTTTGAGATGAAACCTCCAGTTCTAATATGGTATAAGAGCGGGCCTTTCTTTCACATGTCGAGCCCAATGACCCACGTGCTACTCCAATCGATGTGGCGATCATACAGCGGTGTCAATTGCGCGTATAAGGGCGGCTCAATAAGGAATGTTCGATTTTTAGAGGCATCATTCAAGACCTCGAAAGCCGATATTTTACCGGCATTGAAACGGGCGACGTCGTAAGTAATTTTTTTTTTTTTCATTTCATTAATTTTTTTAGGTAACTCGTACTCATTAGAATTTCAAACGTTATTTTTAGGAACGTATGACATACGAGATATTCGAAAAACTATAAAAAAAAATCATTTACATTGGGGGAGGCTTACAAAGTTTTGGAGCATTGCCCAAAATGGTCACAAATTAAGAACGTCGGGCAACTCGGCCGCAACGTCGCTAAAAAATCAAATTTTAACGATAGCCCAGGTACTTCCGGTACCGATCCCTCTACACCTACTTTCGGAACTCTAAATGTCGTAATTTCGGATGATTCTATCGACTTTGATGCACTACTATATGCTTGTGGAGAAGTACGACCGGACGGCCAAAAAAATACAAGGCAAAAGAAGCTGCAAAGTCAAGTATAGGTTTTTAGAAGAAAAAGATGTTTGAGACGCAACAAACATGATGGCGGCATGGAATGCGAGAGACGAGCAGAAGAAAGAAGAAAAGAAAGCTAGAGCTAGAGTACGAGATGAACAAAAGTTGGCTAGAGAGGCAAAGATTCAAAGGAGGCATGACGCAGAGCTAATTAAAAAAAAAAACCATCGAAGATTTGCAGATGGTTAAGGTGATTACAGCAGACCCAAGTTACCTACTACCGACACAAAGGCGTTGGATGAACAAGCAAATTAAACTTTATTCGAAGAAGTTGAAGGAGTATCCAAGTGATGACGACGTTTCTAGTGATGAAGATTGATGTAATCTTAAGCGTTAATAATAGTTTTTAAGTTAAATATAATTTCATTAGTTCAATAAAATTGTTATCAATCGTAAGTATTCCGCAAAACATACTTCAATCAAGTAGAAAAAATATATTACAACTTCAATATAAAACAACAAATTTCGAAACCAAATACATTACAACTTCAACATAAAACTACAAACTTCGAAACCAAATACATTACTCCGCCCCTTTTTTATTCTACAAATGCGCGACAAGTTTATTTTGTAATTGAAAATAAGCACCTTCATTTATAATTTCATGAATCTTCTCGATATACTGTACCATAGTGTTGATCGCGTGTCTTGGATTTAACGTCTCATTCCAAGTATCTACGGATTTTCTAAACTCGGGATCAATATCTACTTGCCGGATGTAAGTATGACGTTCATCTTCGACGATCATGTTGTGCATGATTATACATGTGTACATAACAATTGCTAGATCGCTAGGCTTCTAAAATCGTGCACCGTGCCCAATTATTTGAAACCTAGCTTGTAATACCCCAAAAACATGCTCTACGTCTTTCCGGCATGCTTCTTACATCTTTGCAAAATATCTTTCGACATCGTTGGTCGGATTTCTTATGGTTTGAACAATTGTTTGCCATTTTGGATAGACTCCATCCGCTAAATAATACCCCATAGTGTGCGGGACCGTGCCTATATTATAATTGTATGGCAGCGCAACTCCATTAGACAAGTTGTTGAAAAGCCACCCTTGATGCAAGACGTTCACGTTGTTGTTAGAACTGGGCACCCCAAAGAATGCGTGCCATTTCTTAAAATCTTGTGATGCAACTGCTTCTAAAATTACCGTCGGGATTATCTTATACCCGGTATATTGTCCTGCCCACCCGGTAGGACAATTCTTCTATTTTCAATACATACAATCTAAACTACCTAACATCCCCGGGAAGCCTCGCGATCCATTAACTTTTAACAAGTGTAATGTATCGTTTTCATCAGAAAATCTAAAGTATTGAGCTTTGAATAGTGTTATAATTGTTTTGCGAAATTCTTTCAAACTCAAATTACTCGTAGACTCTCCAATCCGAACGTATTCGCCTTGGGCGTCTACGCTTAATTTCATAATATTTTCTATTTAGAGGAGAACCAATATTATCATTTACTACATTATAGCACTTTTTATATTTTTTATTACAGGTTACTGCGTGTTCAAATGGCCACGTTAGAGTCTATGAGTTCCTTGACCTGTTGGATCTAAAGAAGTGGCAACTTCAGGTAAAAAAGCAAATCAAAAGCAACTTCACGTTAGAGTCTATGAGACACTCAGAATCAGTGAATCTAGGATGAGATAAGAACTCACTTATGGTGTATATTTCACTGGCCTTTTTATTTTACTTCCGCTGCTGCTGCTGTTGCTATTCATTACTATTATTGTTTATCATATGAAAATAAATCGGTTTTGCTCCTGATATTGCTTGTTTTGATTCACGGATTGGATTGAGATAATTTTTTAGCTTTTCCCCCCACGAAGAACTGAATATCAGCCTTTTCTCCACCACCACCACCAAGAACTGAAATCTATTGGAATCTCACCAAAGCTAGATTCCTCCCTGGGGTTAAACCCCAATCTGGGTTTTAATTATACACCATTGTTGATGGAGAGGTGGTTCTAATGGTTGTTGATTCTCACAATGAAGCTTATGTTAGAACATAAGCAAGGAATTTAAAGAGACCCCATATTTTTATTTTCAAGTCCGATAGTTGGCTCGAAAATATATTTCTAGCCATACTAGACACATTTTGCACCATGTCCGTACTTAACGAATTATCATTCGTTAATCCAATCCGCACATCTTCATTATCTACTATGTAATAACACTCATCATAGCTAGAAAATTCGCTTTTACCCGACGTAATTTCCAATGGAACATCCAAGTCTAACATCAACATTTTACAAACACTATAAGATAACCACCATGACTTATCCCAAGTACCATGAATCACATTATATGGTTTATCCCGAATATCACAAGTCACATTAACCAAATCATTAGAAATAAGATTGGAGGCACTATCAAAATTTTTACCTTCCCTGGAAAAAGTCACCGAACGTCTCTTTACAGATCTTCTCTTCTTCGTCAATTTACAATCTTCATTCTTATGACCAACTTTACCATAATTCTAATAAATATCTTGTTGATTGCAATTCTAGGCCTTTATGCGCCTTTTGCTTCCATTCTCAATATGTGAAACTCTCTTTCCTCTAACTTCAACATCCGAGTAATTACCCGATGATAACAACGAAGCTCCAAGAGGTATTACGTGAGAATCATCACCAAAGACTTCTACTACGTCGTTGAAAGTAACCCGCTTACGAGAATTTGAAACACTCGTAACACACTTATGAGAATTTCAATCACTCGAAGTTGATTCAAACATCTTTGAGAGTTTGTCCATCATCTCTAACACGGTACTTACTTTATGCAATATAGAAGAAATAGAACTTGAGAGTGTTGAACGAACTTTGCCAAGAACATCTTGATCTAAAAGCTCCCACTCCGAATAATCCATATCGGCCGGCTTCGTCGAAATCCTTCCTAGAAGAAAATTATAATCCTTCGCATATGGAAAATCCTCTACTTGCATCTTCCAAATCCCAAAGTTCAATCTATTGAATTCATCGATTTCTAATTTCTCCATATCAGCCATCGCTCTAATCACACAAACCTTAACTTTGCGCTCTGATGCCAGTTGTTGGGAATCAGGATAGCTAATCCCAATCACTCGCCCCAAGAATGATAGACGGAAACACTAATAAGAAATTATACGAAAGCAAGAACATAATGATTTACCCGGAGGATGGAAGTGGAAAACCCTTGCGAATAAAAAACCACTCCCCGATAACAATCCACTATAATAAAACAGGTTACAATGATTTCTCTAAGCTTCTCAAGCTTTAATAGAGTCTCTCAAATTCTAGGTCTCTAGAATTAAACTCACAAAGATAGACTAATAAAATAAGCTAAGTTCTCTTTATATACTAGAGGACTAAAATACAAGTAGAACAGATCACGAGGCAAAACTCAATGTCTCAGAAGAAAACTCATTAAGGCAACCAGGCAAAACTCGTTCGAATGAAGCACAAAGTCATTCGAACGACTTGAGCAATTTGTGGTTCCAGCCCTAAAAACATACATATTGTTCGAACAAAATTTAATCTCGTTCGAACGACTTCTTTGGTCTTTGAATGAAAACATAAAATTAGACAATCTCGTTCGAACGAGCTCCATTCTTGTTCGAACGACTTCGACGAACTTTCAGCTCTTCTTCAGCAACTCGAACATAATTAGCTCGAGTCTTCAGGCAACATAACTAGTTTGAACTCTAGGTAACTTAACCAGTTTGAATCTTTAGGATACTTAACCAGTTCGAATCTAAACATTGAAAATCTCATTTTCAATCCGTTTCAATCCGACATCAATCCTTAAACTGAAATAACTCGAACTAAAATGACCTCGAACATAATTCGAGTACATACCTTAACATCAAGAGGCAAGGTTTTCCTCGAATTAAGCCACTTTATTTGTAAAAGTTCTATGTTCTTAACACTTGGTATCTAGAGCGTGGAGATGGATCAACGAATGGAGGAAATTGAGAAGAGCATGGAATCAATTTCAAAAGGCCAAGGAGACATCGTTCGTCAAATGACAGAGATATTTGATAAGCTCAGTGTTCGAATGGATAAGATTGCAACTCAATCTCCCAACGAAGGGGGTGAAAATTCTACAACTAATGGGCGGTTCAACGGAGGCCGTGCCAACAATAATTTCAAATTTTATCATGGTGGCTCTACCGGTTCATTTGTTCCCAGAACGGTAAAGCTAGACTTTCCTCAATTTGAACGCCGAGAAGACCCGACGAGTTGGCTGTGTCGGGCTGAGCAGTTCTTTGAACTACATGAAGTACCAATGCCCGATCGTGTTTCGTTGGCATCTTTTCATCTTGAGGCAGAAGCGTAAATGTGGTATCAATTATTGAAATAGGAGACACTCTTTATCTCTTGGGAGGACTTCAAAGAGGGTCTGTAATCCAGATACGGTAACAATCAGTTCGTTGATTTCTTTGGGGAACTAACAAAGTTGTAACATACGGGAACTATACAAGAATATCATGGGCGCTTTGAGAAATTACTCGAAAAAGTAGGGCCTTTACCGTAATCACGGCAAGTATGTTGCTTTGTTAGTAGACTACGGGAACCGATTCACGTGGATGTGCAAGCCAACAATCCCACTACTTTATCATCTGCCATTGGGTTGGCTAGGTTATACAAAGCAAGAGATCTCTCTCACCGAAAAGCAAATCAGTCTATTCCGAAACTCAATTTTCAGCTTCGCAATACAACACAATTTTTTCTCGATGATGGTAAAAAAGATGACTCCGGAGGAGATAATCGAGGGAAAAAAGAAAGGGCTTTGTTTTAAATGTAATAAAATTTTTAGCCTAGGGCATCGTTGCAAACAGTTGTTCTCAATTCAAGCACGCCTTGAGGATAACGATGATGATATAGATATGGAGATCAAGGGCGGTAGTACTTATCAAATCGAAGATATTCCAGAGATATCATTGCATGTTATTGTCGGAACTCGTGCTCCAGAGACAATGCGAGTTATGGGGAGTCTCGGGAGCAAGTCAGTCATCATGCTTACTGATTCCAGGAGAACTCATAATTTTGTTTGTGAACGCGTTGCAAAGAAAGTGAGATTGCAGCCGATGTCAACAGGCCGATTGGAGGTATTAGTCACTTCAGGCCAGAAATTAAGTAGCTCAGGTACGTGTAAACATTCCAAACTTAACCTACAAGGAGTCCCAAGTTTGTAGATTTTTTTGTTCTCCAAGTAGAAGGCTATTATGTTGTTTTAGGAGCTCAATGGTTAAGAACCTTGGGTCCTATTCTTTGGGATTTCTCAAAGCTTCAAATGAAGTTTAATGTTGGTGGAAAGGATGTGTCATTACGTTGTTTGTTAGCTCCAAAGAATAAGGTTATTAGCAGTCTTCATTTGAAGGAAGGCATTATGTTTCAAATATATTCCATACGGGTTCCTCAAGCACAGGTTGCTTCCATTATACCGACGCAAGTAACGCAACTCCTTCATCAATACAAGGAAGTGTTAGAGAAACCTCAAGGACTTCCTCCTACACCTGTGAAAGATCATAAAATTCCGTTACAACCTGCTCAAGAACCTGTTTTGGTAAGGCCATATCGATACCCTCACTTTCAGAAAACTGAAATAGAGAAATTGGTGACTGAAATGCTCTCTTCTGGTGTAATTCAACCAAGTAACAACCCTTATTCATCTCCAGTTATTTTGGTAAAAAAAATGATGGGTCGTGGCGAATGTGTATTAATTATCGTGCTCTAAATCGAATTACAATCAAAGACAAGTTTCCAATCCCAGTGATTGATGAGCTCCTAGATGAGCTGCATGGAGCACAATTCTTCTCAAAGCTCGACCTCCGCTCCGGCAATCACCAAATTCGGGTACACCCAGGAGATGTAAAGAAGACAACATTTCTTACTTATCAAGGCCACTATGAGTTCTTGGTTATGCCTTCCGGCCTCACCAATGCACCATCCTCATTCCAATCGCTTATGAACGAGGTATTTAAGCACTATTTGTAAAAATTCATTCTCGTATTTTTTTATGACATTCTCATATATAGTAAATCATGGGATGGCCATATTGCTCATTTGGAGATTTTGTTCTCAGTGTTAGATTTTCACCAGTTATTTGTAAAGCTAAAGAAATGTGAGTTCGGCCAAAGGGAAGTTAAATACCTCGGCCACGTAATCTCAAGTATAGGTGCAGCGGTCGACGGGGAGAAAATTGAAGCGATGATATGTTGGCCTAAACCTTGGTCCCTAAAAGCTTTGCTTGGATTCTTAGGATTAACCGGCTACTACCGAAAGTTTATTCTAAACTATGATAAGATCGTCGGTCCTCTTATGAATATGCTAAGAAAAGACTCTTTCCAATGGAGTTTATTAACCAAAGAAGCATTTCAAAAGTTAAAGGAGGCGATGACGCGAGCACCAGTATTGGTACTGCCTGATTTTAACAAGATGATCATTATGGAGTGTGATGCATCAGGGTCTAGAATTGGAGTTGTTCTATTACAAGAAAGGCTTATTGTATTCTTTAGCCAATCTCTTCACGGAAAGAACTTACTCTTATCCACTTACGAAAAACAACTTCTAGCTCTGGTCTTGGCAGTTCAAAAATGACAGCCCTATTTATTAGGTAGGCAATTCATTATGCGCACTGATCATCAAAGCCTTAAACACCTCTGGGCATTAAAGATAACAACGGCGGCTCAACAAAGATGGCTTTAAAAGTTAATGGGTTTCGACTTCGTCGTGGTATACAAAAGCGGGAAAGAAAATACGGTTCCAAATGCATTATCAAGAAGAGATAAAAAGGATTCTCCTGTCGAAAGTTATGCAATATCTAATCTAATTCCCAAGTTGGTGCGAACATCTTGAGAACAGTAGAATATTATGACAGATCGTCACCCCCATAGTACAAAATATACCCTCAGACATATGGCAGCACACACAACTCCATCTCAATCCTACCATTCGGCTCGCATAAAGATGAGACTTACAGTTCGAACCAACAACTCGGCCTTCTCTAAAATTTACCTCAACCCTCACTACCATTTTCCTTCATACACATGAAACCTACTTATCTACATTACCATAGAAAATAACCAAGCCCGAAGTCACAATATCATCATAGCAGAAAACATAAATTTTATTCAGTCCGAAAGTTACTCTTATAGAATACTTTACAACATAGTACAAATTTTTTACAGATTACTTCAATTTACATTAAGTATCAGCTCAAAATCCTTTTTCTTGGAACGAACAGTCAACAGCAGAAAAAGATTCCAAACCTTGATCATATGCTACAAAACGCAGGGAAGTCCGCAACAGGCATCACAGATGAAAGATCTTCTTCATGGCCAAAGCACAATGGTTTATGGAAGAAAATTATCATCTGCATCCTCATCACCTCCTCGCATGCTAGAGATAGACAGAATGACTCATTTCTTCAGCAAGACCAACTCATTAGCAGGATATCGACGAGACTCCCTCGGCCGAAAGCCTGCCGCTTCTTCTTCAGTTGTAATAGCCTCCTCTGCCAACAGACAAAGACCGTTACGACGTTCTGCCTCAAATGTCACCAAGTAATGAAAACGTAGCATTTGGAAGTAATCATCCTCTGCCTCCACCACTTCTTCATAAGACATACAATAAAATGTGGAAGACACAGGAATTGGAGTATGAAGATACAGCGGTTGATAGCCAAAATACTTGATACGCAATTCCTCCATCTTCCTCCAGATCCTAGACTCTCGGGCCTGAGTTCTAGCTGTCACCATTATACCGCAAGAAAACAGTAAGGAAGAAATTAGAGACGAAGGGTTTATTCTTCAAAACTTAACCCATAGTACCTTTTTATACGGGGATCAGCATTCAAACCAGACTCTTCAAATTCTCAACGTCAAAAACAATTTCCCATGCAACAATATTTGACTAGGCCAACTCTTCTTTCTGTTCGTTTTGTGTTCAATAACAAATATTCCTAGGCCAATCTGTTCCAAAACCTAAACGATCTGAAATCTATGTTTAGTGTGCTTGAATATGACCCTAGCTAGAACTGGGTTGGATATGGTGTAGCTTGTTTGGAATCAACCTTCTTGAGATCCATTGTATCAAAAAACTTTCTCCTCGAATGTCCTTTTAAGATCTTAGTAATGACATGATTGGTTAATCATAAGCGTCCTGGTGGCCCTGTTTGTCTAGGTTAACGATTTTCAAGTCGGGTCCAATCGTAGTGGACCGGACCAATTAATTCAGTTTCGAAATGGATAAAATATGAAACTACCAAATAAGATCCTGATCTGGATTGAGCTAAACAGAGTTAAAACATTCTGAAAGTTAAAACATTCTGAAAGTTGAAAGATATCAGTACAATGGAAATTTTAAATTCCTTGCAAATCATGATTCATTTCCTTGAGTAACTTTGATAAGCGATAAACATTTATTATTTGCCGTCCAGTGGAAGTCTTTAATTCTTGCCTTTAACTTTTCACTTTAATTACTAGGCCGTATGAGGTAGTAGCTGTTGGAAGCTCTAAGGGAATAGCAATATGGCATCTAGGGTTGAACCCTGACACTGATGGAAGGCTTTCAGTTGAGAAGGTTGCGTTGCTTTCTGGTCATGAAGGCGAGGTATGTTATACTTAATATTGCGTTTTGGATAGAAAGTTGTACTACTTATAAGAGGTGCCTCACAAACTCAATAATTCTAGACTGGTTGTCTTTTTCCCCACTTAAATTATTTACTTGGTTTATAAGCAATACTAGAGGTAAAAACAGAGTTGTTGCGCTGTCTCCAAACTGAAAAAAGAATGCAACAGTAGAAAAGGCTCGTAATAAGACTCTTGTATGCATAATTGAATATAGAGAATAACTCCTCAAAGTTTGATCTTGCACGACCTTGATTAAATATGCTATTGATGTAAGAGCATATAAGCTCAACAAAGATGATATCAGCTGCAACTTCAAAAGGATCTGGAGTCCTCTTTGACATGTCCACACCCTTTGCCTCCTACCGCCGACAGTTATAAAACACCTTGGTGCAAGTCAGTCCCTAAACTATTTCCCTCTAGCTTATGTCTATATAGCATTTTTATTCTACACCGTAGGGATTATTATACTTTAGAGCCCTATACCATATACTCCAACAAGATGAAAGTATTCCTAACAGTTGATGTACGGACTTTATTTTTAATACCACTACACAGGTTTATTTTGAAGTTTATTCATGAACATTAGGCTGTAACAAATACCACTAAAGTGAGAAGATACACGCTCTTTTTTGTATTATTTCATCAATGGTCGATGTTTGGTTATGATTATTCACTGTGTCAAACAATTGTATGATAAAAATTCATCATTTGGATGTATGAGGTACGATTCATTCATATGATAGTGACATACTACAGTTTGTTTTATTTTAATGTCTAATGATGCCATTTCTAGTTTTAGTATTACTTAGTATAATTGTGGGCGGCTGTAACTAGTCTTGTTTATGATTGTGAGAAATCCGAAGTCGGCATTGGCATGTAACCTTTTTATCAAGATGTCATAATTTGTATCTAACTTAAGGTGAATTAATGTTTTTTTTTCTTCTGGTTGTTTGCTAATCAAATCTTGTTACCGCAAAAGGACTCCACATGTCTTTATGCTCCACTCCTGGCTGTGGGAGGAAAAGGTTCAGACCACTTCTCTTTTGCCCGAATATTTTGGTGATTTTCTTGGTAGTATTTCGTGATCTGCAGAATTATTTGACATGTATTTGCACATAAAAATCTGCCAGTCATCGAAGGT
Organism: Kingdonia uniflora; assembly: GCA_014058105.1. Lineage (NCBI taxonomy): Eukaryota > Viridiplantae > Streptophyta > Magnoliopsida > Ranunculales > Circaeasteraceae > Kingdonia > Kingdonia uniflora. The sequence continues at coordinate 10,214 of JACGCM010002503.1, read as the reverse complement.
TTCTCCATGCAAAAGTGATGAGCTTCGCATACGTCGTCAATATGTGTTGGTGCTAAACAGTCTAAACCTAACATTTCTTGAAAAAGTTTTGAAAGGTTAGTACTTAGTAGTGTGTAGTCACTCTAGGGTCTAAACCTCGACTGAATGTTAGTTGTGAAAAGCAAAACTACCAGCATCTCCGTATAGGGTTTGAACATGAAGGGGATTCCACAATTGAGACTAGACGAATAACCGTTTGTAAGGGGAGAATGATAAGTCGGGCTGTGCCCATTAGTTTACGTCTCTTTCAGGTCGGCCCATCCTCTTTGATAACTGACATGAACACCACAGATCCCTGTAGATGCAATTCACTCAACCAAGAAGTTGGTCCTCAATACAAACCCGTGTACACCTTGCAACCACAAATACAGGGTTAAGGCCACAACAATATCATGTCATATCAATGCAAACTTACCAAATCTCTCAATTGATGCTCTATTATTACAGAACTAGTAAGTTTCTGCTCGCGCTTTGCCTGTAACATGTGGTGGGTCATTTTAATTTCAGTAAGACATAGGGGCACAGAACATGTATAATTTCACTGAAACACTTGGCCGATATTGTAACAACTAACAAAACACAGACATAAGGGCGAAGCTAAGGGGGAATGACTCCACTGGATTTGCGAGAAATCACTTACCAGATACCTAAAAATGATATATATTTTACTCCACTCAATTCTAATCATATAATTGTTATTGGTCCAGTGGACAAGTATATTGGTTTTGACTACCTAAACAACGGGTTCAAGTGATCCAGGAGGATCTAGTGTGTTTTGAAGAGTTGGCATATCCTCTCTGGAATTTGGCCCAGAGGTATATTTTCGTTCGAACGAGTTGTCGAACGACTATCGTAATTCCAGTTCTAGTAAGAGTTTTAAATACTTTTTAGAGTTGGATTTCGAGTTGGATTGTAACTAGGACTTGTAACCTCTATAAAAGGGCAAGCCTAGGCTAGAGTTAATTATCGAGAGTTTAGATCATTGTTCTAGGTTAGATTTGTTAGAGTTCAGAGATTAAGAACTTAGGGTTTAGAGTTTCGTTTGTAATTACTTGATTCAGTAATTAGATCTCTTTATTTCTCCTAGAAAATTGAGTTCCTCTGTTCTTCTAGTAACCTATTTTGTTTTTCTCTTCGTATTGCGGATTAAGTGATATCAGTTTTCCAGTTTTGATTCTCGGGGGTTGATTGTCTCTACACCTGACCGTCTCAAGCAAGAACTTGAGATGTGGGAATTCGGCTATGCCTATTTCCCTACTGCACTACTTCGACTGGCTAGGTAGTTGACTTTTCGTCCAACTCGAAACGACTAAACCACGTTTTGAAGCATGAACTTTCCTCTCTAGAATGTTATTCTCCTGCAACGGATCTTCTCTTTCCATCCATAAGTCAACAACTGTCGGTAGGCGAGTGTCGATTGTAGAGTCTTCAACTAAATGAGACGGCTCAAATAGCTTCAAATACTCGGCATTAATCACCGAATATATCTTCGTGAAAGGTGGCAAATCCAATTCATACTCATATGTCTTGCCTTGCAACAACGTCCGGTGAAACATACTACGCCGCTTGGGATCATCATATCCTACAACATACTCCGATGAAACAATAGGTTGTATCTGCATAGCTACCAACATAGCGGAAGTAGTTGGTAATAGGGGCCGAGATAACCTATCAACCATTTTGTTATCCACTCCCTTCTTTTACTTGATAATCAAGGGGAATTGTTAGAGATACAACATCTACTTCATCTGGCGAGCTTGTTGTTATTTAGACTGTGTAGCTAATAACTGGAACGGTTTGTGATCATAATGTACCATATCCTTATCTTATAACTTTCCTATTTTGGTTTGTTGCTTATGGGACGTTGTCATTATAGACAACACTCTAGCCGAAGTACCCTCTTGAACCGGTCGTACCAATAACATAAACTTGCCGCTCGCATTAACCAACCGCTTCACTTGACTCGCCGTTACTAAACTAAAATTATTCGCGGTGACATTTTTCTTCTACACTCATAATATCGCACTTCCTTTAACCTCCTTCACAAGACGAACTGACGAGCTCTCGGTAATGAATCGCAATCCTCTCGATCCCAAAGAGAATGGATCCAAGTGCCTGACATACATCTAAAAGAACCACTCACCGTCACCATCGTCATAAACCTCTAGTAATTATCAAATATCATATTTCTGAATCCCCCACAACCATATGGCTTAAGATGAGCTGCAGAATCAAAACCCATTTTCTTCACCAACGCCGCAGAACATCAAGGTTTTTTTGGACTACCCCCGTATCAATAATGGCCTCGACTCAGCTCTACTTCACCTTATACTGACATGAAAGTTCGTCACAACTTTCCCTCCTCCGCGGGAGGCCATAATCGTTTAAAATATAAATGTAAGCTTAGTATTCGGTTTATCAAAACCTGGGAGGTCCCAACAACATCTAACGGCTTGTGATATCTCTCTTTCTTGCTCTCTCCCCTTCCGTGCCTATCTCCGGGTGAATTTCCCAATATTATCAAAACTATGCCCCGTTGCCACTTACAATGACTGCAATAATTCTTGGACGAGATCCTTCTCCTAACTCTCCCTTTTAATGCGCGTTTTTGCCCACCAAACGTACTTGTACCCCGACATTTCTTGTAGTCTTCTTTGTCACTCTTCAAGTACTGACCCTTCAATAATAATTACTTTTCGGTAGCGGCTTGTATTATTGCGACGTCAAGAGCTTCAATTCTCTTCTAATTACTCCCCGACAAACCCCCCCCGCCCCCCCGCGTGTACTTCATGAACACCTCATACTACCGCACCACGTCGATTTATTAAACCAAGCTTGGTTATGAAACGCCGGATAGGGTACACTCTTTGTACGATTGCGCAAATTTTGGTTGTTAAATTATGCCTATGAACCTCTTCTTGCTCAACCCTAATCGATAACTTGTTTTCTCACTAATACCTTAATTTCCTTCCAACTCAAACTTCTTAGTTCGGGACGTTCTTATGTATTTCTACCACGTTATTTGCATTACTTGCGAATTTCAATGTAAAAACAAAATTTTCTTAGCATTAAAAGATTTCAAACGAAAATAGGTCTCTACCCTATCTAACCAATATCCAACTCTCCGGTATCGATTTAAACCGTCGATACTGAAATTTCCATTTTTAAAATTGATATAAAGTTATGCATAGGATTCGCTGGCTTCCCAATAACGATCGCTCTCGATGGATCGGCATTACTATAATCACTATCTACCCTCCTCGGTACCCCCGTCCCGATCCTCCCTCAGGCAACCATTTCTCTTCAAGCGTTATTCGCCGGTTTACCGAAGTAGAGCTTTCACGAGGATCGTAATACGTAATTGCTCTACCAACTCCCCTATATTAGTAATTAGGTTAGAAACCTTCGTTTCCAAGTCGTGATTCATCGTCAGAATTGCTACATCTCTAAATTTGTCGTCTTCTACGAGTTAGGTTTTCGGTGAATTTTTCAACGGACTCACTAGTTTTCCCATTCGGTTTTTGCTTGAGTCGGGGGTCACGTATAAACTACAATTTCCCCAATAATCTTACGTGGAAACTATACCACTTTAATCTACATATGCATCGATGACGAACATATAGAAAATACACAAATTGGTGGGGAGAAGTCCTTTTTAGAGCTTCAATTTCTCAAATTCTCAATCAATTTGATTATAATCGAAAACTCCTCAAACCCTAATCTCTCTCTCTCCAAGCTGGATTGATCTAAGAACACTCTCTCTTTCTTAGGCCCCCCTTACCCTTTTATGAGTTTTACAAGTGTCAATTACAAAACTGGGACAATTATACCTTAAATACCTAAAATAATAGGCTTGATGCGCCTCTGTTCAAATCGAAAAAAAAAAAACAAGTCTATTTTCGAACCGAAAAAATAGGTGATTCGAACAGAATTATGTCTATAGCGAAAAAAATACTCAGACAAGGTATTTGTTCGAACGAAACCTGTCTCTGTTTGAACATAAAAGAATGTTTTGAACAAACTACATGTCATTTCGAATAAAAAAACACTCAGACAGGCGTTTCTTCGAATATAAATAAAAGTTTATTCGAACAAAGATCGAATAACTTTAAAAAGTCTAAAAATGACCAAGATCCTCCCTAATCATTATAGAATCAATTTTTTTTTGATTAGATTAGTACTATCGTTACTGGAAAATTGATTTAAAGAATTTTAAACCTATTAGTTGACCTAATTATTCCATAATCGATTGATCTCAAGCACCTAAATTTTTAACGATATACCACAAGTAGACAAATGGCTTTCCCATTCATAGCCACTTCGTGCAGTCAATCCTGCTCCGATCTGCAATCTCTAATTTTTTGAGGTACTAATTTCTTTCTTTTGTGGTATAGTATGTCCTACTCAATCATTTGATTCTGATCTACTTTGCTTCAATCCAGTATCTGTTGAGGATGTGAATTATATTTGGCTAGTACTATTCATCTATAACTTATATTCTTCATTATCTTCATTTTAAGATTGAAAAAAAAAAAAAAAAATTAAACTCTTTTATGTTAGATTTCCTAACCTCACATTATATAACGATCATTAAAAAAACTAAGAACGAACCTAAGAATCGACAAGAGAGAAAATCAAAGCAAAACAAAAGTAATCTCACTCAAATTTACCCAGAGGAGGTAATGTAACACCCTTTCGGATAAAAAGTCACTCCCCGCAGAACAATACTAGTAGTTATCAATGCTAGTTTGCAATCTCTTGCTCTCCCAACCTCTTCATGAATCCTCTCCAGACAACCCTAGTTTTTCTCACTCTGTTAAACTCTATAGGTTCCATAGATACTCTCAAGTATCCCTATATACTTGGAGAATTGTTTACAAGAGTAAGGGTCCAAGTACGCATCACAGTCAGGTCAACAGCGTGCCAATAACACAAAAAATTCTTTTAAACATATTTCTACATAAGTTTCGGGACCATTTTTCCTCTCCTGTCGACATGTTTCATCTTGACTCAAACATGTTCTAACTGTTTAGTGTTTCTCTCGTCTTTGACCCCTCCTCGTTCGTCCGTAACTCTAACTAACATCCACAACATAATTCGCGTTCATTACTCCATAATCGCATACTTAAAATCGATTTACGATGGCCGTCATCTCCAGATCTTCATAAAACTTGGCTCGTGCTAACCAGACCTTTAACCATGAGACGCTATAACTCGTACTATTTACGTGTGCAATTTATAAATTTTATCTAACTGGTGTCATTTTTAATTATAGTGGATCCTAATATAACTTTTTGCTTGAATTTACAAAAATGGGGTCGCAGGTAAATAAGTCGTACATCTTTGCGGGGCTCAATAAAGAAAATGAAGTAATGCACTCCCACAGTTGATCTCCCTTGCATTTGTCAACCCAAAGTCCCCAGAGAAGCATTGATGGAGATTATCAAGCTATAATTTTGTGCATGTCTAAGGCATGGAGTAGTGGGTTTTAAAGCTTCTATATTTTGTGGTATAATGGAAGGCATTGTTTAAGGAATTTCTCATTTATGTGATATTTTGAACCCTTTCTTCTATGCTCTATAAATAGAAATTCCACCCATTTAGATATCACTTGAGCGTGTAATATCCAAGGTTCACACAATAAAATGTCGCTCGTTTTCCTCTTCTTTTTCTTGTCATTTCTTTTATTGTAATATAATATTATGACAATGATCAAATGATGAGTACTAAACCTCTTTCCAAGGCGATTAATTTCACCCAATATACCTAGTTGTTTCATAACACGTTTAGTTCGAATATCTACATTTTCTTTTAGACCGTACTAGTTGTTGAATAACATAGTTCACCCCTTTCTGTGGCTCTCCGCCTCCCATATTTATAGAAGACGGAAAGGTGTGTCACTGCAGAGAGCCAAGTTCCAAGGTTATCTTCTTTACAGTTTGCCTGATACTGGTAGTCGGTTCTTCCAGGTTGGCTCCGAGTTCTTTGCCTTCTACCAGGAGCTGAGCTGGACTGAAGCGTGGTTGAGAGGTTATTGGAATCGTAGGTAGGTTTGTTGTTGGCTCTGATATTTGTAATTAAGTACAGTAGGCTTCGAGCTACCGGGAGCTCTTTCGTGTACCCATTTTGTTCTCGATTATGCGAGTAGGCTACTAATAATTAATTCTTGAAAATCCACATCGACCATCCCCACAAATTTCTAATCAAGTAATCAATTCATCAAATCCAAATTTCAAACCCGAAAATCAGAATTTACATTGAAATTTGAAACTATAATTGGGGAATCAGGGTTGTAATGCCTCCCTGATAAGAATTAACATTTTTACGTCAAAAGGGTTTAAGTTGTAATGAGTCTCGCTATCATGAACCGCGATCAAACACACGATCTTAAAAGAGAGATACCTATTCAATAAAGTTGAATTATTTTACAATTGGTGATTATTCTTTCGAGGAATGTGCAAGAGTGGTTTCTCAAGTTTGTTATATAATTCAAGAGTGGTTTCGCAGTTTGTTGATAATTAATACCAATTCAACACACGAGTGTTTTGGAACGAAAACTACTTTGCGTGGGTCACTTTGCAATATTCTAGCGATCATGAACGCTATGCATAGTTCACTAATTACTCTAACCAACCATTGCAGTTTTTAGTAATGTGTAATTGATGTATCATAGCGTTTGTTTTAAATGTCTGTTTTTAATTAATAGCTTCTCTACAAATAATATACTCTTAATGCGGATTAAATTTCATTTTTTCTTGTAGTTTTTTTAATTGTAAATCTGCGCGAAAGCAAATTGCGTCGTATTTAAGCTAACCAGACATTAGGGCTCTTGACCTAAAAGACAAAAACGGAAATAGCAAAATTTTTTATTAACGGGACACCAAAAAGTAAAAGTGCACCACCACTCCTTTTTATATAGCCAAATCCTAGGGTTCTTCACCTCATATCTCCTGAACATCTCCAACTAACACAACAACAGCATCCCCATAATATCCCAAATAGTAGAGAGCTTAAAAACACAATATAATGATAAATAATCATCAAGGAGTGAGTAAACACACAATATGATTCCACACCGTAATCAAACAACACGATACAATATTAATCATCGTGGGGTGTTGGAATAATTCGGAGAGGAAGCTTTCATCGGAGGCAAATCCCTGCCATTCATCTCATGTCTAATTCCTTCAAACACCTGGCAATTTCCATTGAAGTGACTAACAATTTGCACATGAAATCTCAATAACTGCTAGCCAAAGAAATGCCAGACATGATCTTTTTCTCCGTACCAAAGGGGACACATGTGTGGTCCTGTACCTTTGATGTCCATGTCTTAGTGAATCTCGCTGGAATAACTCTTCTGCATTCTCCCACACTTGTGGGTCCCTCATATTGCCACACACGGTTACCAACACTGTTGTATTAGAGGGATGTCATAGCCCTTGACAATAGCCCCACCTTTTGGAATTATATCGAGGCACCAACGTTTGGACCAGCTGTATGATCGTAGGTTTCTTTAAGCAGACATTGAGGTCTCTTTTGTGAATATCCTCCTCGTGCACCTTGGACTTTATCCCCACTCTCTTACCTCTTCTGGGAACTTTCTTCATTCATTTGGACTGTTGCATAAGTTTCGGCAAATGCCCCCCACTTTAAATAGCGCAGCAATATCTGCCCCAAGAAACAAGTCCCTGGAAATTAAAATAAAGAAGCGTTATCACTAACATTCATAAAAACAAGTTGTTAGAGAGGAAGAGAGACTCAACCGTAACATTGCTTGAATATTCCTCTGTAAGGTTGTATTTCTTTTGAAGGTAGGAGATCAAGGAGACTTTGTTTTGTCCACCTTGTGTGTACTTTCTAGATGATGTCTCTCAATAACTTGACTCCCAGTATATATCTTTTCTTGGATTTTGACCTTCAGATTTCGCAGGCGAAAGCCCGTAGGACTTCATCCAGTGCCAATGATGGGAAGTAATCTTCAACTAAGGTTCCCTTTTGTCTAACAGCGTGTACATGTCGTCCAGTTTATTGCTGGTCTTGACTTGTTACGTAACCACGCACCGTAGGGATGTTTTCTAAAAAGCGCGGAATAAATCCCTTAGACTTCTATTGATTTGCAGCGAACAATAGCATATCTTCGCCAGCATTCAAGGCCCCGTTCTTCCCTCTCTTACTGCCTAAACAGACTGTGCACCCTTTGGGGTTAATAGCCCATACAATAATTTCTTTCCTTCCTCCATAGTTCCCGATAAAGGTGCAAAGCGACATTGTGTATCCACTGCATCTAACTTTAGCTGCACTCGTAGAGTCTATCTGCGAATTCGGTGTCTTGTGTCATCAGCTGACCCTTTTGAGCAGTCTCAGATAATAAACTACAAGAAATGAGCTTGGCCTAGTTGCGGAGCATAATTGACCATACTTGTTCGAGAGATCCCGCCATAAAACTGTGAAAAGCTGGGTTGAACTTGTGAGGTGTCCAATTATGGGAGCTTGGTGGAGAAGGTCGGTAGATTTATTTTTTGGTTTGAGGAACTCCATGAACTTTCACCAAAATCAAAACTGAGAAGAAAAAGATAAAAAGAGAGAATAGGGCAAGTTATGAACAATCTCTCCTTGCCTTTTAGGCCATTGCTGTCGCATACAATAACCTCACCGGTTTTAGATGTTGTGTGTGTTAATGCTCAACTCTCTTGTTCCGCTATTTATAGTGGCTCTTTACTTGATTTTACCATGTTTTTGGTTGGAAGCCTGGACGGACCAAAATGGCACATGGCACACTGGCACACGCACACATGATACACGGGGATCGACAGTGTAGTTATTATTGTTAACTGCCAAAAGGCCCTGTGAAAGAAATTTCATCAACTAGTCTTAATTGGACAATTATTGTGTATCATGGAAGTGGCCATGTAACATGTCAACATATGTTAACATGTACTAGTTTTGTTTTTGTTTTTTAAGCAAAGGGATGATATCATAACGCCACCGGGCCTAAACAGAAAGTAATTTGTGTTTACACAAAGGTAGCCCTACCGGCTTTAAAAACGAAATCACCCGGGGGGTGTAACTCCCCTACAGCGAGGACATGAGCCTCATAATATACAAAGTCTATTGAAATGAGCAAAATCTAAAAAGCTGCAAACTGTGCAATGCAATCATGGTCCGGATCGCCGATGTGATTTCCCCCCATAAATGTCGTCCGATCCTGTCCTAAAGCGCTGAGCTAGTCCTTCTACAATTCTGCGCACCAGACTCGGCTCAAGGCCTAGCTACGCGCCCGCCCCTCCATGCCTCTGAATCACGGAGACGCCTCCAACCTCCTTCTTGGTCCCGCGCCCGAGAGGGACTCAGAACAACAAACCATAATAGAGGAAGATGATCCTGATTACAAACCTGACCCCCCGTAGAGTCTTTGTTTGCCATGCTCCTCCTACTGTGACAATGTGCCATCCCCTCTCCTCCCTCATCGAGGCAAGGGTAGAGGAATGTGTTGACTGGTCTGGGATGGTTTTGGATGGCAAGGGGCAGTATGTGCCTTGCCATATTCACAGAAGCAGAGGGGTTTATTAACGACATTATTAAACCTAAGTTCTTTCTACTGGTAGCCAATACATAAAAAATAGAGCTGAGTTTCCCCCATGAAGAGGTATATGGTGTTGCCGTCCCAGTTTAGCAGCTTTTTGTAATGAAGAAGATTTGGGATTCAGTTAAAGGTCCATAACTTGTAATCATAAAGGTGTCAAATATACCATAGATAAGTCTCTCACGTTCTTACAGAAGACAGGCATGCGTGGTAGATTTCTCCTTCTTCTCCGCAACTGGGACACCTTGTATCCCAAGCAGGACTCTCCAAACCAAATATTCTCTTGGTAGGATTTCGCCGCAAAGCTTTCTGTATAGCCTACATTCTTCCGACTACGGACTTAAGCCGTTCCACCAAAGTATTTTGTTCGAGATAACAACAATGATCGCACGACGATTTTAGCTTTGGGAAACCTTTGAATATAGTTTAAAAACCACGACCTCCTCCTGAGGATTTTGAGAAAGTGATGATCTTATTGGGATTGCTAGTGTATACAATGACGACTGAAAATATAAGATGATAGAATCGGAACTTCTCTACTGTATCGTTCCGTCCCCTCATCTACGTTCTCCCGTCCCTTTTATAGGTC
>JACGCM010001057.1:0-392325 GCA_014058105.1 Kingdonia uniflora | reverse complement strand
TAAAACTATTTTACGTGTACACCAAATATAGCTAAACAATAATAGTTTGAATTATTTAGAATTGAGGTAGATGTTCCTAGTTTGGATAGCTTAAAATTTTTTGGTATACTTAGGAGAAAAAGAAAGTTTAAGTATTTTTAATCGGTGATTTTTTGTCACAACTAAAGTAAGGATAGTTCACAGGAAATGGTCATGCGTATTAGGATTTGCTTAAAAAGTCATTATTGACTTTGTGGGTATAGTCACTACAAACCCTTACAAAACACCACTCGTCCCCAGGCTAACACTGGGGGTTTAACAGCTTGTTGCATTGCTAAATGAATCGCCTCCTACGAAAGAGCTACTATTATTTATTTTACTCGGACGAGCAAAGACAAGTTGGGGGGATTTGATGAGACACAATTATGCATTTTTAATATACCCGAACATGTATTTTAGTCGTCCATTATATTAATTTGGGTACTTATGGCATTTGGTTTTATTGTAGCTACTGGAGATGGATATTTTGAAAACCAAGCTCTTAAAGTCAAGTAAAAGTGTCTCTAGCAGTTCATAGCACAAAAAGTCAAAGACACAATATATTTGGTCTCAAGATTAAAATAAATATGATACACAAATATTCTTGGAGAAAGATCAAAGAAATATATTGCATCCAAGTCCATAACTGAATTTTATATTGAAGATATATGCAAGAGTTTCCATGAAGAAAGAATTTCTATATCACTTAAAGAAATTATATGCAAGAATATAGGTGTTGGTTGTAATATTATAAGATTTATTGTGAAAATATTCGTTAATTAATGTATAGTTTCTAAATTTGGGTTCCTTCCTATAAAAGGAACCCCCCCAATTGTAATTGAGAAGTGCCCGTATGGAGCAAGTTTTAGGAATAAATAAAGTTTAGTTTATTTAATTATCTCACTACTCTTTATTTTTCTTTGTAAATAATTAGTTGTTAAGCGATAAAGTTCGAGATGATGGCTAATCTCCTAGGTAAGGCTAGGATGAGGCCTCTTCTTGGATGAGGAATAGTGGTGTTAATTATGTGTAATTAGTTTTCTCTTAGTACTTCATGATTGAAAGTTAGTGCATCATATCGAAGGACTTGACCATAGCTTCGATTGGTGTATGATAACTTTGGATACAAAATAATACTATAAACGGTTAGGACTTGATTTGGAATCTAAAAGAAGATGAAAAACTAGAGAACTCACTCAAGCCTAGCCATGGTTGAGTGGTACTTCTCTAAGACACTCTTCACCGTCCACTTAAAAGATAACCATAAATTTTTTGCTGACAATAGATTTTTGTGGGTTATTTTATAAATCGTATGGGCTTAACATGACATATATGTGGGTGGAGATATTAGGATCTAATTGAATCGATTATTGCTTTGAAAGGAAAAAGGCCAAGTCTGAACCTAGCTATCTTTTCTCTTTAAGTTTTATAATTAGCTTTATTTATTTATTTTAGATTTTTTTATCGCCTAATACGTTGTCTAGAATAATTTACTTAGTTTTGGTAGTTTAGTTTTTACTGGAATAAATTCAACAGTCAGTTCGATAAGTGCCTTAGTCAATTTATCTTCCTTGAATTTTACTTCTTTTTTTTAAGCCTTTTCTTTTGAGTAAATTGTTTCTTAGTGAAGCCTCCATAAACAGGAGTTTTCGTCAACAATCCCGCCAATTGACTAAGGTTGGCAGGGTGTGGTGCCTCATCATGACCTAAATATAAAATTCTTACAAGTAACATTTATTGTGCTCTTTCACATAGTTATGGTCAACTCGAGATTGGTGATAATTTTTTGTTTTTCAGTTCTTATCATGCGAGTAGCTTGCAACGTGAAGAATCTAGAACATATTTGGCTTATTATTTTTTTTAGGAATGAACTTATTCTTAAGCAGTTTGTCTCCCTGTCGCGAACTATTCCTAACATAAATGCTAAATTTCTCTTACACTGAGCAAAAATCTATTAAAGGTATTAATTATAAAATATAGTGAAGTGTATGTTTTCAAAATATGCCAAGCTAACTTGAATTGTCGCTAATAAAAGATAGTACATCTAGTTTAAGATAGTTCAAATATTATAGTATATACTTGGTATAATTTTAAAATTTAGGCTTTCCCATTATATGTTGTCAAGGTAAATCAGTTTAAATGCTTGGAAATTCGTCAAAAATATATCATAAATTGTCAAAGTGTTTTATTAACTTTTCTTTCAAAAAACATTTAAAGAAATGGTTCCTACCCCCAAACTTAAATAAAACATTCCCTCAATGTTTAGAGCATAAAAATAGGGGAATCAATTAAAATTTCTCACCTGAATGTGTCATGGGTTGCCTCCCAAGAAGCGCTAAGTTTACCGTCTTCAGCCAGACAAATGTACCCTCAAACTTAAATTGTTAATATGACTGGAAGGGTACGAAGTTGAAATGTATGTACTATCCTGGTTGCAAATTCTCTTTCAAAAACCAGATAACACATGAATGGTGATCCTTAATATTAACCCCTAATTGGGCAGATATATTCTGTAAAACTTGAGAAAATTTAAAACTAATTCTCAATGAAAAGATTTTTCTAAAATTTGCCTATCATTTGATGATTCCAATTGAAAATTTTAGACAAATCAAGAATAACCATTTTCTCCAGATAAAACAAACACATACCGAGGGAACATATTTTCCTTAGAATTTTTAATACAATCATATGAATACTATGTGTTGCAGTAAATAAAAGATTGGTATACAAGTATTCATCCCTAAAATGTACTAGACTCAAAACTCGATTTTCCTGGAAAAATATTTTCTTTAAAAATGTTCAAACCCCTATGTTCATTAATATTCCCAAAAATGTGATAGGTGGTCTGACAAAGCAAGTCCGTGAGGCATCCTCAAAATTATATTTTTCAAAAATATGTTTCTTTTAGTAGAAGAAAAACTGTATAACATATTTGTGGATATGGGGATCGGGAACAATTGACTCTAACAACATTTAAAATTATGTGCCTAAAATCGCAACTTATCTTAAGGGACTCATTCTGACCATTGACGTGGATATTCATGGCTTAGGGTATGGTCAAGTTGAAGCATATTTTAGATACTAATGATTGTACTAATTCACGAATCTTAGATCATTCGAGTCCTCAAAAAATTTAAACAGTCAACAAAATACAACAAGATTATTTCTGTACAAGTCCTCAAAATTATTTATGGTCATGGTAACCCCCCATTAGGCTCAGGTGATGGAGGTATGGTTTCAAGGAAGAGAGATGAAGAAGGTGACACTGGTTGGGATAAAGATGGAGCTTATATTTTCTCAAGGATCGATGTTGAATTTACAGCTTTAGGAAATTTATCATCATCCTCATCATCTGAGAAATCGTCTAAGAATTTGGAAAAATACTCACTTTCTGTCATGATATCATTTGTGAATTGGTGGGGCTCTATCGGTGAAGGGATGGATAATGACATCAGTAGTTGAATGTTGAGGGCGGAAATAGGAGGTTATTAAGAAAGAATTTTATTTAACATGTTTGCCACTTCTTTAAGATCTTCTTGTGATATAGGATTGTCAACCTTAAAATGTTTATCTTCTATATTTGTCTCGTAATATGGTATCCATTCACCCCACGGGGAAAATATTCCTTGATTACGCTTAAATTCATTATTTTCTAAATCACACGGGGATGTAACTTCGGATTGTTCTTCTTTATTGCTTATAAGTTTTTTATGCTCTATTTCACTCCACGTGGTTGACAACTAAGTTATCCGAGTCTCTAACCTAGGGATAAATTAGGTCGTAGAAGTTTGATTAACCAAAGTCTGTTGTTGGAATTGCATCATTTGTTGCTGAAATTGTAATGCTTGTTATTTGTTTTCCATTGATTGTTGCATGAAGAGAGAAATGCTATCTTCCAAAGATGGTTTGAGTGGAGTGGGCGGGAACTGTTTAGATGACTAAAAGGATTGTTGAGACTGTATATAGGAATGAGGTTAGAAAGGTTCTACGTATTGAGAATTTTGGTGAACCCATGATTGAAAATGATTTTACGGATATTGTGGGATGTCAAAATGTGACCCATAATGTTCTTGTATGTACGACATTTTACAATTAAATTAGCACCCAATAAAAAAATCAATTAAGCCTAAAACTCTAGCACTTCAACATTTTTTTTGAATAAATAATTAGGTCTCCCCTATATTCTTCTATGTTTACAAAATGGTAGGACGGTCAAACGCTTTGGTTCCTACACTCCCCTGCGTCACTGTACTAGTACTAGCTTAGAGTAGATGTTCAGTTTTTACGCCTGAGCGAGTCGCCTTATCGTACGTCAACACTCAAAATGGTGACGTCGCGAACCTACAACCAGTATTTCGCGGCGCTTGGCTGGGGCCGTATCCTACGAACCCGTGTTTGTACCCCGGTCCGGTACACCTATCCGTTGGGTGATGAAATCCCGTGGGAATCTTGCTACTCTTTTTTATTATTAGTTATTTTCAGGTCCAGGACGTTCAATTTTCGTGTGATACTAATTTCTTCGTATCCATAATGGGTGGTCCCACTTGTTAGAGAGCTTTTTGGGGGATGAACTCCCGTAAGTCTCTAGCAGTTTTTATCTTTACTAATGTTGAAATGAAAAAAAAATTTAAACGCAACAATAGGTCAATCCAAACACAGTATTTTTTTTATTAGAGCAACGTGTATTTGCACAGTCTATACGACTTTATGTTCCTAGTGTCGGGGTGGAGCGGATATGAACCCCTTCTAGATGTCAAGTACCAACCTGTGGGAAGTATTTCCCGGTGAAGTTGTGGCCGCTCCTTTACTTATGGAGCGAATGAAGGAAGTGCCCCTTCACTTAGGGGGCACAAGAAGGATTAAATAGAAGTTTGCCAATGTACTTTATAAATTCCTCACGATCTCTGAGTACCAACTTTGTGATTATCCTGCAAAACAAGAAAAAAAAGATTAGTTAACTTGAGATAGCGATATTAATCCAATTTCAAAGTTTATTGTAGTCTATAATATCCTGATTTTCAAATGCGCATATATTTTAGCTCGGTTGAGAGAAAATTAAATAATATCAATTTGGAAAGATAATTTAGAAAGGAAATATATTCAAGAAAGAAGTTTTCTAGAATTTAGCTTCCCTGCTGCTCAAAACAATTGATTAATGAACAGCGATGCCCTTTACTGAGACTATTTTTACAGTTGTTTCAAAAGGCTGTAACTCTCAGATGACTAAACATAAAAATATGATCTATAGCAATTCGGAAAGGGTGTTGAATTATCTAAAACTTTTGTAGCAAACTGATTTCCCAACTATGAAATATAGATGATCAAAAACTGTAAAATATTAAAGAACAAACTTCACCGTTAAAAAAAAAATATTGAGATGAGCTTGTGATAAATAATAACAGCTAAAAAATTTATTGCTCTCTTCTTAACCATCTCCAAAAACACAATTGTAAAATTTGGAAATGTTATAAACAACCACAAAGCTACTGCAGCGCCCAAATCCCGAAATATTTTTTTTTTAAGTTTAAACTAGAGAAATAGAAACAAAAACAACGATAATAATAGAAACACTATATAATAGCATTACCGGCCCACTATACTTTTCAGCGAAAATTATAAGCAAAGAATTTAGAAATCATTGGCACGGTATTAGAAATAAATTAACAAAAAAATTTAATAAAGATAATTCGGTATTAGAAAGAATAATTTTTAACGATGCCTCCCCGGCAGCGGTGCCATTTGATAAGAGGATTTTAGGTCCTCTACAAAATACCCGCTCAAATTACTATTGTCGAATTGTAGCACGGATGAGTGAGATCGAATCCATAAGGAGGTTTGGGAAAACAAATAATTTCTAGGCCGAATTACGATTTTATAAGAGGTAAATCTAAAAGGAATAAATAAAAGCCAATTATAAGACTTAATGAGATAGAGAGCTAAGGTTCGGACTTGGCCTCTTCCTTTCAAAACAACAATCAATATTCAACTAGATCCTAATATCTCCACCCATCATATGTTCTTGTTAAGACACATACGATGTTGTAAAATAAACCACTAAATCTATGGTCAAGCATTTAGTGGTTATACTTTTAAATGACGGTGAAGAGTGTCTTAGAGAATTATCAACTCAACCATTGCTAGGCTTGAGTGAGTTCTCTAATGTTTCCTCTTATTTAAATTTCCAAATCAAGTCTACAGTTAGTAACATTTGTTTGTATCCAAAGTTATCATACACCAAACCGAAGCTGTGGTCAAGCCTTCGATATGATGCACTAACTTATCAATCATGAAGTACTAATAGAAAATTAATTAAAACCTAATTAATACCAACTATTGCTCATCCAAGAAGATGCCTCATCCTAACCTCACCTAGGAGATTAGCCACTCATCTCAGACTTTATCGCATTAATAACTAATTATTTACAAAAGAAAATAAAAGATAGAGAAGATAATTAAATAAAACTAAGACTTTATTTATTCTAAACTTGCTCCAATATGAGATGCTCAATTACAATGGGGGAGGGTTCCTTTTATAGGAGAAGGAACCCAAATTTAGAAACTATACATTAAATTATAAAGAATATTTTCACAATAATATCTTATAATATTACAACCAATCACCTAATATTCTTGCATATAATTTCCTTAAGTGATATAGAAATCTTTCTTCATGGAAACTCTTGCATATATCTTTAATATAAAATATCATTATGGATCTTGGATGCAATATATTCTTTGATCTTATTCTCCAAGAATATTTGTGTATATATTTATTTAATCTTGAGACCAAATATATTGTGCTTTGACTTTTTGTGCTATGAACTGCTGGAGACACTTTTACTTGACTTTAAGAGCTTGGTTTCAAATATCCAGCTCTTGTAGCTACAATCAAACAAATGCGCATAAGTACCCAAAATTAAATATAATGGACGACTAAAATACATGTTCGAGTATATTAAAAATGTCGTAATTATGCATTCATCAATTTGTCATTGACAATTAATTGTGATTTAGATATGACTCCTAGTCGTATCCTAAATTAGTCTTAGTTTCGTATTATCTTTGATCCCTAAATCATGATAATTAGTATCTTAAGGACATACCATTAATATCATATTAGTTATTGTAAGATACTTAAATATGTATTAATCAATTTGTTTATATCTTATATAAGTGAGTCATTATTCTTATATAAGGCACCTGATACCAAAAAAATAAATTAAAAAACATTTTTCATAATTTTTTTTAAAAATGGGTCCCCCACGGGGTAGGTTCAGTCAATAGGAATTTTTTTAAAAAATTTGGACTCAATTTAACCAAGAAATGAGCTTTTATAGTCGTTTTAGTGTCTGAACTGGTCTTGGACTAGTCTGGGTCACCACACGTTCCACATACATGTTAGACGTGCCACGCACGTGCCTGCCATGTGTCATGCCACATGTTATCGACACGTGTCACTGATGTCAGTACTCTGAACCCCACTACCACGTCAGTATGCCACGTATTCTTGATACGTGTCACTGTTAACGTCAACATGGATAATGATGATGTTATCAAGCAAATAATTATTTAAAAAAAATCATAATATTTTATTATTTGCTGACGCCATCTGACCTAAAAGTACCGTTTTTGGCTGTGAAATTGTCTTGTTTCAATGTAAGTTTTCTGGTGATTGAGACATCTCTCTGAGACTTGCCATATGCCGTTGGAAAGCTATTGTGATAGGTTTTCTAACCAAAGTGGTCTTGCCTCTATCCGATGTCCACAAAGAAAGTAATTTTTTGTTTTAAAATAGCTCTTTATAAAGGGTAAAAAAACCAAAATTGGCTATTTTTAATCTAAAAAAAATAGTAAAAAATGTTACTAATCTATATTTAGATATCATACAACATAGATTAGATTGAAATTAAAACAAAATTTGAAAATCTTAAAAAATACCTCTTTAATCACAAGAATTTCATAAAAATGCTTGTTGGAGAGTAATTTCTTTATCTTCTCGTTCTACTAGCTTACGTGCTGATAACGTGTTGAGTAATATAATAATATTGAAGCTAACAATTCTATATCTTGAAAGCAATTGAGAGAGAGAGATTTCTTATTGATATTGGAGAATTGTAAAACTGTACGTAATACAATAGTAGATAATCCCATTGGATAGGTTACCAAACCTACTCAAACTCTCCCCATAAACCCTAAAGGCTTATGTGCATCTTAGGAGTCCAATTGGACACCCCAACCCAGTTGGGATCCCGGCTTGGGCTGGATCCAACTTCTAGCAGTTGGTATATATATTTTTCAATTGGTGTTCAAAGTAATTGCTCTTAGTTTTTTTATGGTTAGATAAAGAACAACCCATAAAGGGGTAGGAGTTATGTAGCGTGGGCGCCCAAACCTAACCCATGATGGGCCAATGGATAATTCTTTGTTTCTTCTCACCACTATACTCTGATGATTTTAACGTTCAGACATTTCCAATAATAAAAAACTTTAGGCAATATTTCAATTAGGGGGAATAGTGTAACCCCAACCTAATCTCATATAGGTGTTGAACGTGTTGGAAAACCACTTGCCTTATTAAGCATAGTATTTAAAAAACAAATGCTAAGAGCAAATAAGAAAATCCTTCTCTCGCCTACCTATTGTTGAGTTACGGCTCAACTTACTAAAACTAAATGACACGTGCCATAGGAAAACTGGATACCAGGTGTTCTCTCTTCCTCTCTCAAATATCATTTTCTCTCTATCCTGTGAAATTTTATTTCCACTTCCGCTCTTTGGTGTAATAGAAGCTAATACATCAAAACTATAAGAAAAAAAACCATCTCCTCCAACCTGAAAATATCATCTCTCGTATCTAAGCAACTTTTTCCCCATAATGAATTCAGAGCTTTGATTGATGTTTCTGTGAGCAACATATATGGGTTTGTTTATGTTTTAACTTATGTTGTATGAATATGATGACATTGGAACCTTTACTCGAATCGAACTCGATTAATTTTAGAAAATGGGGTTTGCCTTAGAGCAAGAGCATTAGAGACACCAGACTCATTCCCATGCCCAAAGGTTGGTGAAGTTAGGGAATGTTGTAACTGTTAGAATTTAACACAAGCTTTATTTGGGCTTGGACTAGGCCTAATCTTTTTAACAAAAGTTATCTTGGGCTTGAGCTTAACTTGTTTGCTTGGTCTTTGGTCATCACTTTCTTTTCTCCACAACTTTAGAGACCTAAAGATCAGGGAGACACGTCTCTTATTCGTTTGAATAGAGAGAGAGCCATTGGCAAACCTCTCTCTCTTAATATCATTATTCACCACCTTCAAAAACCATACTAAAAACTAGTTTTCATTACTCTTTCTCTTTGTGTTCAAACTCTTTCTCTAGTTCGTTTGCAAGGTTTACCAGAGGTACGAATACTGTTGTTAATGTACGTAGACTACCAGTATAAAGCTACCGTATATGCTCGTTGTATCCTGGGAGAGATCAAACCTTTTGCCCATACCCGAGGTAGGTCAAAATACTCTTTAAAGAGAATGCGACTCATGCCTCGAGCTATCAATGTTATGTTGTCTCTTTATTACAGGCGCTATTAACACATTACGTGGTGTTAACCAGACCTGTTCTTACACTGAAATCTGCCTGTTCTTGTACTGAAATCTGTCTATTCTTGCGCTAAAATCTGCTTATTTCTTACACTAAAATCTGCCTATTCTTGCACTAAAATCTACTTGTTTCTTACACTGAAACCTGCCTATTCTTGCTGCTAAAACCTGTCTGTTTCTTGCGCTAATAACCTGCCAGTTCTTGCGCTATTTACCTGAGTATTAACTATTGAATACTTTGTTATTGCTATTGCATTACCACTCCAAATCAAACCTGTTGTTGGTATTATGAAACTGCTCAGTTTCTGTTTTACTAACCAGAATACCTCCTGTAATATGCTGCTGTATACTAGAGTCCAAAGTGTTTGATGATGTTTGTGAACCGAAGTACTAGTTGCAGTTTTGATGAGTTATTATTGCTTCTTCTTATTACTTGTTGTTTGCTAAACCAAAAGGAAAGCTATTTTGTAGGTTCTAAACTTTATATTCTACAATTTTAAAGAGTATTTATTTTATGTAATATGGCTCTTTCTTCTGAAGTTTGATTCCAACAAACCCTCTAAGTTTGATGGTCTCAACTTCAAGAGGTGGAAGAACAAAATGTTCTTTTATCTCACACTTAAGGAAGTTGCATATGTTTTGGAATAAGAATGCTCTGTTAATCCTCCCGTTCTTATACCTGCTGTAGACCCTGATCTTATTCTAAATGAATATGACAAAACCTTAGAGACTATTTCAAACTGGACTGAGGCTGATTTTAAATGCCGTAATTTTATTCTGAATGGTTTAGCGGACGAACTGTATGATTACTATTTACTGTCCAAATTTACAAAAACCGTTTGGGATGTATTACAAAAGAAGTATGATACGAAAGAGGCAGACTCTAAAAAGTTTATCGTAAGCCGATATCTCAAGTTCAATATGGTCAACGATAAGTCGATAATTTCCAATCACATGAGTTACAACGAATTGCGCATGTGATCGTGTCCGAAGGGATACCTCTTGATAAACAATTTCAGGTTGCCATGATGATTGACAAATTACCGCCGAATTGGAAAGACTTTAAAAATATCATGTGACACAAGTCAAAGGAGCTTACCATGGAGAACTTGATTACTCATCTGAGGGTTGAAGAAGAATCTAGAAAGCAAGACCTAAAAGAGGAAATCTTTTTGGTTCAAGCCAAAGGGAAGGTCTATCTGAAATCTAAAGGGAAACCTTTCAAGGCTAAGAATGGCGGTAATCAGAACAACCGTCCTAACGGTGGTAATCCGAATAACCATCAAAATTATGGACACCAGAATCCTAATAAGGGAACGAACTAATAAGCCCTACCATATAACAGAGTAGGTTCTATTATGCGCTTCAACTGTGAAAAGCCTGGATACATATCTAAAAACTGCCAGAATCGTAGCCTGTTGCTCAGGCTAACGTTACTGAAAAGCCCTTAGTGGCTATGATCACAAAGATCAACATGGTTGGTGGAACCGACGAGTGGTGGGCTGATTCGGGCGCTTCTAGGCATGTATGCTATGTACGCAATTGGTTCAAGACTTATAAGGAGACTGAAGACCAGAAGGTGCTACTTGGGGATTCTCATTGCACCAAAGTGATAGGCATTGGAGATGTTGTACTAGTATTTACCTCTTGAAGGATAGTAACTCTGAAGGATATGATACATACTCCTAAAATGAGGAAAAATCATGTTTCTAGCTATCTTCTCAACAATGCAGGATTTCAGCAGACCATTTGGTATAATCAGTACATTTTGACTAAGGGTGGGGTTTTTGTGAGAAAAGGTTTTGCTTATAATGGAATGTTCAAGATGAGTATTGAAATGAATAAATTTGCTTCTGCTTACTTATTGTCTTCTTTCAATATTTGGCACTCTAGACTATGTCATGTTAATAAAAAGTTATTGCACAATATGAGTAAACTTGCCATGATCCCTTAAAGTAGATTTAAATGATTTTGATAAATGTCAATCTTGTAGTCAAGCTAAGATTTCTAAAACCTCATCTCATGTTTGGTAACTATTTAGAGAGATTTGTTAATAAGATTTATAAAATTTATCATAAATAAGAATTTCAATTATTAAAAATAAAAAATAAATCATTGGTAATTAAAGAGATTTGCTAATATTCAGTTTTGAATCCTCATCTCTTCTACAAGTCATTTACTTTTTGCCATCTTTTTTTCTTCTTTTTTTTCTTTCCCAAAACTAATATTCCTAAATATTCATTGTATAGTCTATTATCTATTTCTTTAAAGCTTTTCAACTATGGCTTCATTTCTTTTCTTAGTGCTCCATAAAGCATGAATTATTAGGGCCGATTGTATGGTGAACATTAGGTACGTCATTAAACCACCATCAAAAAGTTTTGTTCAATCCTAAAACTAACAACTTCAAAGGTTTTAAGTTCAGTTCTTGTATTTTTTAATTTAAATCTAGCGATTACTAAACATAAGCGCATAAAAAAAACACACACTTAGAACTTGAAAAGCTTTTGAAACAGTATCAATCAAAACCTCCAAACATAAAAATAGGTTCAAGCACATAAACATCCTAAGAAACTAATTTGTGAAAACAACGAATGTTCGCCTACGTATACCTAGCATTTTCGTGGCGTAGCCACGGGACATTAACTAGTAATAGTTGAAAAAAAATAACATTGAAAAGTTGTGAGCTTAAGAATAATTATGTAAAATATAGAAAAGGCTTTCGTAATTTTCAGAGGAGAAATGATCTTAAAGAAAAAATTGGTGTAAATGATGATTATTTTATCTTGATTAAAGGCAAGAGGTGTGGTACTTACGCCATAATCATGACTTACAATTTAGTGTGGAACACATATAAAGTAGAAGAAGAGGAAGCTGTAACAGATGGATCCGACTAGAAGTATGCCCAAATTTTTAAAAAAATAGCGTGCAGTCATGGGTCAATCACATAAGATACTTGAATCATACGTATTAACGCGATTAAGTATACATTAATTTTTTTGGATGATTGTGGTCTGGTTGTTAATGTTACCACCATAGACAGGAAGACAAATCATAAGATAGTGACGCATCTATCTATCTATACTCTTAAGGGAAGAGGAATGTTTTAGGGATGTTAAGGTATGAACTCAAATTCAAGTCTTTCGAACGAAGCTTGGTTTTTTGCCTAAAAACTGGCACAGTCAAAAGTCGCTCGAATGAAGATGATAGTCGCTCAAACAAAAATGGTTAGATTGGTTTTGTGAGATTGTTTGTTTGGTCATTGGTTTGTCTCGGGATCCGTACTTTGAATCCAACTTTATGTAATATTTTCCCATCTATATAAGGGATACTATTTGTATTTCTTATTGAATCCTAGTGAGTTTAATTCTAGCGAGAATTAGGGTTTGAAGAGACTCCATTGAAAGCTAGAGAAAGCTTTGAGAGATCGTAGTGTGCAAGCTCATATTAGTGAGTTTACTACTATTCATGATCAACTTGAATCTGTAAAAATCACTTTTAGCGAGGAGGTGCGAGAGTGAGCTCTTTTAGGGTAGATGCCCGAGAGCTGGGAAAGATTTATTACAGTTGTAAGCAATTCATTAGGGAAGGAAGACATTAAATTTGACATTATAGTCTCTTTGATTATGAGTGAAGAGAATAGGCATAAATCATCTGAACCCTCTTCAAGTTCAAATGGCAGTGCGTTGAACGCCGAGGAAAGATGGATGTCTTATAGAAAGGGGCCAAGGAATGGAAGGGGTCGTTCATTGTTAAGAGGAAAATCCAAGCCGCTCGGTGCATGTTAAACTTGTAGAAAGAAGGGCCACTTCAGGTGAGATTGTAATTCTTCTAAAAAAGTTAATGATGAGGAGAAAGAAACAATGAACCTTACTGAGGTGGTTAATTTTGATAAGGCTCTATTACTTTTGTGTGACAATGTTAATGAATCATGGATAGTTGATTCGGGTGTCTCATTTCATGCTACTGCAAACGTAGGTTTCCTAATCAATATTGTCGAAGGTAACTTCAGTATGGTCTTTCTTGCGGATAAGAGTACACGCAATATTACTGGAAATAGAAATGCTACATTGAAGTTACCTTCGAGGGCGGCATTGATTTTAATGAATGTGTGACTTGTACCCAAATTGGGGCATAACCTTATCTTAGTTATGTAATTGTCGGATGATAGTGGATATGTAAGCACCTTTGGTAATACTTTCTAGAAGGTTACAAAGAGAGTTATGGTAGTAGCTCAGGGCTTAAGACAAGGAATGTTGTATACAACGTAAGGTACAATTTTGACTATTTGTGTGACCTCTTCGGGGATTGATACAAGTACTTAGCACAAACGGCTCAGTCACATGAGTGAAAAGGGGATGAAGATGATGGTAATAAAGGGAAAGCTAGAAGATCTTGATGAGGTTGATCTTAAGTTTTGTTTAGAGTATATTTTTGTGAAGCAGAATAAGGTTAGTTTCAAAATAATTAGAACATCAAAGAAACCTGAAAAGCTAAATCTTATTCATGCAGATATTTGGGGGACAACCAAGATATCTTCTCTTGGTGGTTCTCATTATTATATTATTTTTATCGATAATGCTACTTGTAAACTATGGGTCTACTTTATGAAGAACAAATTGAATGTGTTTGATAAGTTCAAGAAGTGAAGGGCTCTAGTTGAAGATGAAATGGGTTTTAAACTGAAGTGTCTTAAGTCAGATAACAGGGGCGAATACTGTAGTGACGAGCTTGAAGACTTTTGTGCATTAAACGGGATTAGGCGACAAAAGACTATTCCCAAAACACCATAACAAAATGGTGTTGCCAAACGCATGAACCGAACCATAGATGAAAGAGCGAGGAGTATGAGACTCAATGCTGAATTACCAAAATGTTTTTGGGGGGATACGTCTAGTACGACAGCGTACTTGATGAATAGAGGACCTTCAACAGCTTTGGACTTTGGACTTCCTGATGAAGCATGAACCCGTAAAGAGGTAAACTTTTCTCACTTGCATATTTTTAGTTGTACCTCATATGTGCTTGATAATTCATATACAAGGACATAGTTAGATGTAAAGTCAACAAAGTGCATATTCATTGGATATGGTGGTGATGAGTTTGGGTACTGATTTTGGGATGCGAAGAATCAAAAAGTCATCTGGACCCGTAATGTTACATTCAATAAAGAAGTTTTGTATAAAGATCTTAAAGTACCTATAGAAAAGAATCGAAGTGAAGCAACGGAAAATGTCAACATTGAATTTGAACCCTCTTGAGAGGTTGAAGAAGATGTCGTAGTTGAGTCTGATGCACCGGATCAAAATGAGGAACCTAATGATCTAGTGATTCCAATAACACTTTGAAAGGAGCCAATAAATGCAAAAACTCTGACTAGGTACATTAACTCCCTATATCACTTGTTACTTATGGATGGTGAAAAACTAGAAAGTTACAAGGAGGCTTTAGATGTGAAAGCCAAGAGTAAGTGGGAGCTTGTTATGGATGATGAAATGCAGTCATTATCAGTAAATCAAACTTGGAATTTAGTTCGGTTACCGAAAGGGAAGAGAGCATTGCATATCAAATGGGTATACAGACTAAAATAGAAATCTGACAGTTCTAAGAGATTCAAGGCTAGACTTGTGGTGAAGTGTTTTTAGCAGAAAGAAGGTGTTGATTTTGGCGAGATCTTTGTTCCTGTTGTGAAGATGTCTACTATTTAGGTTATGATGAATATAGTTGCAGTTGAAGATTTACATCTTGAGTAGCTTGATGTTAAGACAACATTTCTTCATGGTAACCTTGATAAAGAAATTATATGAAGTAGCCAGAAGGGTATTCAGTTAAAGGGAAAGAAGATATAGTGTATAGGCTTACGAAGAGCTTATATGGTTTGAAACAGGTGTCGAGGTAGTTATTTGAAGTTCGATCAATTCATGTTCATAAATGGTTATTCGAAATGCAATGTAGATCACTATTATTTTTTCAAGAATACAAGAAACTCATATATTATTCTACTTTTGTATGTAGATGATATGTTGGTAGCATGTACCAACATGGGAGAGATTGTCAAGTTGACGGAACAGTTGTCCCAGGAGCTTTCTATGAAGGATTTGGGTTCTGCAAAACAAGTTCTTGGTATGCGTATTATACGGGACAAAAAGCGGCAAAAATTGAATTTGTCTCAAACTGAGTACATCTGCAAAGTACTTAAGCAATTTAATATGAATGGTGATAAGGTTGCTAGTACACCATTGGGAAGTCACTTTAAATTATCAAGGCAGTATTGTCCGAAGATGCAGAAGGATCATGATGAGATGGAAAAGATTCCTTATTAATCAGTAGTTGATAGCCTTATGTACGCTATGATTTGTAAAAGACTGGATATTGCCCAAGTAGTGAAAGTTGTTAGTATGTATTTGAGTAATCCAGGCAAGAAGCATTGGAGAGTTGTGAAATAGATACTTAGGTATCTAAAGGGGGCTCAAGATATGAAATTATGTTATGGGGTTTATCAGATATGCTTATAGGGTTTCGTTGATTCTGATATGACGGGTGACATTGATTGGCGAAAGAGCACTAGTGGTTTCGTATTTACATTGGGAAGCGGTGCTGTTGCATGGGTTTCAAGGATGTAGAAGATTGTAACTTTGTCCATGATGGAGGCAGAATATGTTGTAGATATGGAAGTGTTCAAGGATATGGTTTGGGTTAAGGGGTTGATAAAAGTGCTTGGTAAAGAATAACATCTTCCTAAGTTGTATATCGATAGTCAAAGTGCGATACACTTAGCGAAGAATGTAGATTTTCACTCCAGGACAAAGCATATTGATATTAGATATCATTATATTCGCTCGCTCCTCGTGGACGGTGTATTAAAGCTTGTGAAGATTTATACTGATGTAAATCTGACTGATATCTTTACGAAGGTAGTGACATTTCAGAAGTTGACAGCATGTACAACTTCTATGGGTCTTCATGACTGAAAGTCCGGGTAGTGCGAGCAGTTCATTTGGAGATGGGTTACGGTAGTTTTAATTTCAAGTGGGAGATTGTTAAGGTATGAACTCAAATTCAAGTCGGTCGAACGAGGCTAAAAGTCGTTCGAACGAAGCTTGGTTTTTAGCCTAAGAACTGGCACAGTCAAAAGTCGTTCGAACGAGATGATAGTCGTTTAAACGAGAACGTGTAGACTAGTTTTGTGAGATCGTTTGTTTGGTTATTGGCTTATCTAGGGATCCGTACTTCGATTCCTACTTTATGTAATATCATCTCATCTATATAAGGGATATTATGTATGTTTCTTATTAAATCTAAGTAAGTTTAATTCTAGTAAGAACTAGGGTTTGAAGAAACTCCATTGGAAGCTTGAAAAAGCTTTGATAGATCGTTGTAACTTATTTGATCATAGTGGATTGTTCGCGGGGAGTAGTTTTTTTATCCATAAGGGTCATTTTCCACTTCCCTCATTCGGGAAAATACTTTTGTCATTATTTATTGTTCTTTGCTTGATTAATTACTCGTTCTGAGATTTTTGCAATTCGTTCTTGTCGTGGAAGAGAGACTAGCTACCTCAATTCTCAACAGGGGACCCCAAGGTCTTAAGCCTAGTGGACCAAACCCCTGAGAAGTTGTTATGTCTATTGAATGGGCCAGCCTATACTCCAGGGCGAAAGATAGGGAAAAAAATTGATCTCTTTAAAGTGAACATTTTTTTATATCTTCTAATCAAATCTTGCCATGTGGCAGGAGAATTCTCTCTAAGTTAACTCCATAAGTAAACACCACCGTTTGGGATTTTATTATTTTTATTTTTATTTTAAATTAATTAAATTGTTTTCTCTCTCCTATTAAATACCCACAAGGCATGACATGCATAATTATAGAGGCTTAGGGGCATGGCTTCATGTCACAATCGAAAGAATTGCATCATTTGAATACCACTAGGACTAGGTAACATATGTTGCAATCCTACAACTAAAAAAAAAAGGAAAATCAAAGCGCAATTGCTAATGAAGCTTGATGTGTTTCTTTGTTACTCATTGAGTGAACCCCTACTACTAGTAGTAGTAATGTCTGGATGCACTCTGTAAATAAACCAAAAAGAATAACCTCCAATTAGAAAGGTGGTGATTCCGTCACCTTGAAGGCAAATAATTATTAAGAGATTGTTATGGCCGTGGATGTACAGGTGGATGAGGTCGAGGAGATAATGGAAATGAAGATCTTGAGTTACCACTTGTGGTGTTGCTATATAGAACATCGTATTTGCCTTCTATCAATGACATTGCCAAACCAGAGAACCCGTACAATAGGAAATCCGTATCGGATAAGAGATTTTTTTTCTTCTCAGGAGCAATAGTGGAGGATATCAAAGAGCTCAACAAACTACAGTCAAAGCACATTTGCTTTTGCATCTAGTATAAGAATTAACCAAATAAGAGAACAAATAATAAAGATATTCAATTAACTGAAGAGGCAAGACTTCAGATCCCCATAAATTAGTTCAGTTAGGTCTTAACAAAAGGAAATAAAAAGTGAGTTAATTCTTGATTAAAAAGCCTACAAAGTTGTTGGTTAAAATCTTCAGTAACATTTTATTTCTCTAGTAAGCCACCAATTCTGCAGTTACTCAAGTTCTTCCACCAATTTTAGGGTCTTCAAATCTGCCACATAAAAATCATAAAAGTTGGGAACATAAAAAAGGAAGGCAAGTTGTATAGTATATAAGTAATCAAAATTATGTGGATATGGTACATTTCTAATAGTAAAAAAATTTCTACAAACTTAACCCTTCTTCATCAAATGTTGATAAATTAAGAAGCTCAACAAATCCCTGTAAGACATAGCAATCATTAGTGTTGGACATTTTATAATATTCAAACTAATATACTCCTATATATAAAGTGCCTACTTGAGATTGTGTATTATGTGGCTGTATTACATATTCTGCACTATTAGTGTTCGCGACCTTATATTTTGTTTTGGATGATTGTCGAGGATACACTTTCCTAATATTTGATATTGGCACTTTGGACATAGTTTTAGTTACTTTAACTGACACTTGATTTGTTGTTCTTGCAATAAGTAAAGATAATTACATTAAAAAAAATAATCGATACATAAAGATGGAAATATATATATAAAAATAGTGTTTCTTACTAACCATCTTTTGTTTGCTGGTTTGTTCTCTTTCTTTTTCCTAATGGGCTTTTGAATATGCCTGCTTTTCCACCCTGCGCTTTCTTCCGCGATAGATTTCGCAATGTGATATTTACATTAGTCAAGTCTAAGGCTTTATTTTCTTTACCCCTGTAGGGACCTATCCCTCGAGCTGCGATAAACTCGAACTGATCCAATACCAAACTCACGCAATATAAATGTAACATACACTAGCAGAAGTAATACTTATACCACAAACTGATGAAGAACGTGCCTCGAGCACTGCAGATGAAATAGAACAAGTCAAGGACACATGTTTCCCACAAACTAGCAGTTACAAATCCAACCGCCACTTGCCCTCATTTTTGGGAGAATGTGCTTGCACATATAAACAAACTAGAGTAAGGTCTATAAAAAGGATGAGTTCCAAGGAAGAAAGGACCAAGTTTTTTAGATCAAGTGATCATAAAACTTGTAATCAAACATCAGCCTCAAGCAATAAAAGTTACAGTTAATAAATCCTCAAGTCGAGGTTGTAGCTTTTAATTATTCAAAAGTTTTCACACTAATCACCTGTATCATTTCTAGATTGAGTTATACTAATTCTTGTCACAGGTATATTTGGTATAAGGACTATTTCAAGCTACTGCAAAATTAGGCCATTACATTTGGCACCATTTGTGGGAAAGAAGACATTTCCATGAAATCCTAAGGCATACAGTTACTCAACGATCTAATCATGGTGACTTCCAAGCGACCAACCACAAGAGTGCTTGACCATGAGCTCCGCGAACAAGAATCAGAAAGTAAACGTCAAGCTCGCCAAACAGAACTCAAGCGACATGAGGAACATATGACAACGATACAAACACCCTTACAAGCCTTGCAGGATAACCAACAAGTTCCCATTCTAAGGGAACGTGATTAAATTCCAGCGAACTTTAGAGTTTCAGCGTGAAAATGATTGGGACCTCGAGGAGCAACTAGCAAAGGAGCTTCCAGATATCTTCGTAATGAACCACAAGTACCAGAAGCTTCAATTTATATGGGATGGAAAGATCAGTCCAACATCAGTAGAGGACGTCGGCTCTCCAAGCATCAAGAAGAGAAGCCATGGCCTTAGTCCAGGATACCAGCCCGTGAATGTTTGAACGAGGGTACTGGTTTTCATGGCCCCCGGCTTGTATGCTAAGTCACTCAAGCGCCACAACAGTACGTCACATAGGAAGATGATGATATGGATCAACGCATGAAGGAATTAATCAAGGCTTAAGCTCTCAGCAATAAGGATGGTTTGACAAGATTGTAAGGTAATCCGATCGTTAAAGAATTATTTGATATGGAAGTACCGACAGGTTTCCATACTCCAAAGATACGTAAGTAGAAAGGTATTGATCTCAAGGACACGTTCAATAATTCTGTAATTCAATGGGATTGCATTCAAATTTAAACTGTATTCTGTATCGTCTGTTTGCCAAAAGCTTGTAGGGAGAGCCGCTCTGGTGGTTCCATTCTCTGCCTGAAGATTCTATCCTCATATTCAATCAACTACAGAAGATCTTCGTCAAGACATATGCTTACAATAAAGACAAAGAAGAGAATTTGTACACTCTTATTAGTTTTAAACAGTCTTAAGGAGGGAAGCTCGAGGTCTTTGCAAATAAGTTTTTGGAACTCGCCCGAATAGTTGACGATCTCGAACAGAAAACAGCCGATCTGCATTTACTAATGCACTACAGATCATTTGCAAGACAAAGGAGCATCTCTTCTTGAATAAACCCTCGACCTTGGAAGACATGATTACCAAGGACAATGGTTATGCCGACCTAGAAAGGATGATGACCGAAAGGCATAAATCTACTAAAAGCCTCCTAACCACAAAATGTCAAAACAGAAATCGCAAAAATCATCCAAAAGATGGACAAGGTGATCAAAAGCGAGCTAAAGCAAATACAAGCAAATCTCGAAAAAATAATTCATTACCCAAGCCGGTCCTCTCATAGATGAATGTCTGGATCTCTGTAATTTTTCCTATTCAAGCGAAAGACAAATTCTATCGTGTAACTCAGCCACTGGAGCCAATAGAAGGCAAACCATACTGCATGTATCACAAGTAACTCATCATGAAACTGACAACTATTATGCTTTACAAAGGTTGTTGGAATACATTTTTAAAGATGAGCAAATGTATGAATACATTATCGACCTGGAAGGATACAAGAACAAAAGTTATACGACTCAAGTTATAGTAGTTTAAGTTAAAGATTAATCCGAGGAAAAACACTTGTACCATATGTACCATAGTAACATGATCGAGATCCATCTAATAAACAACTCTACCAGATTCAAGAAGAGTAGGTTAACATAATGTTGCGACCTCACAATTCAGGATAAAAAAGCTAAACTCCTTCCTGAATCAAGTAATCGATGATCTGAGATTTTATTTGAGGATTGTGATATCAGTCACGTCAAGTTTCCACATCATGACACTTATATTATTATGCTTAAGATGAAAATATTCATCATGCATACCATGATGATCGATACCGGCAACGGTATTGAAATCCCTTTTCAGAGTACAATCGAACAAATAGGATTAGTAGATCAAGTTATACCAAACAACATCAATATCAGAGGGTTTAATGGATTTAAAGAAGAACGAGTTGGTAAGATCATCCTACCTATTATCACTAGACCCACCACTATTGACATTATTTTCTACATCATCAATGCTAAATCCTATTACTTGGGGATCATGGGCTGCTGCTAGATATACAACATGGAAGTAATCATATTCACATACCATCAAGTACTTCATTTCAAGCACAACGGTGGCATCTATAAAATTAAAGGCAGTTAAAAGCTCTCACGAGCTTGCGAAGATACCGTCTCTACCATACTCGACACATCCAATAGATTTGTGGCATAACAATTACAAAAAATTGGTCACACTGATGGTCAACCTTCAGCATAAGAGCCTGCAGAGTAGATTGACATTGATGGGCCTAGTAGAGGTACTTATATTGGTACCAAGCTGGTCCAACAAGAGAAGGACGCTCTCGTACATTTTTTTACAGATGAATCAATACGTCTTCGTTTAGACTTTTAAAGAAATGCGAGGAGTCCACCCAGCCAAGGCGTGTCACAAATTAAGCATCAATACCAAAGCCACGACAGTCAAATAGAAATAGAGAAGGCTATCACCTCATCTCAGAGATGAAGTCAACAATGAGATCGATAACTTGATCGAAGTCAGATTCATTAGTGAAGTAAAGTACCCGAATTGGATCTCCAACATTGTCGCTGTTCCAATTTTTTTTGGGAAAGTCTGAGTTTGCGTAGATTTACAGATCTAAACAAACACACGCCAAAGAACAATTTTCCTCTTCCAATCATTCATCAAATTCTTAATTCTACAGCAGGTCATGAGATATTATCTATGATGGATGCTGTGTTGGGATACAATCAGATACCCCTCCTAGAGGAAGATCAGGAAAAAACTATTTTTATCACTGAAAAGGGCTATACTGTTACAAAGTCATGTCTTTTGGATTGAAGAACGCTGAAGCAACTTATCAAAGGTTAATGGCAACTATGTTCATAGCACACTTGGGGGAAAATCGTTGATGTATACATCGACGCTCTTCTTTGCAAAAGCTTATAGAAGAAAAATCATATCGCAGATTTCAATTCGGTTTTCTACATTTTATGATCATACCGGATGAAAGAGATTGAAGCCGACCCAGATTTGCTTCGAGCTTTACTCAACATGTCGCCTCCAATGACATAGAAAGACACAAAAGCTCATTGGCATGATTGCATCTATCTACAGAATCGTCTCAAAATATTCAGATCGATATCGATGGTTATTCTTGTTACTTCGAGGATTTACCAAAAATGGCAAAGTTCGACCACACGATGTGATCGAATGGACAGAAGAATGTGAAACAGCTTTTCAAGAACTCAAAGTCTATCTTGAGAAATTTCCAATAATGAGTACTCCAATAGACAATAAGGAATTGATCATCTACCTTGCAGTTACAGATAATTTTCTCCTCTCGGTTCTCATTCGCCTTGACATAAAGATTGAGAAGCTAGTATATTTTATAACCAAAGCCCTCATACCGACGGAAAGAAGATATTCAAAGATCGATCTACTCCTCCTGACCCTTGTTTATACTTCAAAAAAACTCAAACACTATTTTGAAGCTCATTCAGTCAAAGTCATGACGAACTACCCACTTCGGGAAGTTCTATCTAAAATGGAGAAATTAAGAAGAGTGCAACAATGGTTTGTTAGTTTGGGTAAACACGATATCAAATTTGAACAAAGAAATTCAGAAAAGGGTCAAACAGTGGCTGACTCTCTAGCAAACTTCCCAGTAAAAGATCCAGATTGGGAAGAACACGATCCTGATCTCACAGACGAACTCGTAGGTGATCCACCTACCAATCCCTTTGACGAATAAGCTGAATAGGTTACATGAAAGGGATGAAGACTTCTTACAGATGGATTAGCAAGACCTGCAGGGTCATGGATCAAAATCGTACTGATTACTCCTTCAAATAATAGAATTGAGAAATCCATACGCTTCAATTTTAAAGCCTTCAACAATGTCACAGAGTATGAAGCCTTGATCCATGGGA
This sequence comes from Kingdonia uniflora, assembly GCA_014058105.1. Lineage (NCBI taxonomy): Eukaryota > Viridiplantae > Streptophyta > Magnoliopsida > Ranunculales > Circaeasteraceae > Kingdonia > Kingdonia uniflora. Next base: position 368,914 of record JACGCM010001057.1, on the reverse strand, counting down.
TGGATTTGGCACTGGAAATCAGAGTTCTTAAGCTATCAGTCTATACAAATTCATTACTAATAGTCCATCATTACTCCGATCAATACAAGAAGAATGGCAACATGGTCGACTACACAGCCCTCCTTACTGATAGAATGAGCAGATCCACTAAAGCTACTTTTAACTATTTACCTCGGAAGATATAATTGACACGCCGATTCCTTGGCTTACTTAGCTGGGGTTTAAGGTACAGAAGAAAAATACCTCCAAATCGAAGTGATCTCAACCCCCAGCATTGATCTTCCTTTGGTATGTACGATTAACACTAGGGGTAATGAAGAGGATGATAACGATTGAAGGATGCCTTTCCTTGCATATCTCAGCCCACATAATAAAAGTGATCGGCCACTTCAAGATGATCCAAATGAGCGTAGATAATTGATTGGAAACTCCAAGTATTACACAATTCAGAAAAGTCGTTTATATCAAAGATTAGTATCGGGGCCTTATCTCAAGTGTCTCTCAAAGCAATAAGCAGATGGAATGCTCAAAGAATTATATGAAGGAACATGTGACACCCATGCAACAGGACGATCCCTTGCTAACAAAGTAATTATACAAGGAGTCTTCTGGCCAGGGATGGGAAAGCAAGCAGAGGAGTACTTACACAAATGCGACACATGTCAGAGATATGGTTACTAGATACGAGCATCTGCACTCGAGCTCCATGCTAGTAAGGTATTCTTGCCTTTCAAGAGGTGGGCACTTGATCTAGTGGGCAAACTCTCAAACATATCAGGTAACTAAAAATTCTTACTCGTTGTAGCAGATTACTTTACGAAATGGGTGGAAGCACTTCTCCTTTGTTAAATTTGCGAAGAAGTTATCTCATTTATCTGGGAACATATCATCATAAGATTTGGCTACCCCCACCTAATTTGGATCGATAATGGGCCACAGTTCATTAAAGAGAAGTTACTTTTCTCAACAAGCATAATATTATTCATTCCCCATCCAATCCATACTACTCACAAGGACTTGGGCAGGTCAAAATCACAAAAAGACGATCATGGATGGAATCAAAAAGAGTCTCAAATCAAAAAAGAAAGGAAATTTGATAAGGGAGTTGCCTCATATCTTATGGGCATACCGTACTATACCATGACAATCAACTAGATGTTCCCCCTTCCTCCTTGGTTATGGAACTGAAGACATCATCCCAATAGAGTATTACCATCCTATCAAAGATTACGAGCTAATAGATGAGGAAAATAAATTTAAAATAGCCTTTAATATGAACTGGATCGATGAGACCTGAGCTCGAGCTGCTACCAACTTGGGTCAATATCATCATATGCTAGCCAGTTCGTACCACAGAAGAGTATGAAGTCATGAGTTCCAAATCGGCGATTTAGTCCTCAGAGAGATCCCAAGAGCATAAAGGAGTTAAATGCCGGGAAGCTCGCAGAGAAATGGGAAGGTCCCTTTCTAGTTGTAGGACGAACTGGCCTTGGACCCTACTACCTCATGACTGAGAAAGGCGTCAGAATACCAAACCCTTGAAATACTAGGAGATTGAAGCGATACTATCAATAAATTCCTAGTTCCCCAGTACAGGATACATCTATTTTTTCTATTCCAAAAGTGAGATTGCATTCTCCAACAGTGTGTATATTTCTTTCTACTAAATAAAAACTTTTAAATTTTTTCTCACATTATTCTCTACAAACATACATATAGTTGTAATGACGTATTTTCTGGAGGAAAACCTTTGGCAATACTTGTTTGCAAGGATTGCATATTAAAGAGCTAAACAACCAAGATTTTACGTGGAAAACTCAGCAGAAACTGAGAAAAACCACGACCTCGAGGAGGATTTGATGTAAAATCTAGTAGGTGCTAGTTATTACAAGTTTTTAGAGTGTTACTAGTGTTTAGGATTGAGAAATGTAAGACTTGCTATCCTTTAGAACCTATTCTCTGCCTATATTTATAGTATATATAGGCAGTTTACAAAAAGAGAGATATAGTCTCCTATTCCAGGGGTAGTGGGTAAACTTTACATATCTCTAACAGTTCCTTCTTGATCGGGCTTTAACGGCTACTTCTGGTAAATCGAGGACTTACGGAATCTTCTAGAATGTTGAGCTTCCTTCGACTACAAAATGTTGTGCTGTCTTCGACTACAGAGTGTTGAGCTTTCTTCGAATATAGAATACTCGCTTATTCTAGTCGAATCTGAAGAATATGATACTACAATCGCCCCATTCTCGACAAAAATACTTGTAGTTGTGTTGAGAAGAAAACTAGAAGCGGAAGAGGTTCTTGAATATTCTCAGAAGTCAGCATATGTCATTACCGAGGTTAAGGTAAACTGTATCTGGTCAAGTTGGTTTCGAGGCGTAATTAATGTTGTGCATTGAATATAGGGGGAGGAAGTCGGGTATAAATTGGAAGTTATGGAAGGTGGGATGGTGGTATTTTGTTGAGTGATGCCACCCTAGGTATGGTGGATGATGCGTTCTGGAGTTGAAGACGGTGAGTATTCTGACCAAATCTAGTATAGACTGAGAGAAGAGAAAATGTTATGTGATCGGATCAGAGCATTGAGGTGGGAACAAAAATCAAACAGATACGAGATGTATCTATTGGAAATAGTGGTATTATCATGTGGTTGTGAAGGTAATGTATGCTATCTGTTGGGGGGTGAAGGGGTAACTGTTGTTGTTGGTGATTAAAGATTTAAAGCTTGGATGGGCGTCCAAAGATCTTACCGAACATGTGAGTGTTCTTGCAATTTTTTGTTGTCCTTTTCATACTGAAACGTCTCTTAGAAGTTCAGTGACTTGAGAGTCATTGAGCTTCGAGGACTAAAAAAAGACTTTAATGTCATATTCTGAGTCATGGAGCTGCGTGGACTAGAAAGAGACTTGAATGTGAGATTCTGGTACAAAGTAAACATCAAAATGAGTTATATGTCGATGCATGTTATGAACTATCAGATAAATTATAAGTGAAGAAATATCAACTATTAGAAATGAATGTACTCAAAAGAGATAGATATCGAATGTTAGAAATGAGTTATGTAATCAAATGAGATAGATATCGAATGTTCAAAATAAGTTATGAAATACATAAATATGTGTATTGAATGTATTTCTTTGTGTGTTGGATCGAGTACGAAATATGATTAGAATATTGTGATATAATTGTCGAATATTCCTATGTGTGTAAAGTCAAATGTAATTGGATGTGTAAGGCCACTGATTGATGTCGAGGGTGATTGATTTGATTATGACTGTGTAGAGTTCTAAAGCATAATAAATGTAGGTGAGTTGTATTTTGACTGGAAGGGTTATAAATAGAGGGTGTTGTTGGTTGAAGGAATTTGTTCGTCGAACGGATATGTACTTGTCAACTGTAGGGAAATGAAGATTGTGTTTAAATAAATTTCTGTCGAATAAAATAATAGTCAACCTATGTCGAATATGATCTCATAAGTATAGGAATTGGTAGGATAGTATGAATAGGGAAACGTACATGCAAAATGAGTATGGAAAGATGTGTTCCATTAGGTGATGGTATAAAATATAAGGAAAACAATATAAATCGGCTATTGGATAAGATAGATCGTGCATTGATGGATATGAATGTGTCTACAAAAATTCTTCGAGAATTTAAAGGGTTGAAGTACGAATATAGAGGTTTATTAATGGGGAGAAGATTAAGAGTTAGAGAAGTCGAAAAAAATGTATGAAGCGTTACATTCGAGGAACTGATTTTTTTTTTAGATTAGTGTATTGATCGAAAGGGCCAAGCGAGCAAAGGAGAGGGATACAGAATTGGCTCGTAAGCAAGGTTAGTAATTCTTTCGAAATTGTTGTCTAATTTGATGGATTGGGTATAGAGGAATTAGATATGTAAATTGAATAATTTGATAGTGAAATGGAAATGAATGAGTTGTTATACGTTTAGATAGATTGAAAATGAATGAGTTGGAATAATATGATAGTGATTTGGTAAAATAAATTAGGATCAGTGATTTAGATAGATTGATAGATGGAGGAAAAAGGAGGTAGATAGATAGATGGTGGGCGCTGTAATTACGGTACATATGGGGGAAATTATGGTGATATAGCCGGATTTGTCGGAGATTCCTTAAATAAAATTGTAGCGCATATCGGATGTGCAGGTGCCCGAAGGTGCCTTAAATGAAGAGACATCTCATTCAGAAATGTTAAATCTTGTTTAAAGAGTGTTATGTGAAGTCAAAGTATGTAACAAATGGTCTGTGAGACCGAAAATATTTTAAGTTGGTGTGTGCAAAGGATTTTGGTGTTTGTTTAAATATTTTGTGAAATAACTATTTTGTATGTACAAATAAGTTTAAGTTGTAAATATGATAATGCGATAGTAGATTCGAGTAGATAAGTAAAGAATGCTCGTGTACGCAAAATGTGAAAGAAGGCCAATAATTGGCAAGTAAGGTGTACCAGATGTATATCCGGAGATAGGTATCTGGATTTAGATTTGGAGAAGAGCAAGAGCTCATAAGTGGTTATTCGACAAGTAAAGAGTGTGAAGTAAACTATCCTGTAATTGGATAGTGGTCGCGTGAATTTTAGATAGGTTTTAGGATACTTGTGTAAACAAGGACCTAAAAACAAATCAAGATAGTAAGGAATTAGTTTGTCTCAGGCATACTTGATAAGTATTGATTGAGAGAAAATACAGTAGTAAAGAATTTGTCTGTCTGATACATACTTAAGAAGTATAGATCGAGATCAAATCAAAGTAGAAAGAAATTGTTTGTCAGATCTATACGTAAAAAGTATAGATCGAGAACTAATCGAAGTAGAACGAGATTGTTTATCAGGTCTAATCGTGAAAAGTATAGATCGAGAACTAATCAAAGTAAAAAGATATTGTTTATCAGGTCTATACGTGAAAAGTATAGATTGAGAACAAATTGAAGTAGTAAAGAAGATAATGATAAAACAAATTATTTATTTGATTCGAAGGAAACGATTACAGGGCATCATCTGTAAAAGAGTTTAAACTGGGAAGTGTTCCATGGGTACTCAAGCTGAACTTCATCTTCAGTCATAAGCCAATAAGTTTCATTAGCTATTTTGTTGATGATAATGTAGGGTCCCTCACAATTTTCTGATTATTTTCCAGAATTCTTAGGTCAAGTATGATTCTGTATTCGTCATAGGACAAGGTCTCCAATACCGAATTTCTATTCTCGAACTTTCTTGTTGTATACTTTTTTTTAATGTATCATGGTATTATCCCAAGTTTCCAATGGCCTTATCTCTGGTTTTATCAATCCAATTAAGGTTGCAAAGGAGACCGAGTTCATTATCTTCATCTAAAATTTTGCGTCTAGTACTTGGAAGATCGAGGTCTGAGGGTATGACTGCTTCAGTTCTGAAGGCCATCATGAATGGAGTGTACCCTATTGAGACTCGAGGAGTGGTAGGGTATTCCCATAATACACTAAGTAGTTCATCGACCCATCTGCCTTTCTTATAGTCGAGGCGCTTGTGTAAGCCAGATTTGATGCTTTTGTTGATGGCTTCAGCTTGTCCGTTGCCTTGAGGATAATAGGGTGCGGAAGTTGTCAACTGAATTTTGTATTTATGATGGAAAGCATGGATTTTAGCAGAGATGAACTGCTTGCCATTATCAGAGTGTATCATTTATGGACAACCAAACCGGGTAATGATGTGCTCCCAAAGGAATTTGATGACCTCATTTTCATCAGTATGGCATAGAGGAACTGCTTTAACCCACTTAGTGAAGTAATCAATGGCAACTAAGATGAACTTTCTATTTCCCGATGCTGGATGGAAGGGGCCAATGATATCGATTCCTCATCGTTTAAATAGCCAAAGGATATTGCTGACATGTAAGTCGAGGGCTGGGCTCTTGATGTCCTACGCGTGGATTTGGCATTTGTAGCATTTACGAATAAAGTTTTCGTAGTCTTGTCTCATCTTGGGCCAATGGAGTCCTTGTATGAATACACATTGGGCTAGCAATCGTCCGAAAACATGTGCACCACAGATACCTTCGTGAAGCTCTATGTTTTTTATCTGAGCCTGTTTCTGTGATATGCATTCGATATGTGGTCTACCTCCAGAGAGTCGATATAATATTCTGTTTTGGATGGTGAATTGGGGGCACTTGGCTAACAGGGATCGAGCTTCTTCTTTGTCACTGGGGAGGATGTTGGTGTTGAGGTAAGCATAAAACGGTCTCCTCCAGTCGTCAGGGTCGTCATCTTCAGTAAATATTATCTGGAATGTTGACAAGATATCAAGGCTAAAATATTTGATGTTCTTAATTTCTAAAGATCGCTTTTCACTGTCTCCCAGCATTGCAGCAATGTAAGCTAAAGCATCGGCATGGCGATTTTCTTGCCGAGGTAAATACGAAATGGTTGCATGCTTGAATTTTTTCATTTTTTCTTCGACCAGGTCTGGGTAACCAACCATTTTTCCTGTTTTCTTGAAAGTTTTATTGTAATGATTGGCGGCGAGTTAGGAGTCGACATATATTGCTAATTCCTTAGCTCCAAGAGTAAGTGCAAGATCGAGACCGTGCAAGATTCCTTCATACTCCGTTCATTATTGGTAGCATAAAATTTGAGTTTGATAGTTTTTTTATGCGATAATTGGAAGGTGTAACGGGGACTATGCTAATTCCAGATCCTTGTGGTCCTGCCGATCCGTCTGTGAAAAGTCACCAACCGGAGCTCTTGGACCATGCATCTGGTTCTGCAATTGAGTCGTCGGTGATGATTTCTTCGAGTGTTTCCCAATTAGGGTCTTTGATAGGAAAATCTGCCAAAAAGTCGGCCACTGCTTGTCCCTTGATGGATATTTAAGGTTCAAAGGATATGTCATATTTCCCAAGGATAATAGACCATTGTTGAACTCGTTGAGATTTTTCTTTTTTGGAGAGTACGTGTTTGAGGGGGTATTTTGTAATGACTTTGATGGGGTGAGCTTGGAAGTATGGACAAAGTTTGTGAGAGTTATAAACCAAGGCGAGCAATTGCTTCCCCATGGTAGTATATAATTTTTTAGCTGGCATAAGAGTTTTACTGATAAAGTAAATAGGTTTCTCGATCCCTGCATCTTCTCGAATAAGGAAAAGCTGATGGAGTTACCAGTGCTGGATAAGTACATGGTGAGTGTTTCGCCATCAATTGGAGTACTCATTATAGGAGGATGCCCCAAGTATCATTTAAGATCTTGGAATGCCATTTCACGGTCAGGAGTCCAAATAACTTCTTTTTGTTATTTGTTCGAAGGAGGAGTGGGGTTGCCACAAAGAAAAAGGTAAAGAAGTTTGCATCGATCAGATGACTTGGAGATGAATTTATGAGGAACGGCTATTTTTCCGGCAAATTTTTGAACATCTTTTTTCATTCGAGGAGAGGGCATTGCCATGAATGTTTTGATTTGAGTGGTATCGATTTTGATTCCTCTTTTGCTGACTAGATATCCCAGGAATTTTCTAGATGCAACACCAAATTGATATTTCTCTGGGTTGAGTTTCATTTTGCATATGCAAAGGATATCGAAGATAGTTTGGAGGTTTTTGAGATATTCTTCTCTTTTCAGGCTTTTGCAGATCATATCATCGATATATACTTCTATGATTTTGTCGAGCTGATCTTTGAACATTTGGGTGACCAATCGTTGGTAAGTAGCTCTGACATTTTTTAACCCAAAAGGCATTAATGTGTAACAGTAAATTCCTCTTTCAGTTACGAAGGTATCTTTTTCTGGAGCTTCTTTGGCAAGTGGAATTTGGTTGTTTCCTGAGGCTGTATCCATCATTGAAAGAAGTTCGTGTCCTACGACTGAATTGAGAAGTTGTGAAATTAGTGGTAGTGGAAAGCTATCTTTGGCTATGAATTTGTTGGGTTCTGGAAAGTCGACACAAACTCGAATTTTACTATTTTTCTTTGGCACAACGACGATATTACAAACCCACTTTGGATATTTAGCTTCCCGAATAAATCCTACACGAATGAGTTTATCAATTTCTTCGCTTACTGCATCGCGAAGGCGGGGAGTTTGATTCTGTCATTTTTGGATGATTGTTTTGCTATCTGGAAGAGGTTGAGATGGTGGCAAGCGATTGAGGGATCGATGCTTGACATTTCTTGGAAAGTCCAGGCGAAGATGTCGATATTTTGTTTAAGTAGCTGTATCATGACTTCTTTTTCGTTTATTGAGAGTTTGGATCCAATGAAGGTTGTGCGTCCTGGGCCATCGAGTTCAACAGTTTTGACCATTTCAATGTCATGTTGCTCAAAGGTGGCTGACTCTTCATGCTGTAGTTGCTATGCCTTGAGAAGTTTAGCTGCATGAGGATTAATTGTGGTATTTTCACACTTTCGTGTGACTGCTTGGCTGCCCTTGATTTCATAGATACCGTGTTCCGTAGGAAAATGTAGTGCTAAATGATAGGTTGAGGGTACTGCTTTGATAGAATGTAACCAACTGCGTCCTAAAATGCCTAAATATTTAGACTGCATTAATGATAAGAAATTTTATGAATGTGGTTTATGAACCTGCTTGAACCGGCAGAGTAATTTCTCTTGTTGCTGATTCTTTCAAACCATTTTAGCTTGTGATTGTTTTTGTCGAAGCTTTTATGGAATCTACAGGGCCCAGGACTTCAATTGCTTTACGGAATAAGACATTTGTGGCACTTCCAGTATCGATGAGAAGTATATGTAAGTAATCCTCTCCAACTTTTAGCATAATAACAAGGGGGTCATCATGAGGGTATTGCACATGGCTTGTGTCGCAGTCCTCGAACGTTATCTGGTATGGACGCTTTGATTTGCTTGTGCTTGGGAGAAATTTTGTGGATTTGTCCGAGGAAGTTATTTTACAGCAAGACATAATACGATCCTCTTGTTTTTTCTTCTCTTTTTCAATCTCGATCATATAAAAATGGCAAGCTTGGCCTTGGATATGATTTTGTTAGACTTCCATGATTTTTGCTTGCTCGTCGAGAAATTTCTGAATGTTGATGACATAATTGTGAAGTCTTCCAACTAAGAGGATACGATGAAAAATATGTATGAGGGAGCAACAACTATCAGTTTCGTGACTAAGCACATTATGATACTGACATAAGGGTATGTTCGGAAGATCTGTAATAACTTATGGTACACGATAACACTCGTCTCCCTTTATCGTCGACAAGATAGCAGAAAGGATTGTTATCATTGGTGGCAGAATTTGGATAGGTCTGTGGGCTTGCCCTCCTTTCTTCTAATGTTATCAGTATTTTTGTCGCACGACTTTGGTATTGAAGTAGTGACTGCTATTTGGGAAGGGGTCGAAGATGCTTCTCGAGAATGTATGATAGATGAGCTTTTCATCTTATCTTTTTTAGATCGCTCCAGCTAGATGTAATTATTAACCACGTCAATCATTTCGGTGACCGTACGCAGTTTGTGTAGAGTAAGTTATTCTCAAACTTTTGAGTCGATGTGCAAGGCAGAGGTGAATGCTGGAACCATGATTTTGGGGGTATGAATTTCCAATCTTCCGTGTTTCCTGCAGTAAATCAAAAGTCCACGGTGATTTTACGCTCCCTAGCATGAACGTAGTTTGATTCAAAAAGATTTTGCAATTGGCTGAAGGTAGTGATGGAGGCTTCTTGGATAATGTGGAACCATCAGAGAGGTTCCTCTTTTAGGCTCATGTTGAATAGTCTACACAACATATGATCGAGTTTGGAGTATAACCCAACTGCGGCTTTGAAATGTCGAACATGTGTAAGCGGATCAGTGAGGCCTGCATACGGGATGAATTTGGGAATATAGAATTTTTTTGGAATGGGCATATTTTAGAGGTATGGGGAGATGGGGTTTGTTTCGATTCTATCAAGCGCAGATCGTCGGTGTGGGATGTCAGAGTTGATGGCTTAAAATTTGTTGTTAAGGTCATCTAAAGTGATGAATTTTTGTGGGGGAAGAGGTAAGTCTGCAACCTGAGGAACAAAATTTCCCTGTCCTTCTGGTCCCAATCGATCTCTGATGGGTCTCCTTTCTGGTGAAGGGGTTTGATGATGTGTCTGTCGACTTCCTTGGGTTGTCGAGGCTGAAGAAGTTAAACCAAAATGTCAAGAGGCTCTATTTAGATTTCCAGATCAGGATCGAGACATTCATTGGTCGTCCTCTCTCGGCTGATCATCGCGCTGAACTGCTCTTGATCGATATTCACTTCGAGCTAATGGTAGTGACACTTGGTGAGTTATGATTCGATCTTGTATTCTTCACAATCTTTCCATCTCTTTTTAATGTGTTTGACTTTGTTGATCCAGGGCTTTTCTCCATTCGTCTCTTTCCGTTTGTAACGCTTGAGCGCAGATGCGCTGATCTTCCAGTCTTTGTAGTTTTTTTTGTGGCTATTTGTTTTTGAAGTTCAAGGACTGCACCGTACAGATCAAGAGCTCCTGGTATGTCCTGATCTCTTACGGTACTGGAATGGCTCCTCAAGTTTATGTTTGTCATCGGATGGTGTTTAGATAAAAAATGGAAAAAAAATTGTGGACTTCCCACAGATGGCACCAATTGTAATGACGTGTTTTCTGGGAGGAAAACCTTGGCTAATACTTGTTCGTAAGGATTGCATAATAAAGAGCTAAACAACCAAAATTTTACGTAAAAAACTCAGCAGAAACTTAGAAAAACCATGACCCCGAGGAGGATTTGATGTAATATCTAGTAGGTGTTAGTTATTAGAAGTTTTCAGAGTGCTGCTATTGTTTAGGATTGAGAAATGTAAGACTTGCGGTCCCTTAGAACCTATTCTCTGCCTGTATTTATTGTATATACAAGTAGTTTACAAAAAGAAACAAAGAGTCTCATATTCTGGGGGTAGTGGGCGAACTTTGCGGATCTCTAACAGTTCCTTCTTGACCAGGCTTCAACGGCTACTTTTGGTAATTCGAGGACTTACGGAATCTTCTTGAATGTTAAGATGTCTTTGACTATAGAAGTTTGAGCTGTCTTCGACTATAGAATGCTGGCTTATTCTTGTTGAATCTCGAGAATATGATGCTACAGTAGTATTTACTAAATCTCAAAGATTAAAGCAAATGTAGCACTAGCTTTCAATCGATATACATATATATATCATCTACTAAATCTCAACGATTAAGGTAAAGGTCATACTGCTCTTCAATCGACACACATTTGCCAAATATCAAAGATTGAAGCAAAGGTAATACTAGCTTTCAATAAGTGATTTCTACTATCTCTAAGGCTCACGATAAAGTAAAGGTAAAACTAGCTTTCATCTATCTAACATCTACACTACAAAAGCAAAAATAGTTTACTTATTTATACAAGTTTTTCTTGCGATATAGCAGATGAGACTTCCCCTACAGTCGGAGCTCGTGAAGACATAAAGTCTTGTGTTTGAGAAAATACAATCTCCCTTCCTCGCTCTACTTGCTCCATAGTAATGGGACCAATTTCGGTTTCCATAACATTCAGGCAGTTACCTCGATCCACTTCAGTCTGACAGATACAACCTTTAAACACCAAACAATCATGCAAGGTATCCCTTTTAAACTCAAGCCTCTTTACTTCCTTCGCAAGATAAGCAATTATTGCTGTCATCTCCTTCGAATGCACTTCATCTGAGGAAAGTCTATCTCGATTATGTATGGCCAGGTCAACAAAACTACTACGTATACTCCAAATTTTTTTATTTAACTTTGCGTAGCAAGTCTTGGTTCGCTCCAAGCATCCCTCCAGCTCTGATATAATACTGGTTAATGACTCCGTCAATTCAAACAAACTACCCTGCTTAACCTTACTTTTCTCTTTATTATCGTTTAACTTTTGTACATTCCTTCGCAACAATAACAACTTCTCCTGTAAAACCTCATCTTCGTAACTACCATTGGAAAAAGAATTCTTCAATATTTTATCCTTTTTCTTAAGAGATTCTCACAACTCTTTTTCTTTAATTCGAGAAATGTCCAACCTATCCCCATTATCTCTAGCTCGCTTATTCGCTTTCCTTGTGGTAGCTTGAACATAAATCAACTCTGCCTCCAATTCTTTGATTTGAGCCTAGGCACGAACCAATTCATCCCTCTGTTTCTTCTTTGATCTCTTTATAACCTTTGCCTTACTGTCGCAAAGACTTGACAGATCAACCTTCAGTTTCTCCATCAGTTCATTAAGCTTATCACATTGATTCAGAGCACATCGGAAACTAACCACTTTTACCTTTACGATCTCACTCATCTTCTCCGCATCACTTTTGGCACTCACCAGATTAGCTCACGCCTTAACCAGTTCGACATCCTTCCACCTCAATTTCCCCTTTAAATTATTAAGGTACCTTGTTAGCTATAACACTTCTGCCTCTAACAATCTGGTATGACATTATGAGTATCCGGCTCTTAATACTTCCCCTTCTGATCCTGGAGGATCTAAGGTATTTTATTGATTTTTGACCAAGTCATTCGAACGAGATTTGGAGTCGTTCGAACAACTTAAGGTCTATTCGAATAGACTCAAATAAATAGGCGTCTGAGTGGTTTTATTCAAATACTCTAATATTAGTTCGAATACACTTTTTTCTATTCTAACAAAGACTTGATCTATTCGAATAGAAATGTGATTTAGCCTATTGTTTAGGTGTTTAAGGGCCCAATTATCCTATTTTGTAACTAGAAACTTGTAACCCTTATAAAGGGGCAAGGCTAGGTAAAAGAAGAGGATGTTAGATCAATCAAAGTTTTGAGAAAGAGAGAGTTAAGGATTAAGAAGAATTTGATTGTAATTAATTTATTTGAGCAATTAAAACTCTAAAAGGGTTTTTTCCCAACCAATTTGTATATTCTTTGCAGAATTCTTCTTTTTAGGGTTTCTTAATTCATATTGTGCATTAAGTGGTATCAGTTTTTTAATTATGATTCTCGGGGGTGATTGTGGTTTGTGGTTTCTACACGTGACCGTCTCAAGCAAACGAAGGAAAAGCTAGTAAGTCCATTGAAGATACACCGGAAACCTAATTCGAAGAAGATGGACAATTTGGAGATGGGTGATTCTGAAGATCGACTCACGAATTTGGAAACAAAAGTTTCTGACCTAACTTCTACTATAGGAGAGTTGGTAGAATAATTATGTCTCACAAACCTCGCAAAGGCTTCCACTTCGGTGAAATGGCGAGGCCGCACGACGATGAAAGGGGTTGCGGAGGAGGATAAAGATGAGGGTACTGAGGAGATAGATAACAATTCTAGAATACCAAATCAGTCAATGAGCGATCGGGTATCGGTAAGTCAACAAATCCTGGTATTCAATGGTTCAATCGATGCCGAAAAATTTAATAATTGGCTAGATAGGTTGGAGACCTATTTTTCTGTTTATGAACTCTAATTCTCAAAAAATTTGTTTTTCAATATTAAAATTTGTAAGTCATTCACTCACGTGGTGGAAATCCTATCAGAAACGTCACGAAGTAAGAAGTTTGAGTTGGAAAGAATTTAAAGAATTAGTACAAAAGCAATTTTATCTGATTGGGTATGAGCAAGAGAGATGGTTCATATGGCATAATTTATGCCAAAGTCTAACCAATCCGTACAAGAGTGCACTATGGCATTTCATAACCAAGCTTTGGTTTTGGACATCTATATAGATCGTATGAGGTGTTCATGAAGTACACGGGGGGTTTGTCGGAGTCCATTAGAAGAGAGTTGAAGCTCTTTACTGTGGCCAATATCAAAGACGCTACTGTGAAGGTAATTACTATTAAAGGCAAGTACTTGAAGAGTAACAAAGAAGACGAAAATATCAAGTCAGGGTACAAATCTAGTTGGAATTACAAGTATAAGGGAGAGTCTAAAGGAGAGGGGTCTTCATCCAAGGAGAATTATTGCAATCATTATAAGGCGAATGAGCATATTTGAGATAAATGCTGGAAACTTCAACCAGAGTGTAGGCCGAAGGAGGAGAAGAGTAAGAAAGAAAGATATGCACTTGCCGCAGAGGTTGTTGACCTCCCGGATTTAGATAAACCGAGCCTTAAGCTTATACTTATGTTTTAGCAGTCTTTGGCTATCGAGGAGGGGAGTCTGGAAGAACTTTTTCATATTAGTATTCAGGTAAAGCAGAGATTAGTCGAGACCATTGTTGATCCAGGTAGTCAAAAAAATTTGATTTCTGTGGCGTTGGTAAAGAAGATGGGTTTGATTGCTACAGCTCATCCTCTTTTTTTTTTGCAAAAGGTAAGATTAATATATTAAAGGTTACAATTGAGGGGAGGCAAAGCCAAGCCCAAAGAAACCAAGAACAAACAAGAGAGTCAAGAAACTTTAGAGAATCTAAAATAGTATACAAAGGGTTCTTCTATTTTTGCTAAGAAATGAGGTATTCCTAGGAAGCTTTCAATATTTCCCTCAAGGAGAAACAACCCCCTCTTTGATGCTTGAGAGGTTGAGAAATTTGCAACTTTCCAGCAATGAGTGAATCTAAGTCTCTCAAAAAAGTTCTTCACTCTGTTCCATCTCGCTCTTTGAGGCCAAGGGATTCACTCTTTTACAAAATCTGTAATAGTTGTTTGGGAATTAGATTCTATCCAGATATTTGTCCAATGATTTTGTTTTGCCCAATATAAAGTGTCTATGATTGCTTCACATTCTGAGGAGAAAAGATTTTTAGTGCCTATCCCTTTTGTAAGGACGCCTAGAACATCCCCTTTGTGATTTCTTGCCACTGCACCTATTCCAGCTTTTCTCGGAGAACCGACCACAGCAGCCCCGCAGTTTATTTTTACTTCCTGAAAACCATGGAAGAGCCCAAGTACAGCTTTGAACTCTGGGCAAAGGTCTGGCCTATGTGGGAACTCCCAAAGCTGCGACAATTTGAAGTTCTGAGCAGTTGTTCGCCATACTCTTTTCTGAAAGTCCAGCTGCGTCTGAAATCGCCACAAAGATTTTCCTTTTAATATCGTTAGAACAGAAAGTAATTCCCTTGAAAAAAGCATCATTGCATGCTCGCCAAAGAAGGTACATGAGGTTAAGCACATCTTCTTTCCAGATATCACCTAGGTAGGAGCTCAACTGATCGCAAGAATCCAAAGCGCTTTTAAGATCAGTGAAGCCTACTTGAATTCTAAACAAAGAGGCCATCCAATCCCAGGTCTAAACGGACTTTGGACAGCGCCAAAGCAGTTGTTTCATAGTCTCCTAGTTATACCTGCATAAAGAGCATCTTGAAACCATAATCATACCCCTTTTACAAAGAATATCCTCTGTTGCTAGAGCATTGTTACAATATTTCCAGGTAAAGGAAGCAATTTTGGGCATTATAGCTTTGCTATTTATATACTTAAACCACCAAACTTTGGGTCTGCTAGAGCTGATTTGATTATAGGCACTTTTCACTGAGTATTTGTCGTGAGGACAGTGTTTCCAGACTCGCATATCCTTTTATGAATTGCCAAGTGTAATGCTTTTTAGATCAATGCCAAGAGTAACCAAAAATTCAACAATTTCAGGAGGAGCAACCCAAGATTTTTGATGGTTTATTTGACTAAGCTTTGCTTTACAATGATTCCAGATATCCGGCGTAATGTCCAGCATTTCAGTAATCGCAATATCTAACCCCCAACAGTCTATCCAAAAATCAATGTCCTTTCCAGAGCCAATAATCCATTTAGAGTTAGCTTTTACCGGGATGATAGCTTCCTTCAGATCAGTCCATATAGAGGAGTTTTTGTTATAATGAGTAAGAGAACCTTCTTTATTTAAGAACTTTGCTCAAAGGAAATTTTCCCACGGTTCTTGATCATTGAGAAAAGCCCAGCCCAGCTTCATAAGCATTGCCTGATTTATATCTCTCAGACCATGAATACCAATACCCCCTTCACTTGGGTGCTTGCAGACTTTATCCCATTTGACTGTAATGAGCTTCTTCTTTGCAGGATCACCTGACCACAAGAAGTTTCTGATAATTCTTTCACCCTCTTTAACAGCTGTAATCGGTCACCTGTAAATAGCCATATTGAAGATTGGAAGACTTGTGAGAATGGATTGAATAAAACAACTCTGCTCTAAAAAAGGAGCATCTTTCCACTCCAACCAGTTGCCCTCGATCTGATTTTGTCAATAAGAGGAGCCACCGTTGCTTTTGAAACTCTGCCTTGCACCAGGGGAATCCCAAGATACCTCTCTGGGAACTTTCCCAAACCAAACCCAAAGAGAGAGGCGATGGTTCTAAGACGAAAAGGGGAGATGGAGTAAGCAAAAATTTTATATTTCAATTTGTTAACCCATTGTCTTGAGGAGGATTGATAAAATTCCATAAGGAGTTTAAGAGCCTTTAGTCCCTTAAGGTCGCCTTTAGCAAAAATGAGGATGTTATCCGCATAAAGGAGGTGAGTCGGGCTAGGTATCTTCTTGTAGGAAACCATAGGTCTAAGAATCTGCTTGTATCTCAGCCATGCAATTCCTCTGCTGAAAACATCTTCCACAAGGGCGAAGAGGATGGGGGAGAGAGGGCAACCCTGTCGGAGACCTCTCGAGGCTTTGAAAAAACTACAAGGTCTGCCATTGATGAGCACTGAGATAAAGGCACTGTTAAGAATCACTCTAATCCAACTGCAAAATTTATATGAGAACCCCAACTTTTAAAGCACTTGGAGGAGGAAAGGCCAGCTCACCGTATCAAAAGCTTGTGAGATGTCAATTTTGAGACCTATATTTCCTTGTTTTCTACAAGTTCTCATCTCATTTGTCATCTCTGAGGCAAGAGCAATGTTGGAGTAAATTGATCTACCTGGAACAAGCTCACTTTGTTCAGCTGAAACAATATATGGAGCAAATTCATTGAGTCTGGTAGCGAGGATTTTTGTAATCACTTTAAACACAAAATTGCTTAAACAGATTGGTTAAAGTTCCCCATTGTGCTGGAATCTTTGTTTTTTGGAATTAGAACCAATAGATTTGAATTAAAACCTTTTGGGATAGTAGAATCTACAAAGAAAGAAATTACTGCCCTTTTTGAGATCGCTCCCAATGATATCCCAGAACTATTGGAAGAAGACCCCGCTGAATCCATCGGGACCTGGACTACTCTCCCCTTTGAGACCAAAAGTGGCAAGTCTAACCTTATCAAAAGAAGGAATTGCACATAACAACATATTTTGATCATTTGTAACATGTGTCAGAATCAGTCCAATAAGGTCTGCGTTAATGCTTGAATGGACATGAGTAAATTTTAAAGTATAATAATCAACTATGTGCTCTTTAATCTCCGTTTGTCCAGATAACCGAGTACCATCTTCAAGTGATATTTCAGTGATGAGGCTCTTCTACATTCTAATTCGGTGTATCGAGAGTGGAAGTATTTTGTATTTCTCTCCCCACTTTTAAGCCAAGAAACTTTTTCCTTTTGCCTCCAAATAGAATCTTCAGTATTTAAAAGGCTATTAAAAAGGATTTGTTTTGTTGAAGCTTCCTTCATCAAGTTATCCGAGTAATTTTCGTCGAGCTAAGCTTGTAATTCCTCAAGGTCAGCTGCACTTTTTTCAATTTAAGTCTTCAGTGCCCCCATGTTTTCTTTCTCCACACCTTGATTGCCGTTTTAAGCCTCTGAAGCTTCTTCATAATAACAAATAAGGGATCTCCAACAAGACTTTCACCCCAAGAGTTAGTCACTAGATCTCTGAAACTAGCATCTGAAGCCCAAACTGTGAGAAATCTAAAAGGAATGTTGCTTGGTTTAGGAATTCCTTGAGAGCTTCCATCCAAAGCCGAGTGATCAGAATTATCTCTAGCCAGATACTTGCCGGACCATCCCTCAAACTTTGATATCCAGGCACTATTGTATAGGGCTCTGTCAAGTCTTCTCAGAATTCGAGCATTCCCCCTTTTTGCCCATTACACTAAGAAATTTTTTGACTTGTGGAAGAGCTTTCAAAGAGTCTGCACTAGTCGATGCAATCATTAAATTCAGTAATTGAACTAGGAAGAGGCCCCGTTCCACCATTTTTCTCATCCCAGTTTCGAATACAATTAAAGTCCCCTAGAGCCCACCAAGGAGAATTGAGATTTTCAAGATTTTCCATATCCTTCCACAGAGCCCTTCTTGCGGAAATTGAGACCATACCGTGTATTGCGGAGATTAGCACACCTTCGTAGAAAATAGTAATATGCTGAGAGGAGGCAGCCACAAGGTATGGATCTTTTATACCAGCTTTCCAGAGGTACCACAAGTTCCCTAGCCTAGAATCACAATCATTAAAAAAAAAAAAGACTGTAGTCTGAGAGACCCAACTTGAGGATGTTAGACACAGAAGGATTAATAAGCAGTTCAGCAATGAAGCTAAAAACGAGATAATATTTATTTACCAGACGGCGAACTGAAAGCCTAGAATTTTTATTGCCCAATCATCTGATATTCCAGAAGATCACCCTCATTGGAAACCTGCTTTTTTTCTTCCTATTTGACCTAGTGTTTGGGTAGCCTTTCCCGTCACCCGGCCTCATAGTCTTTTGCTTTGTGGTATTCTTCAAATTAACATGGATATCCTTTCCCGATTTATTCAAGTTTCCTTCTTGTGCAATCAGAGCCATATCCCTTTCTAAATCTTCCACCATGACTGCCCATTTCAGCGCTGACTAAATCTTAATAACAACAGTTTCATTTAGTAATTGATGTGAGCTTTCGGAGTTCGGAGGTGTACATAAGTGTTCATCTTCAGCCCTTCCTACTATTGTTGTTGCTTGCTCATTACAAATGAGGGCTTCCTGTTGAACTGGAGAAACTTCCCTGCTATCATTTGGATGTTCTCCATGAGTCATAGCCTCGTGCTCAGAAGCCGGAGATGAGTGTGGCGTTTTGTCGAGCACCTCCTCCCTTGTATCCGCAGTTTCTTCAAGGAAAGCTTTGCCTTTGTGTTCTCTTTGCTTTTTTTTCCTCATTCATTTTTTTTTATTCTTTGTAAACGCTTCCGATGTTGCTGGGATTTCTTGTTGATTCTTTTTAGGATCCTCCACTCTTTGGACATGTTCCTTAATCACTCTATATTCCGCAAACGTGTGCCCAATAATTTTGCAATGGTTACAGAATTTCGGTGTCGCTCCCAACTCTATTCTTTGCTTGAAATCGCCACCTTCTACTTCCACCAAAATTTTACTTGGAATTAGCTCCGCAAGGTCAATGTTGATGAGTACTTTTACGAAGTATTCGAAATCCATCGTAATGGAGGAATGATCAATTTGAATTCGGGTACCCAAAGTAAGCCCGAGCGCCATCAATGTATCGACCTCCCAGAATTCAACTCCTAAACCTGGGAATTTGACCCATACCAGGACATGAGAATTCTTTTGCTTCTCTGGATCGAAGAAGGGACTCTAAGGTGACAATTGTAATAACTGATTTCTGATGACCCAAGGCCCTCCTGACCAAATCTTATTTCGATCTTCCTCGTTATCCAGAAAGATAGTAATGTAACCTTTCCCGCTGGAATTAATCTGCAACTTCCTTTTGGTTTCCACAAATCAATCATTTTTAACCTTGCTTCCTGAATTGGAATTTTCTAGAGATCCAATCTGCATACAAGGTTGAATCTATTCTGGTTTAACCCCCTTTTATGAGCTTCGATTGGCTCTTTGATAGATGGAAAATTCCCTCTTCTACCTGGGATGGGGAGTTGTTCAAATGAACAGTTGCGACCCTCTTTTTCCTTTGTCATCTCTGCTTATGTTGGAGCTCCAATTTGTTCTCGACTTGAAGCCCTAGGATAGAAACTTTCAGTCTCCCAAAGTTCCATGGAGATTTCACAAGATTTGAGTAGGAAATCAACAAGTAATCACGATTTTGCAACTATCGCCGATTTTAGGGTTAATCATTCGTCTCTCTCTCATCTTTCTTTTTCCTAGGTATGGGACTAATCACTATTGTAAAATCCAACACATTACTATAGCTCATCCTAAGCCGTATGGTATGGGGTTGATTATGAAAGATGCGAATTTGATGGTCGCGATGCAGTGTACATTCAAGTTTATAATCACAAAAAAGTTAATTGACGAGGTGACCTGTGAGGTGGTTCCTTTAGATGTGTGTCAGGTAATATTGGGTAGCCTTTATCTTTGGGATCGAGATACAATTCATTACCATAAAGCTTGCAAGTATCGTCTTGTGATGGAGGGAAAAGAGTTCCATTTCAATGCTTGTAAGGAGCATGTCAATACTAATAATTTAGTAATGGTGACTCAGGTAAAGCGGTTGGTTAATGCGAGTGGCAAGTTTGTGTTATTGGTACGACCGGTTTAATAGGGTACGTCGGCTAGAACGTTGTCTTCAATGACAACATCTCATAAGCAACAACCCGAAATGGGTACGTTACAAGAGGAGGTTGTGGTGCATTATGATCATAGACTGTTCCAGTTTTTAGCTACACAGTCCAAGCTACAGCAAGCTCACCAGATGAAGGGGATATCGTATCTCCAACAATTCCCCTTGATTATCAAGTATAAAAGGGAGTGGACAACAAAATGGCTGATAGGTTATCTTGACCCCCATTACTATCTACTTCTACTATGTTGGTAGCTATGCAGATACAACCTATTGTTCCGTTAGAGTATGTTACAAGATATGATGATCCCATGGGGCGTAGTGTATTTCGTCGAAAGTTACTACAAGGTAAGACATGTGAGTATGAATTGGATTTTCTACCTTTCATAAAGATATATTCGGTGATTAATGCCGAACATTTAAACCTGTTTAAGCCATCTCTATTAGATGAATACTCTACTATCGACACTCGCCAACCGTCAGTTGATGACTTATGGATGGAAAGAGAAGATCCGTTGCAGGAGAATTATATTCTAGAGAGGAAAGTTCATGCTACAAGACAGGATAGTATTGAGTCATTCCGAGTTGGGAAGAAAGGTCAACTTCCTAGCAAGTCAAATTGGTACAATAGAGAAATGGGAATCGTAGCATTTTTGCATCTCCAGTTCTAGCTTGAGCAGGAGCCCAATGCTCCTAAAGGGGGGAGCCATAATCCAGGATGATATGGGATGTTTTTATTAATTTTTGACTAAGTCGTTCGAGCGAGATTTGGAGTCGTTCGAGTGACTTAAGGTCTATTTGAACGGACTTTTAAGTCTATTTGAATAAACAGGCGTCTGAGTGGTTTTATTCTAATACACTAATGTCTGTTCAAATACATTTTTTTCTGCCGGAACAAAGACTTATTCTATTCGAATAAAGGCGCGATTCAACCTATTATTTTGGCGTTTAAGGGCATAATTGTCCTATTTTGTAACTAGGAACTTGTAACCCTTACAAAGGGGCAAGGTAAGAGATCGTGCGACATCTAGTTCGACCTACATAGTAGTTTCGATTTCAAATTCAAAATTTTGGGAACAATTTATATTTCTCTTATAAAAATAGTTTAATATACCACAGTTTACATAGTCATTTCTCTATCATCTATCGACCTGAATGAGCTAGTAATTAACCTTCGAGTTATGATGATCTCTCGTCCTAGTGACCTTACGTTCTACAATCTCAAGATCGGATGAATATAATGATCTTCTAATATTTCAAGGTACATATTTTTTCACATTCTCTCTCTATTTATCTAAGTTTCTCCAAGAAGATCAGATTTCATGTCCCTATACCTATATGTACACTTACGACTATGTTTTTCTCACCTACACCTCTGCGCGAGCAACTATGAGCGCTGCTGCATATGGAAATTTTTTCTCCTTAGCGAGCCCTTTCTTTAAATTCTCAATTATGAGGTACAAGTCTTTAGGCTCCTACAAATCAATATTTATACATCAATACATCATGGACTGATCCTTAAAGCACTTTAAATATATTCCATACAACAAATAATCTCATTCCACAAAAAAATATGCCACTACAATTTTACTCTACCTTATCGCCCTCCCCTCGATTCTCAAACTCCGTCCTAGCAGAGACCTCATCCAAACCTTTAACAGTGTCATAAAGAGGAGTACTTCCAGCTTCAGGGTCATCCTCTTCGTCGAACTCCTCCTCCTTCACAAATCGTCCTTCTAATATTGCTTGGACATCCTCCTCAGAGTAACTGACCTCTTGGAGTTTTAACACGAGGTTGTTACGAGCAATAGTCACCTCCTCAACATTATTTCTAGACTCCTCTTCGAACTGATCCATGGCTATTTGCAATGTATCCTTCAACAACTTCACCTCCAAGATCGAGTGCTCCTTCTCTTCCACAAGGTGAGTTTGCTCCCTTGCCAAATCCTTCTCCAACTGAGCAGCCCACTCTTTAAGCTCTACCTTTCCATACTTGAAACCCCAAAAAAGACCTCTGAGCACACAAGCAACCTACACCAAAATATACATAAATCATATTCGAGATTTGAAATACATATGACAAATTATAATGGTACCATTACTCTACGTAGCCCAAGACTCGTCGCTGCGTCTAACTCATCGGAACCCTCTCGCGCAGCAAACCTCATCTTATTTTTAAAAGCGAGCAACTCATCTTCCTTGCTCAAAACCATAATGTCTTCCTCTACCTCATTCATTGTAGGAGGTGAGATACTGTCTATTTTTCTCTTCTTCGAAGGTGTCTCAACCTCCCTACTTTTTAAGGTAGCAAACTTTGAAGAATTAACCTTGGCTCCTCTCTTTTTTGTTTGCATATTCCTAGTTCTGCCAAACAAAGAGCTTGCAGGCTTTAGCAATAATTGCACAGGTCCAACTTTTACTAATATTGGCCATTTTCCAATACTTGCTGGTAATTTAGCTCTAACAGTAGTAGATGAGCCCTTTCCATTCATCTTTCTCTTGGCCTACAATTTCTGTACTTTAACAGATCTGCTGTTAACCCTCTTGTGCCTACTAATCTCCAACTCATCCAATATAGCTTCAAGCTCAAATCCCTCTCAAGCTACAATATCGATCAAAGATTCTTTTCTGGTTACTTTAGAATGAGGATCTGCATACAAAACATAGAATACTATCATAATCAAGCAGAGTACATTCACAAACACAGTTCAAAAATAATGAGAGTTACTTACGTTTCTTAAGAGATTTGTATTTAAGGAGAAGGGAATCCTAATCAGTCCGTTGGAGATACTCTCTCTTTACCCAAATCAAATTATCATTCCAAACCCTTCCAGCTGAATTCAGTTTGAAAAACTGGGGCTGGGACGAGTTGGAACAGAAGTACGCACCCCCGGTATTCACATAGTATTTCACTGTGTAATACTATAAAATATCTACAGGACTCAATATTCTCTCCTTCCCCTCACGGGCCCTCCTCCTATTCAAATTTTTACATATATTAATGACATCCCACATATTACCATTCAACTGGGCAGTGCAATCTTTGATTCTATTCATCATACCTTTGGCAAGATTGCCTAAAGGTACCACTAGCAGATAATCGAATTGGATATGGTAACACAAAAACCCCTTATCTAAATCACCTTCTTTATTCCCATTAAAATACTCAATGAAAACACCCTTTGGGATTTCCAAAAAATTTTCTCGCACTCCAGATTAGAAAGCTCGAAAAATGTACTTTCATCCCCTTTACCATCTGAATACCCTCTAAAAAACCTCCCAGAGTGTTCAATGGTATTCCCCATATACCACCTACAATACCATTATACTTACACAAATCTTTGAATACTTTCAACTCTATGGGTCAAGGAAAAAGATTACCAAGGAAGTCTGGAAACTCAAGCTTTCCCTCTACTATACTCTCCTCAGAAGAGCTCCCACTTTAATCCTCAGCCAAGTGACCAAAGGTGGAAGTTTCCATTTCGAATGATGAGCTTGAAATAAGACAAATATTTTACCTAAGCTCTTTCACACGCGCCTACCTACATACAGGTCCAGGTATTTAAGTTTATTTCTCACTTTTTTCTTAATTAATTTTAGCACTAATACATGAAAATACAGGAAATTATTTTTTATATATTCACATTACTCATTTTTCCAATAATATATATCCTTAATTTTATATCATGTTTATAAAGCAACTTTTTCAAAAAAAAGAAAGTACAAATACCAAACATTCTAAATATATCACTTTTTCAAAATTTAAAATACAAAAAAAGGGGATTCATCACTAATACATACACACAATCATTTCACAAGAAAATAATACTGTTCATACATAGAAACTCACCCTCAATGGCAGATGATGAATAAGGAATTCCAAAAGTCTCTTCCTTCACAATAGTGCCCCATAACAATAATTTCCTCTCCAACCCAAAGATGTTATCCTTCTCGTCCCTCCGACAACGATGACGCTCACTTAGAATTTTCTTTCCAAAATCACTGTAATAATTTTTTTTCTCTCTCTCTCGAGTTTTGCCTCTCTGTATTCTGTAGACATTTGGAAGAAGAGGGAGAAAGATTATTTATAACTTTTTTTTCTACCCGCTGGCAGTTATTGAGAATTATGCAAGCTACCCTCGGTTTTCTAACCAAAGCGTCCTCTCGACTGTTCCTGTCTGACGACTCATATTTTTTAGATATACACGTATTTTCATCTTACCCCAAACCTTAGAATTGAATGCAACTATCTCTCTCTCACCCACATCCCTATTACACCTTCTTATATTCATAATAGCAAATTTAACCCTCACGTGATCGAACTATATCTACACAGACATTCTCATACTCATGATTTCAATTATCATACTCATTGAAACACCATTCCCAATGATATACAGTTTTGAAATTCAAATTTATTTTCAACAAAATCCATAAAAAAACAAGGAGTATATTCAGAACATAAGTATTATCCCTTTATTTCACTTACATTATTTTGAACTAACAAAAGTTCAACTTCTCAAGCATAGTTACACCTAAAACAACCAAGATGTCCTGCAACACCACATCTGATCAATACATCACCAACAAACATCTCATCTTCAACTATAATCTTATCCAACGCAATCTTCCTCATAACCATTTTTTGAGCTTTAGGCTAACGATCAATTCACAGAATACCTCACACCAGAAGAAATGATCAATCTCATTCCCCTTCGCCCTTGTATTTAACCCCTCCAACTGAAGTATAGATTATGGCAACTCAGCATCATAATCGAGCTGCCCAAATATCCTTTTACGAATTTCAGCAACCTTTATCGCTCCACGCCCCTCTACCGTATGCCGAACTCTTTAAGAGCGAGTCCTCACCATGTTTACTTATTCAACATCTTTATCTACAACATATTTATAAACACAGAGTATGATCACATACATCCTACCTTGCATGCATATACAAGATTCCTAGATAAGATTCATACCTGTTCAACTTATCCATCAGTTTCATCTCCTCAAATCGCACCGAATATAAATTTGATTGCATCTTCTTGTACGAACTTTATTTTATCATATCATTCTGACCATTAAATGCGAGCTCCAAATATCCCTTAGTTCGTTTTACAAAACTTAAGATTCAACTTTTTCAAGTTCGCTTACATTATCATATATTCTAAAAAGGTCTTATATATATAGCTCGAAAACTTCAATACTTTTAGCTTGAAAAATATCTTTTAATAACATTACAACAATTTAATCAGGTCGCTACATCTAACATCACACATAGTTTAAAATCTCATAACTATTCAAATAGTTTGATATACCTAAAATCATATAATTTTGATTGACACATTTTTCGAAGCAAAATTTTCATTAGCTCAAAATTATGAGGTATATATTACTTTAAAAAAATTGATACATATTATAGCTCAAAATTTCCTACAGATCATTCTTCATATTACAATCAATATCAATTATCCACGCGACTTCAAATTCGGGCACTCGAAGCTTCTACGACTTGAAATACTTATGCAAGAAAATGAAGATGGCTATAACAAAAGCATATTTCATCCTCTGAAACCACCACCACCGTTTCTTCTTTCGCATCCCTACTGCCACCATATCTTTTACCACCAACTCTACCTACACAATCTATTCA
This sequence comes from Kingdonia uniflora, assembly GCA_014058105.1. Lineage (NCBI taxonomy): Eukaryota > Viridiplantae > Streptophyta > Magnoliopsida > Ranunculales > Circaeasteraceae > Kingdonia > Kingdonia uniflora. The sequence goes on along the minus strand of JACGCM010001057.1, from coordinate 342,917 downwards.
CGTACAGGAAAACGCTGAGAACTCTTGGTACGGGTGCCATTGTCCTCATCCTCCACAGTAATGACCTTTTTCGTAAAAAAATAGAGATACATCCTTCGCAGCCGCTTAGATTGGGAATAATGTAGGCGTTCCATATGGCAATGATCCTCATCTGCCTTCGCTGCCTTATGAATAGTTATACCTTCAAAGGAAGGATGGGCTGGATAAGGAAGGGGGAGATCAAGAGGGTAGGTCCCATAGTAATGAAGCTGGAGTTCTTATATTTTAGCCAGAATCCTATTCTCCCTTGCTTGACTTTTGGTGGTCACCATTGGTTACTTCATAGAGATAGAAGTACTTGAAGAATGACAACCGGCGGAACAACAGTGCAAAATATTTATAGAAGAACAACATTCAATACAAGGACGAATTTCCAACAGTCATCATTAAATGATATTATCTTAGGAACCCAATAGCCAAACACATCAATCAATTCAATCCTTTGACCGCAATCAATACCACAACTAAGTATTCCATAACTACCTTCATTTCCCAGATAAATCCATATCAGCAAACTACATCATTCAAAATTTTGAAACATCCTCCCACATTCTAATTCAAAAATTAATGGGCACTTATTAACTCAAGCCACCTATACCTTCAGTTGTGTGGGGGCAATTGTAGGGACCTATCCCTCAAGCTGCGATAAACTTAAACTGATCCAATACCAGACTCACACAATATACACGTGACATACACTAGCAGAAGTGACACTTGTACCACAAACTAATGAAGAATGTGCCTCGAGTACTACAAGTGAAATAGAACAAGTTAAAGACACATGTCTCCCATAAATTAGTAGTTACAAGTCTAACCGCTACTTGCGCTTGTACATGTAAACAAACTGAGAGTGAGGTCTATAAAAATGATGAGTTCCAGGGGAGAAGGGATTGAGTTTTTCTACCTCAAATGATCATAAAACTTGTAACCAAACATCAACCTCAAGCAATAAAAGTTACAGTTACTAAATCCTCAAGTCGAGGTTCTGGTTTTTACCTATTCAAAGGTTTCTTCGCTAATCAGCTGTATCATTTCTATATTGGGTTATACTAATCCTTGTCATAGGTATATTTAGTGTAAGGACTATTTCGAGCTATTTCAAGCTACTACAAAATTAGGCCATTACAACCCCATTTATCAATTCCACTATCTTTAAGATTTTCCCCTTCATCACATTTAGTTTTCAAAAAAACTCTTCCTCAACTTTAGTGAACAATCCTTTAGAAAATGCAAAAGCTTTGTAAGAACTAACATCTTTCATGGCTATATTGAGCGCCATATGTGATAACTCGATACACTGTAAAGATAAGGATGGGTAACAATCAACGTGTACTTCTTTTCCATGGTCATCAACTACAACACCATACCTTGCATCTTTGGTCCATGAACTCAAATTTTTTGTAACTACATTTCACTAAGTTATCGTTTGTATCAAATATAACGGTACGTGATCTCCTAACAAAACAAGAAACTTTATATGCTAACAATGACCCCTCTTCGTTAATACTCTCCGTAACCAAATCCAACATAGAGAGATACTCATCTTAGAACTTTGAAAACATTTTTATTGTACACTTTTTAGATGCTTGACGAATTACTGGACACATTGTATTCACATTAGGTTCCGATTGTCTGCAGTTAAAGTCTTGTTTTATTTCTTCTTTTTTACGCCGATTTGCAAATTCTCTATCATATTGAATAACAAACTCCCATAATGATAGCATTCTCTTAAAATACTTCTTTAAATACCTATTTATCCCATCACTTCGTTAGGTTGTTGTCATACCTTCACAAAAAATCCCAATTAAACACAAAGTAAGTTCCTTAAAGCTTCCCCCTTTTCCAATTCTTTTTTAGTATCCTTTTATTCATTATTATCAGAAAAACACATTTATTTATTTTGGAGACAACAAAATGAATTGTACAATGAAAAAGAATGTATTAAAAAAATATCTAAATTATAAAATAAATAAAAATAAATACCTGCACAAAAATATCGTCGAGTATATACTTGAGCACATCTTTCTCGCATACGATATAAGTCTTGCATCCATACATTCTGCTCTAATTTATACTTAAATTGTAGTGTATCCCAGTAAGATTGAGACTCCTCTTCTATCTATGTCTCATAGATACAAGTTTTAAATTTGATCGAAAGTGGCAAAGTCGTCAAACACTTGTGACAAATGCTTCACAACATTCTGGTATAGATGCCATAAGCACAAATGATGATGAGTAGTTGAAAACACCTCTTTAATAGCATTCCCAATAGATGTTGCTTGATCTGTAAATATAGTAACTTAATGTTTTTCATTCATTGATTCCAAAAAAGTTTGAAAAAGCTATTTAAAAGTCTTAGTAGTCTTACCTAACAACAAAGCACACCCACAAAATACTGATTGCCCATGGTTATTCACTCCGATAAAAAGAACATACGGCTTTTCATATACGTTGGTTTGATAAGTTGTGTCAATACGCATAACATCATCAAAGAAACTATAATCTACTCTTGACTTCGCATCAGCCCAAAAGCAACTACAAATCTCATTATTTTTGTTCATCTGTATTGAGTAAAAAAATAGGATTCTCCTATCTTTTGGATATGAAGTACTCTAAGAGGAGCTGCGCATCCCCGTTTTCTAATATCTCACTACGTCTTATTCTTTGCAATGCATTTGCACAATCTGGAAGTGTGAAGTTCAGATTTTGCACACCTCCTACTTCTAAACTCATTAGATCGAATATATCAGCCGATCCTATCCCCGAATCATATATGTTCATCATTAATACCTTTTGTTTGTTACTTACGCATCGTTGTGACCTCAAATGGTGTACTTCCAAAGGAAGTGCAAGATTATGATTATGGGTTTCATGAAGTTCTGTCACATGATAAAGTTTGTCTAGAAACAACTTATAAACAAGTCTCCCTTTATAGTTGGTTCTTGTAATCAACCGTCTATTTGCAAGGGGTCCTTTTGGATGTTTTTATACCGATTTTCTTTTGAGCAACATAAAACTCTTCTCATAACTATTTTATCTGAACCTGATTGCTTAGTAAAGGAACCTCTACGTATACTAAACCCATTTAATCTCCCATAAAAATTGTAAAAATTATATGCTTCATCTTCATATTTAAAAGTCCTCCCATTTATCGATATAAGATGCAATTTTTTTTACTTTGAGGTGGAGTTTCGTTTTCTGTATCCATCCTAAAAAGTAAGAATATCAATATTAGCTATATACAACTTATGAGGATTATTGTAAATAAAATTAAAAAGATACAATCAACGAATGTCTCATAAGTAAGAAGCTCGAGTTGATAAAGAAAAGTTATAATGTTAGAAGAGTAAATTTGAGAAAACCCCCCATATTTGTACACCGTTTTGACATTGACCCCTATATTCGCTAAAACAAGCCTTTACCCCCTATTCTGGCATTGACTCCGATTGACTAAAGTCATTTTTTTAAAAACCCAGTAGTACCCTTTTGCCATTTAAAAAAATGACAACAAAATATAGGCGTTGCTTATCTTCAATGGCAGTTCTCTTCTTCTCTCTAATGGTTTCTTCTATCTTCTAGCACTATTCTTATCTCTGCTTGCGTTGATTATCTTCTTCTTCCCTCTAGTTTTGGTTTAAAGTTAGGGTTACAAAGCATCTAATGAAGAATTGAGAAATGGGAGGTAGAAAATATCAATTTCCCATCAATGTGAAGGTAATACTCATATAACTCTGTTAATTTAAAGAAAAACACTTCAATTTGATTATGAGTTGATTATTGCCAAAAATGTTCATATTGAGGTTATGAGAAGAATTGCAGATGTAAATGTGGGGGGTTTAAGTTAATAAGTTTTTCTAGCCTTTTCTTTTAACAGCTATGCCCAATGTGTGATCAAGCTGGACATAATGTTAGTTCTTTCCCATGGATTTATTCAAAGTACAAAATAAACAATTGCAATGGCATTAGGATACTGCTTACATCTAGAACCCTGTGTAACCCAAATAGAAAATTTTTCTCATGTCAATTCACAGACCCTAATTCATTTCAGTGGTTATCTGATGCTATTAATGAGTTTGAAAATCCAACTAGTTCATCTAGCGTTGCAGGATGCTACAGATTTGGGTGAGAGAGTATCACCCAGGGTTGAACCACTGGGCGAGAGAGTACCCATGGACACTATCAAATTGTAAAAGGTTAGGGTACAATGATGTGATGAAGCTATTTACATCTACTAAAGCAAGTTCATATGGTTTGAAGTTTTTAAAATGCCAGAATGTCCAATGTGGGAAGTTTATGTAGTTGAAAGATGTTATTGATGCTAATGAGAAGGTAAAGGAAGAAGAAAGGAAGAAGGCGGTAAAAAATGTGAAAATTACAGTTAAGATGAACATATATGATTTTAATAGGGATTTTAAGGGAAACATTACCCTATAGGGTAATATTGGCTTCTGTATCACTTTAACAAAAAGATTGTATATCTTGCAGAATTGTGTAGCTTGTTATTTTCTATTAATGTGAAATATTTGTTTTATTTACCTCTTTAATTCTCAAGGTGCTCTATATTTGAATGGACTCTAATGATAAACCCTGTACAATAAAGGAAAAAAAATGTTACTTGAGTACTATAAGCACTGCACTGCACTGCACCATTTAACTGGATAATGTCTAAGTTAAATTGAAAAATTAGGGTAAACATAGGACTGCACCATAAACAATAAACTTATTTTTTTTAACTGGACAATAAACTACACAGCCATGCATAAGTACACAAAGACAGAACAAATAGAAGAACAAAAAACATTTAAGAAAAAACTTAGAAAACTGGATATACCATTAGCATCACATTCACAAAAAGAAAAGAAAAAATGTAGCCTTGAGAAAACTGAGAAAACTACTTAGGCACACTATTCAGCCATATCAGCCCCATCATCATCATTATTACTTCCTTCATCATCATCATCATCATCACTTTCTTCATCATCATCATCATCATCATCATCACTTCCTTCATCTTCATCTCCTGCTTCCCAGCCATCACCACCATTATCATCACTTCCTTCATCCTTCTTTTCCCCATCCATTTCAGGATCATCCTCTTCCTCCTCCTACGCAGTGTCACTTTCAGACTCATCAGAATCATCATCAGTACCTCCAGATACATCATCTTCTCCCTCTTCTTCATCACTAGTTATATACCTAGTGGCTTTGAGGGAGTTGCATCGTTCACCATACATCTTTTCCTCATCTGAGTCCATTACAGTTTTTCTTACTCTTATTTTGATCTTGAGAATGTAGAGGTGAATGTGTTTAGGGTTCTAATGGGGGCATTTATAGATAAAAGCTAACTACTAGGGGGGTTTAAAAACATTAACTCCTAAATCTTCAAATAAAAAAAATAGTCAATATAAGGTAGTTGGGGGTTGAATACCTGCTTAGATTCCATACATCAGGATACATATTTTTGCTATAGTCCATACCTGCATTCACATTACTAGAGTGACCATTATCATCCAGAAAAATAAATAGTAGGGGAAAAGGACTTTACTAGAGTGACCATTATTATCCTGAAAAATAAATAGTAGGGGAATGGGACTTTACCAGAGTGGCCATTATCATCCTGAAAAATAAGAAACACATTCACATTACCAGAGTGCATATACACTTCTATACCAGACCATATTCAACATACATAAATATAGAGATTCACTAATATATCACAGTATATATTCTCAAAAAAGGCCATTCAAGTCTAAAGGTTTTGCCACCATCATTACATAGGTTTGCATTCTCAAAAGTTATATTTGTGGACATATATATGCCAGAATTCTCTCAAAATTCTCAAAAAAATTAAAACTAGAGCTCTACACAATTATATAATTTTAAGATTCAACACTGAATCTGCACATATTCACATAATTCTCAAAAATGACTGTGGAGTCTACTAGCTTATATAAGCCATTTATCCTTTGCAGGTCTGAACACCTTCTTGTAAGGGTGCATATTCTATGAAGCTTGAGTGATGCCTGAACCTTGACTTGGTTGACTAAGCCTTGGATTGTTGGCTCCTCTTACAGCTCCACCCCTTGTTAATTTACCTCTAGCATTGTTTGTACTTTATTGACTAGCTTGAGTATGAACTCATGCAGCTCCACCCCTTGTTAATCCACCTCTAGAATTGTTTGTACTTTTTTGACTAGCTTGAGTATGAACTCTTGCAGCTCTACTCCCTGTTAATCCACCTCTAGCATTATTTGTACTTTGTAGACTAGCCTGAGTATGAACTCTTGTAGCTTCACCCCCTGTTAATCCACCTCTAGCATTGTTGACCTCACCTCTAGATGAATTGTTGACCTCATCTCTAGGATTATTTCTACTTTGTTGTCTAGCTCTTACAGCTCCACCACCTACAATAGTATCTCTTGCAACTCCACCTCTTGCAGCTCCACCTCTTGCTGCACCCTTGTTCCTCTAACCCTCATACCAATTCCAACTCTAGTTGGAGGGTTGTTTCTTGGTCTGGACCCTCTAGGTCTACCTCCTCTTCTACCAGTTCTTGTAGTTGGTTATGAATTTCTAGGTCTTGGTACAGCTAGTGGCCCCTTGCATGCTTTCTTGTTATGGCCAAAAAACCCGCACTTCTCATATTTCTGTTATTGCTGAGTTGTATTCTCATCTGCACTCTTCCCTCTAACCTTTCTAGGTCTACCAGTTCCTCTTTCCAGTGGTGGGGGTAGCATATCACTATTGGGCTACAAAACACACAAGTATATGTAAGGTATCTATGAAACTTTCAAAACAAGAATGTAACCACAATATGATATTTACTAATTTACCTTTTCCAACAGTGATGGATCACTTATAGGTAGCACACTCCCTTTATAAGATCTCCTATATGTAGCCACCATATGATATGCACTACAAAACCTGCAAGTTTGAGAATAAAAGAAAATTAAGTTGCATAAATGGGGAAAAAACATAATAATCCCAAGAACAATACACTTACCCTACCCAGTCCATTCTCATCTCCATTATTACACATAAGGCATGCACACATGGTAAACCTTAAATCTGCCATTCATAACAATCACAAGTTTTCCCTACAAGATCAACTCTCCATTTCTTACCATCTTTTGAAATTGCCACCCACTTGTTTGCATCAGCACCTTGGGGTTTATATTGATTGCAACACTTTTTCATCTCCTCAATGTGCGTTTTAGCTCTTGGCACCACAGAATTCACATTCCAATTGTCTGCATTTTTACTTCTATCATAGGTTAACTTCATCAATATTAGGTTCATACCTTCTATAAACTTGTGAAGTGGTTTATCTCTAAACTTGATGATCCAGTTGTTTTAAGACAAAGAAATTATTGGTGATATGCTCATATTTTGTAGTTGAGTCAAAATGTAACTTGCACCAATATTCTGCAGGTTCCCTATCTAACCAGGCCTTAGCATCAGGCTAATCTCTTTTAAGTTGATCTAAAAAGATTTTTTTATCAGTTTTTACAAATGCCCTTGCTGCACCCCAACATAACCTTTCAAGATGTAAACCCCTAAATTTGTTCTTCAAATTCTTTTGCATGTGCCTGAAACAAAACCTATGGTTTTGTTTAGAGAAAATCTGTTAACAACAAAAAATAAAAAAGTAAAATTATTATATAGTAAACCCTAACTTAAAAAATAAATATAACTCAAACTTTGAATAATGATACAAGTACAAACCTGAGAAACTGATTCCACTAATCTATACTGTCTGTCTGAGATGAAAGTTAGCTTGCTGGGATGCATAGTTAGAAATTGAGCTAACATCTCCAAAAAGGTAGTCTATGTCTTAGTACATTCAGATCTACACAAGTAAAAAGCCACTGGAAACAATCTATTATTTCCATCCAGACTCACAATTGTTAAGCATTGTCCACCATATTTACCTTTCAGAAAGCATCCATCAAGACCTACTATAGGTCTACACCCTTGCATAAATCTATTAAGGGATGCCTTAAATGCTATACAAATACCAGTCCACATTTTGGTGTAGGGGTCACAACTACATTTTCCTATAATTCCTAGATTTGATAAGAGTACTTGTCTACACGGCTCTTGCATGATACTAAATCCTTCATCAAAACAACCAGTTATCCTCTCTACACAAATTGTTTTAGCATTCCAAGCAGTGTAATAACTAATTTTAACCTTGTATACCCTCCTAATTCTAGTTATAATGTCAGCTGGTGTAACTATCTTCACATCCCTCATCATCTCTTCATAGTCATTAGCTACCCATTGAGCATTAGCCAATCTGTTGCCATAATCAAGCTTGCCTGAACAACTACGATCAAAATTTCCTCCTCTCAAAATCATAGTATGCCCATCATTTGTCCTCCTAACATACATAGACCAACTGCATTTTTCTTCTTCATACTTAAACCATAATTTGTAAGACTCATTATTAACAGGGAGAAAGCAGAATTTGTTGATAATTGCGAACTTCCTCATATACTTTCTAACTTCATCTATTGTGGGCCACTCCATCCCCAATACTAACTTGTCATAACCACTTTGGGGTTGTTTCTTATAAGCTTCTTCTTCCTCTACTTGAAATATGTTTTTAGATTCCTTGATCAATTCTTCAAACTCACCACATCTCCTAAAGTCTTCTATACTGGGTATGTCATCCCATCCTATGAGCTATGGTCATTATAATACCCTAATTCATCATCTAAAATGTCCATATTTAATTAAGCAAATTGAATCCAATCCTCAACCATCTGAACAATGTTTTCATTATCATTTTCTTTATCAATCTCCATATTGTTTGCATCACCATTCATGTCATCACCATGCATAGCATCACCAATTATAGGTTCCCCATCCCCATCATCACTGCTTACATCACCATCCCCATAACCACTGCTTACATCACCATCCCTAGCATCACCATCCATCTCATCCCCACTAAGACATACTTCATAATTACCCAATAAATTTGGGTACTCTTGTAGCCCTTCTTCCCATAGAGGAACCTCAGCATGCCCCTCTACTTCTTAAACTTCATCATCATCATCACTAATTTAGAAGACAGGCAAGTCATCTAGTTTTTCCTCAGGAAGTTCACTTGGCCTCACCCTTTTCTTTTTTGGCTTAATAGGCATCTGCTGGTTCTTCCTTTTGGTCTGTTTAGAGGGTAATTTCCTAGTTGCTTTCCTAGATTTATTCTTAGCTGTTTGAGTAACATTCTCCACATTTTGGGATACATTCACATTACCCTCAAATTGTGTCACTTTGTCTACCTCTTATGACACATGCAGATTACCCCTACCTTATGTCACTTTGTCCACCTCTTGTGGCACATGCACATAACCTCTGCCTTGTATCACTTTGTCCACCTCTTGTGATACATAGACATTCCCCATGGTTTGTGTCACATTCCCTACAGTTTGTGCCATATTCACATTCACCTTTGATACTATCTTCTTAGCCCTTGTTTTCCTTTTAGTCTTCTTGGCCACATTCACATTAACCTTAGATATACCTTCTAAGCATTGTGTTGGTCCAACTGCCACTGAAGTACTCACAAATATGTGCACTGTACCCTTAGGGTCTTCATCACTCTCAATCCACAAATCTAACAAGTCTTTATCTGAGTTGATATAAGCATGTTTACCATTCCTAAGGCATTTTAAATCAATCACAGACCCAGCAGGACAAAATTTCCTACCAATGTTTTGATCAATAGTATTAGACACATAATCTAATAGGTCCAAGCAGCATAAATATTCCCCATCAACACTTTTAAGTGTGCCCTTTCCCCCCTATATAATCAAATATTGAATACTCCTGAACCAATTCCGTACACCAATGCCCATTAAAATGTATAAGTACATCTTTAACAGGCATCTCTCCACTGGATAAACATAAAAATTACATAATGAAAAACATTAATAAAAGATTTATAGAATGTATCAAATTAAAGATAAACCCTAAATATGAAATACTTAATTGAACCCTAATATATAGATAAACCCTAAATTGAACCTTTGTAGAAACCCTAATTCAAGAGTAAGAAAGAAAGAGAAAGAGAAAAACATCAAATTAAGAGAGAGAGAGAATGCATCAGAGCGAAAAAGAAAGCATCAGAAAGAGATTTAAATTTGGCTTGTGATGCATTCACCATTGTAGCCGTACTCGTCTTTAACTCTTCTTCATTGAATGAGAAAAAGCATCAGTTAGAAAAAATGCTGTTTGAAGAGGTAATAATGGTTGTCTGAAGATAGTTAGGTGAGTTAAAGAGGGAAAACTCCTGCCAAACGTGTCAACTCTTCTCAAACGCTTTTTTAGTAAAAGGGTATAAATGTATTTTCATTGAGTCAGGCAAAGTCAATGCCAGTCAACAAGGGTGAACTGACTGCTCAAACAAGAATAAGGGGTAAAGGCTAGTTTTAGCGAATGTGGGGGTCAACGTCAAAACGGTATACAAATATGGGGGTTTTTTTCTCAAATTTACTCATGTTAGAATTTTATGGTTGAAATTGTATTTACTATTACTCACATAATAAACTATGATTTAATAAAGATTGTCCCTATCTCTTATGTTATAGATATTTAAATATTAATTAAAAGATACTTGGTGTACTTACTGTATTGAATTTGATGATTCCCTCTTCTTTTTTATTCTTGCTTGGAAGTTGGAATTAGGAATCGTACTAGGGCTAAAGTGAGGAAGATAGATTTTTTTTCTTTTTTTATAAAATATATTATTTATAAATTAGTAATAATAAATAAATAGGAAAAAAAATAAAAAAATGGCGGGACTTTACTTGTGGAGTTAACTTAGTTATGAAAGTTCCTATCTTCTGCCACATAGCAAGATTTGATTAGAAGAGATCAATTTTTTTCCCTGAAAAATATTCTTTCTCCATGACTTTTTTGTTTCCGGAGAATTTATTTACCAATCTATACCAAATAGTAAACCTTATATTTTATAATAGGAAAAAAACATTATAATTTTTGTTTACTGCATTAAGTGTGTTCTTAAAAGAATATAAGTGACCATTATAGGAAATTTATATAATAATTATGATCAATAACTGAATATGTAAAAGAGATTATACTAACCACTTCTCCTGCTCTTGTAAAATCCTCTATTCTTGAGTGAAGTTTTCCCTTGGATTGGTTGTAGACCTCAATGGGATGGTTTTCTATGTTATAGCCTCCAAGAGGGACTTCCCCTCTATTTAACCTGATAGGGTTTGAGTGGTCTTCCCATTATACCCTCAAGTCCTAATAAATAGTAACACTAGGTCCTACCAACTTTTACTTGGTACAATAATTGGGCACATCCAATAACACCTATGCGGCCTATTAACATGTGTGCTCGTGAACCGAAAGTTAAAACATTGAGTAGTGCGGTATAGATGGAAAATCCAATAATCTCCTACCCAGTGCTAACTTAATTTTTTTTTTACAAAAAATATTTTTAGTATGATTCACGATTGTATGAAAAGCGGATGACCATCCTTTATTTTTAAAAAACTACACATGATTATTTGTCAAAGGTAATGTTACATTGAACTTGACTCTCACTCTACGACTAAAATGATGGCTAATACAGTTCACAGATAAATTTTGGTCAGGCCTTTTAGCACATGCCAGATTCATAGCATGGATATCGGGTTAACAACCTCAATGCTTAAAAAGTGTAATTTCTTTACTGGTGGAGTTCAGTGTGTGAATAACAAATATACACCTTAATGATGTGCTGGTACATTTCCATTAGTACCCTGCAACAAGTGTTTACCAGACACAGTCATTTTAATACTTAGACAAACTGTCATGCGAAGACCATCGCTCATACTAAAATGAAGGCCAAAGGATGTGGAGCCTACCCATATCCAGCCCAAGCAAACTTGAGAAACCTTTCAGTATTCTCTATAGGCACTTGATACTTAGACAACCGTCAAGTGATAATATTACTCATATCTACAAATTTATTGCAATTGTATAATTTAAACTTAATATGTGTACATATAATAACGGATCCAAATATAATAGCAGCTAAATAATCAAAATCAAATCTGAATATCGACCAAAATAATAACAGGGAATAACTCCCACATGGATAAAGAATCCTAGTGCAATAGCTGAAAATAAAATAAAGCAATAACTACTCCTACATAAACGAGCGATCCTCAAATAGACTTTAGCAAAATTTGAGTCAGAGTAGCCTAAAACCATGACCTCATCCGATCTTATATAAACAAATCTGTAATCTTTAGTCCTCTTCAAATAGCGAAGAACCTTCTTGGCTACCTGCCAATGACTAATAGAAGGGTTCTGTTTGTACATTCATAACATCCCAACAACAAAACTGATGTCGGGTCTCATACATATCATGCCATAGGCTTTTGTCTCCTGAAAAAACCAGACATCATTGCTAGCGAGTAAAATAACATCGATGTACATAAACAAAAATGTAAAACGTCTCTTACTATATTTGACATATATACAATGATCCATTTTGCACTCGACAAAACTGTGGTTCAAAACCGCCTCATGAAACTGTAAGTGCCACTGCCTAAATGCCTGTTTGAGACTGTAGATGGAGCTATTAAGCTTGTAATATAGTTGAACCTTCCCTTCGGTTTCAAAACCTTTGGGTTGGTACAGATAAATCTCCTCGTTGAGACGTCCACTAAGAAAAGTTATCTTGATGCCCATTTGGTAAAACACTAAGTCAAAATGCGTCGTAAGAGCCAAAATTATCCATAATGAATCCTTCTTTGAAATTGGTTTGAAAGTCTGATCAAAGTTAATTTTTGGACGCTACTTGAAACCCTTCGCAACAATTCTCGCTTTAAAATGCTCAACTTTCCATTCAAAATCACGTTTGACCTTAAAGATCCATTTGCATTCAACTACCTTAGATCCTTCAGGTAAAGGTGTTAATTCCCACACAAAATTATGAGACCTAGAATCCATCTCCTATGTCATGGCATTACGCCACTAATCTGTAAAACTATTAACCATTGTCGTACTAAAAGATACTGGATCCTCGAAATCAAATAAATCATCTTTAACTAAATAAAGATAGTAATTTGAAGAAATAGTTGAACGTCTATCTCTAGAGGATCTCCGAGTAGAAGCTAGAGGGCGGGCAGGAGGTGGAACAACAAGAAGCTGAACAGGAACGGGTTGAGGAAAAAATCTGAGTAAGAACTGGTGCTACGACGGGGTTTGGAACATGGTCTAAAATAATATATGAGTCTAAAAACTGTACCAGTAACAATGTCAATATCAGATAAACACAAAAGCATAACAATACTGATCCGAGTAGTAGTTGGATTCCAAGTTTTAGAACACTTCTCAAAGATAAACTCTCTATTAATAGTACTTGTAAAGTGATCTCCCTCCTCAATGAAATGAGCCTGAGCACACTTAACAATCTGCATGGGCGAGAAGGACAATAAAACCTAAAACCTATCTATCTATCTGGAAAACCAACAAAGAAACAACTTATAGTCCTCGAATCTTACTTTCGGATATTCGGGTTAAACAATTTTGCCTCTGCAGGACAACGCCAAACACGCTAGTGATTAAGACTAGGATTTCTCCCAGTCAATAGATGATAAGGATTAACTGGAATAGAACGAGATGGAACTCGATTATGAATATAGACTTAATAACGTAAGTACTCTCCCCACAAATTCACCGATAAATCAGTATAACAAAACATGATGCAAACCATGTTCTGATAAGTTTGATTTCGGCATTCACAAATACTATTTTTTTTTGGTGATCCAAGGGTAGTGTACTGGGCTTCAATACCCTGATCCTTTAAATACTGATTGAATGGTCCCGAATATTGACTGTTTTGATCGATTTTACCATAATACTCGCCTCCTCAATTTAACCGGACAACCTTGATCTTTTGATATAACTATTTCTTAACCTTTTATTGGAAAATCTTGAATACATCAAATAATTCAGACTTATAATAGATAAGAAAAACATAGGTATAACGAGAAAAATTGTCAATGAAAGTGATAAAATATTAATGGCCACCTCGAGACGGAATAGGAATAAAGTTTACATATGTTTGCATGAATCAGCTATAAATGGTTTATCCTATGAGTAGATTACTAAGAAACTTTAGAATGTTTAAAAGTAGATGAAATACTAGCCTCAGTAGATAAACATAAAAGATAAGTCTCAAATAATGGTTAAGAGATAGACGATATAACCCATCAACTAGTAAACCAGAACCAATAATGGAATCATGATGAATAATGTCAAAACCACCATGTTTAAAATTGAAAAAATATATATAAAAAAAATGCAACTGAGAAACTGAAACCAGAGATTGTCTCATTGAAGGAACATAAAAGGTGTCTGTCAAATCTAAAGTAACACAGGTGTCTAAAACCAAGCAAAAAATGCCAATGAACTTAATAGGAAGGCTTCTAGCATCTTCTAAGAAAACTTGCTCCTCAGGCCTTGCTGGCCGCATGTTGATGACCCTTGTGGAGAATTCAAAATGTGTACAGTTTCTCCATAATCTAACCACCAAGTGTTGGTGGGGACATCAACCAAATTAGATTTAAAGCAAACATAAATGTGTGAGCGTAATTTCTACTGCCGTCATACTTTAACAATAAAAGATGAGATAAGTTACTGTACTGCCTTCCCTTGATGGATTGAACTGTTTCTTAATGACATCTAACAGTTCCTAGTGAGAACAAAATCAAAAGCAAGGTAGCATAGGGGCAATCTAGATTTTGAACTTCCAATTAGAGTAGTTAGAGTCCGTCAAGGTTTCAATATTAGTCAGTTGGTTATGGATCATTGGGTCCATGACTACATGAACCAATGACTTATATTAGGACGTGTAAAAATTAATTTTATGCACGTTTAACTTAATCTGTAAATGATCTATAACTTTATGTCTTTAATCTCGATCCTACCTAGGGTTAGGATGGTCGAGTAAGAGTGTATATAATATTTAAGGTATTGATTTTTCACTCTGCGGGTACATCAATATATTATCAAATTCATCATTTGGGTGGTGATTTGACATACATTGCACCCTAATTGGTAATCACTCACACTCAAGACTAGACTGACCACTTACAGTTTGACTCGAGACACTTCTTCACCTTTGGGCCGCGGGTTATCCTCATTTCCTCATACCGTGTAGCCTATCTTGACCAGCTAATTAATTAGAAGTTTCTTAGCCTCTTTTGGGTGGTCTAATTAGTTCAAGTTTAATTAGTGCAAAGTAGTCTTAATGAGACTTTACGAGCGAGTCTTAGCATTAGGAGAAATGTTCAACTTCATGGATAAAACTCCTTAGGGTGTATTTGCCCATTTTATATCCCGTCTTCCTTACGACTACTTGATCTCACTTAAACTTCATTAGAGATCCTTGGACATTAAATCCCTATATCATGAATAATATATCATAGCTTATGCCAGATATTATCTAATTAATAATAAATATTAATGATTTATTATTTAATTAATCACTAAAAATTTATTATAATTCTTTAACAGGGTCGTTATACATTGGATATTCTCATACAAGAGTTTCTTTTTGATAACTTTTACTCATGATAGTGTCTAGCTAGCCAACATAACAACAATAAATCCGCATATGAAATAATTAAGACTTGTACGCATATAAAACATGAATCTCGATGCACATGCATCTCGAAAGGGATAACCCATAGTGTGGTACAACAAAAAATTGCTAGTTCACAGGAGAAAAAACTTTAAAGTATTGCACTCTACATTCTACCCCATAATGATATATCCTCAAGTTCTTCAACTGTAAAGCAGATACGGTGAAAATTCCCAACTTTAACAAATATGTAATTTTTAAGAATCAAAGTTAGAACAGAGGAGAAGGAAGAAAATAATGAACCAATAGGAGTTCCTAAAAGCAACTACTCTTTTTCTGTTCACGAATATCAATATAAATAGAGAGAACCAAAAGCAAATCAGTAGTAAACAGATAAGAAGTCGCAGTCGGAAAAGAAGAAGCTAGCTTATCCTTCCTTAGTAAAGGGAGAAAACCAAAAGCAAGCTTCGTTTATTGAGAAGAGAGAACTCTGCATGAATCATTATGCCTCGCCTAATAGTCCTCATAGAATCTACCCCTTACGAACTTGAGCTAGAATTAAAATTGAAACTTTGCAAAATCTGTATTACTTAAATCATTCTTTTCAAATTTATCTAAAGGAGTGATAACTCGATGTATAGTACTAGTACCAAGTATCCCTCTATTGTCACAATTTTTATTTATGATAATGTTCTGGTAAAAACCCTTTACCAGCTACTCTCCTCCTTGAACAACAACGGAGGCAGCGACCCATGGCCATACTTGCTCATCGATGATGAGCCAACCTAAAGTTTGAGAGAATTCTCTCTAGAATTTGAGGAGCAGAGGTACAATTGATCGGTGCTATGGTCTCTCCCCCCTACAAATCGTCCCTCTCATCCTTCTACAAACCCCAATCATAAAAAAAACACATTTTACTCTGAATTAATAAGCCCAATAGTTCATCACAAACCAACGTCGTGAGCAGTGAATCTGAACTTCAACTACCAATAATAAACCCAAATCGAAACAATGATGCCCAAAAAACCTCCAAAGCTACCAATAAGATCCCTAAAACCCACAAAGTATTATTTCAAATCTGACTTGAAACCACCCTTAATCTGAGATCAAAATTTGCTCAAATCGATTAAGAAATTTCCCTTGAATATGAGATTTGGTGGAGAAAACGTACTTGGTGAAGATTGAACCATAGTATTGAGATTATCGATGAGAAATTTGGTTGAGATTTGGTGAACTCTTTCAACGAACCCTCAGACAAAATTCTAGATCTATTTTTTTGATGGGTTTGTCTAACCATAAAAGAAGAAAGCAAAAGAAAGAGAGAAAAAATGTCTGACAATAATTTATGTTACTTTCTCTTTATGGTCAATTATTTAACAACAATAATTTGTATCCTAGCGACTGATACCAATTTCTGGAAATTTATATAATAACTATGATTAATCACTGAATATGTAAAGGAGATTATACTAACCTCTTCTCCTACTCTTGCAAAATTCTATGTTCTTGAGTGGAGTCTTCCCTTGGATTGGTTGCAGACCTCAATGGGACGGTTTTCTGTATTGTAGCCTTCAAGAAGAACTTCCCCTCTATTTAATCTAATAGGGTTTGAGTGGTCTTCCCATTATACCCTCAAGGCCTAATAAAGAATAACACTAGGTCCCACCAATCTTAACTTGGTACAATAATTAGGCACAACCAATAACACCTATGCGACCTATTAACATGTGTGCTCATGAACTGGAAGTTAAACATTGAGTAGTGTCGGTATAGATGGAAAATCCAGAAACCATTACATTATCTTATTTAACAAGTATTTGCCATGTTTGATTCTCATCTCAAATGCTTTGCTACATTAGTTGTATTTTAGACATAATATTTTTGATTCTGCGAATTCATGTCTCCAATTAATTTAATGTTACAAATCTTGTAAAATTACTCTTTAGAGCAAAGATCGATTATTCCCCAAAGTAAATTAACATTTCGTCCTTTGATAAAGATCGATATCATTAGTGTGCCATAACCATTATACTGTCAAGCCATAGTGGATTTGTGAGTTGATTAAGTTTTTTGGAATGATGATAGATGTATAAATTAAGATAAATACAGGAAACTTGAAAAATTACAACATTTTAGATTGGTCTAAATTAAAAATAATGTATCATCGAAAGTTTTTGTAATACGAAGGGAGAATAACTTGAAAATTCTTTTGAGAGGATCAGACATTGATATGAAGAGAAAGAGTTTTTCGTTTGAGCGGAAAAAATAAAGTACAATGTTTTTTTGAAGAGTTTTTATTATTATTATTTGTTTTGTTATTTTGTGTGAAAACTGTTATAATAAGTTAATAAGTTTACACTTATACACATGTCATTATATGGTTGGTGGTCATAAACCTAGAGAACCCTGGGGTCCTCCTAGTAGTACTCTTAAGAAAATGGCCTTTATTGTGTTCGTGTTATCTTTTTGGCAGTTCTTCAAAAGCCTATGAAGTCGACATGTGTACAACTTTATTAATTTTTTTGCCCGGGTATATTAAGAATCCTTGGGAGTCGCAACTCTTCAACAACATCATGTTCAGTTTAATTTTATGTTTACACCATTATTTCATAAGCGCATTTGACAAAAATGTCCCTCAACTCTTTGTGACTAGATGCAACTTTTCATCAAAATACATGCCATTTTCATTCAAAAAAATTCACGATTTATTTCCTCAAAATTTTTACGATTTATTCATAAAAAAATTCACGACTAATGAGAAGAAATGTTTATTTATTTGCTCTCTCTCTCTCTCTCTCTCTCTCTCTCTTTCCATTGCACCATTTCTCTTAAACCACAGAAGGAACTCCATGTTGGCCAAGTACCCATCTCTTTCTCCTTTTATATACTAGTGAAGTGGCACGCACGATGTGCATGCAACTCTCCTTATATGACTAATTTTTATATTAAAAATAACTAATATAACCATTCAAACATTACATTTGCACATAATAGTTATATCATACAAACAAATATATGCATATGGTAACCTGAAGAAAACGTAACATACTTTAGATTCATAAATAACACATCCTTGTGGGAGAATTAATATAAAATGGACCTCATGCAATAACATGGGTATTTGATGCTGAAAGATGATAAAACATGAACTAATTTAAACACTATTGTATCATTAAAGAGACGGTCACATTATGAAATCGGAGTACCAACCACAATGACATTAGTAGCGGCTAATCTAGGAGTTTATTTAACTACCAACTGGGACTACAAAGTTTCCATTGCATGTCAAAGGCTTGAGAAGGCGCTTAATATTTCCTTCTTATACTTGCTCTTGCATTCCCTTTTCTAGAGATCATATCTCAACCACGCCAATATACATATTTTACAATCCTAAGCATATGAGATGGTTGTGCCTTAGAAATTCCTTGCAACTGTTGCGGGGGTGAACATCGATGCCATTGACAAAAGATGAGACTGTGGCCACATTATATAACTTGGAGAGCAATGGTAAGATGGGTTGAGAGATATTCCATATATATTGATGCCCCACCCCCTGAAAAGCAAAGAACTATAAAATGAGGATATGTTGAAAACTTGAAATGTAATGCCAAAACATAACATAAGGATATAATAAAGCACTACCAAATCAAATACTAAAGGCAATCCCAAGACGTCAAGGAATAATCAAAGACATACTTCTCAAACAAAAACAATTACATAGGTACATAAGTTAAGTGTATTTTGATAACCAAATCAGAATATTCAAAACTCAAAACCAAGCCTGACTTTTTTTTTTGGACGAATATATTTTTCATTTATTTAGCAAAACAATAATACATGTGGAGGACATAAGCCTGACCAATAGTTTACTGCTTAATTGTGGCTATTCCTAGTTTATCCATGAAGTATGTTGCTCGGATCGGCCTAGGAAGAGTGGATGCATTCCAAAAAAGTTGTGAATGTTAGGAGCTGCCTAGTTCAGAGAAACCATCAGCTGTACCATTGCCTTCCCTATGTGTATCATGATAATTTGTAGCTCCCTTCCTAGATGAGTAAGAAGCTTCCAAGTCGTACTGTACTTTGCTGGACAGATATGCTTGAATCTATACCAGTTTACTAGAAGTTTAGCATCTACTTCAACAATAAGTGGAAGCCAGCCATGTCGTTTACAATGCATTAAACCATGATGTAGAGCAAACATTTCTGCAGCTGTATTAGTACCATGACCAAGTGCAATGTTGTACCTAAGCTGAAGTTCACACAGATTATTTCTAATTACTCCTCATGCTCCACTCATTCCTGAAGGAAATGTTGAACCATTACTGTTTAGTTTGAAATGACCAAGAGGTGGGAATGTCTGCTGGACAAGAACAAATCTTTTGATGCACAGTAATTGCTTAACCAGTTGCAAGACCTAAAGTGAAATGAGGTCACTAAAGTTACAGTTTTACATGATTTTTAGTTTGGGCATGCTCTCTTGTAATACTTTATTGATATTTATGATAATAGCCAAGGGAGAGAGAAGCCTTTCCTCAAACCTTGATGTACATCGTACTTTCCATAATTCCCAGATTATGTAGGCAGGTAATACTTCTATGACGATACCCATTTTTAAGTGCTTGAATTAGCTGCCTAGAACCATAGACCCTGCCGAATCCACCGGCTGTCATTCACCCCCTATCGGACACCACAAGAGTTGGAAAAGAAGGCATAAACCTTAGTAGCAACGTTTCCGTGAATGTGCAAATGAACCAAGGTTTCTGTCTCCCCAATGAAGTAGCAGTAACACCGAGAAACAAAAGGAATTCATCGTTGTATGAGAGCGTCTGCGGGCACAATTTCTTTCCAAGCTTTCCAACTGAAAAATTGTACTTTTACTGGTATAGAGTAGTGTCATATCCATTTCATACGGCCTTGTATTACCTCTGCACTGCGCCTAAAATTCCAAGAAGATTTTACAGTGAAATTACCTATGTTCGACTGACCCCAAAGTGGTTGATCTTCATCGTCATTCTGGAAGAATTTGTGGGATAGTGTATGCATCAATGAGTTATAACCTCATGCTTAAGAAGTTCCCATTTCTAGTTACCATCATTCATTATAATGTCCTTCACCATGATTTGTTGCGTCCATTCGAGTTCCAGAATATCTGATAAACAGCCTTCCCCGGTCAAGTCGTCAAACCAAAATCTCTTGTTTTCTTTGCAGAGGCACCAAGTAGTATTAGCTTTGATAGTCTGGAAGAGGTCTTTCATATGTTTCCAGAGTACTGAATCTCCAGATCGCAATCTGGTAGTTTCCCCATTGATGGCGTATTTGTTTCTAAAAAAAGATGCCCATGTAGAGTTGTTGTATAGAAAATTCCAGCACATTTTAAGTAATAGACTGTACTTGATATCCTCGAGTCATTGTATTCCAAGTCCATCTTCATTTTTTGGATGACAAAGTGTATTCGATGCAGCCCAATATCGTTTGTTTTTCCCGTTAAAACTTCCCTAAAAGAAGTTGGAAAACATCATCTCGATCTCGGTTATAACACCATTAGGAACCGTAATGCATGAGAGGAGATGGATGGGTATCGAGTTCAAAACATGATTAATCATCACTAATTTACCTCCCTGTGATAACAACTTTCCTTGCCACCTATCTATACGTCGTTGGATTTTAAATAACAACTGGGTAAAGTGAGTAAGCAGTACCTGACCATAACTTATGGGAGCTCCCAAGTAGGTCATTGGAAAAGCTCGATGTTGGAACCCACAAGCATTATGAATAACTTGTTTTCTTGCTACAAATACATTATGGTGTACATATAAGCCATTTTTAGCTTTGCTGATTGTTTGGCTGTAGAAGTTTTCATATCGTGTTAAGAAGTGCATTAACCCGAAGATAGATCGTTGATATCTATTTAAGAAAACAAGGAAATCATCAGCATATAAGAGATGAGTGATGGGTGAACAACCTCTGGATGTATAAAATAGCTCAATCTCGCCCTCCATAAAACATTTGGATAACCCTCTGGATAATACTTCTTCTATAACAATAAAAAGCAACGGAGATAGCGGATCTCCGTGTCGTAAGCCTCGTGACGATTTGAAGTAACCCTTGAAGACCCCCTGTAGGACCACCGAGAACCATCGTGTTTTAACACATTGTTCTATGAATGAAACATATATGCTGGAGAAACCAAATTTGTGCAAAACCTATCGCAAAAACCTCCAATATATCTTATCATAAGCCTTTGCCTTGTCTCTCTTGATCATAACATTGGTGCCTCTAACCTTTTTGTGCAAATCCCCAACCATTTCCTGAGCTAACTTTATGGTCTCACTAATGCCCTTGCCCTGAATATAAGCTCCATGATTGCCAGAAATTAATTTGTGTAAAAGTTTGCTTAACCTGCTTGCAATAATGGAATAATTTTTTTTGTATACTACGGAACATAAAATAATTGGTCTGTAGTCACCCAACTACGTTGGGGTGTCCACTTTTGGTATGAGTGTGAGAAACGAAGAAGTATAGCACCTTGAGAGTGGGGTACCATTGAAGAATTCTTTGGCTACGCCATGTAGATCGCCCTTGATTATGTCCCAACATGAAGTAAAGAAGACCGATGTGAAACCATCACTGCCCTGGAGCATTGTCACTGGGGATCTGGAACACACTGGCTTATAATTTTTCCAATGTTGGGATGCATATTAGACTGGCATCTTCGTCTGTAGTGATGACATTAGGAATGCACTTAAGTAATTCTGCATATTCATTAGTGGTTGTAGCTTGTGGCACATCCCTAAAATAACCTACCTCGACATCATGAATGACACCCACCTCAGCTTGGTACCAACCTATTCATCCCAACTGTTCTGGAAAATGTGATCCAGTTCCACTAGTCTATCAAGTAGATTATGGATATTCTGAGTTACATTGCTAAATATGTTCAAATTCCAGTCCTTGATATCATATTGAACTCTCTTAAGCATATAGGTAAAGAAGATAAACAGTTCCCGAAGACACTACTAGGCCAGCTATCTTGTACCAAGGTTGGGAAGCTAGCATAAGATGCCCACATTTTCAAGAAATGAAATGGTCAGGGACCTTGATAAAGATTATTGGTGTACGATTGAAGCAGTGTAGAATGATCAGAATATGCTCTTTCTAAATATGAGATTTTGTAAATGGGAAAGGATGCCATGAAGCTGGGGTTCACCAACGTTCTATCCAACCGTGCCCAGTGTCTTAACTTTTTATTGAAATGGCTAAATTTCGTAAGCTCAAAATGGCTTAGAATTCGCTATCACACTAATGAACCTACGACAATATTTTAATGGAAAGCAAGAAATAACACAGGTGATTTTTAGCGTGGAAAACCTCTGAATAGGTAAAAAACCACGACCTTGAGGGGAAGATTTTTATAAAAGTATATTTATTGGTTGAGGTGGATATCTTATTACAAGTGATCTTTAGATATATAAATGCCTAAATCTTGTAACTAAGAAGTTTGAGTATTTTTAAGAATCTAGACATGTAATTTTTAGGTGATCTCTTGTCTATTTTTTCTAGCTTTTGTCTCTTCTAGAACTTTTTCTTTATATAGGCCTTTTCTGTAGCTTTTCATCGTGCTAGAGCATATTTTTTGAATAATGTAGTTAGTGGCGGTTGATTGAGTAACTGATGAGTTCATGAGAGACAGGTATCTTTGACTTGTTCAGGCTCTTCAGCTTGAAGTTTGACCCACGTTCTTCACTAGTTCGTGGAGTAGGTTGGAATGTTGACTAGAGAAGTTATGTTAAAAATGCGTGAGCCAGAGATGGAGATAATTCGAACTGGCGACAGCTCAATTTTAGGAGAGATAGAGGGATATGTCCCTACAATCGCCCCTTCACAACCGAAGTCACGAGTAGCTTTGGTTGAGAAAAAATCTTAGGGTAATGGGTATTCGGGTTGAAAATTTTGAATATTGGAATGGAGTAATGATGGCATTGACGGTATGAAAGTTACGCGGTTTATGGAGAAATGATGGGTATTAAATAAAGATGTGGATGTTGATGTATGTGACGCTTATGATTTGAAGAGTCTCATCTGTAATGAATGTTAATATTTGGAAAAATGTACCTGCACAATAAATGTAGGGTTATATAAACAGGTGTTGTATCTAATCTTTGAAGCCTAGTACGCTTTGTATTTTGCCACTTTCTCTAAACTTTCAAAAATGGTAAAGACTCGTTGGATGGTCCTTGAAGAGAGGATTATGTCTAAAATGCAGAAGTTAAAGTTAAAATACTTTGGTGACCAATCTTTGGAGATGTCAATACCCACTCCTACTCCCCCGACTTATCAAGGTATGTTGGAAGACAAAGCGGTTGAAGCTGAGGAAGAATTCTACTGTAAGTGGAGGTTTCATTTTGTCGTCTTGACAGGCGAGGAATGTTGGGCTTGTCTCTGTACTCTTACAGAAGACAAGGTTGGGGCTTTATATGTTGGGATAAGCATAACTGCGGGGAAGTTATGCTGATCTCTTGTATTACTGCAGATTCTAAGGTTGGGCCCTCTTCATCTCTACCGACTCTTCGATGGTGGTGGTTTCATAGGAGGCGGTGATGGCAGTGGAGGAGTAAGATGAAAAGTGGGAGGCTATTTCTGCATTTCCATCACATCTTGACTCTCAGAAGAGCTTCAAGTTGGAGAGTTGGTGCCGGCACTGAGTCTACTGCTTGCATAGTTTCCATTTGAAGTTTGACTAATCTTTAACTAAACTCATGTGAGGGAAGCTTTTTGCTGGTTCTAATTTCTGAAGTTGGGTGCTGGACAGACTGGGTATCTATAAAGTACCTGAGATCAATTTTTAATAGACTTGTTATCTGTATATAGGTCGAACGTGAGAGGTATTTATGTAGGATCAAAACTTTAACTGCAAAATTGTAATTTGAGATAGATAGTTCGCCTGCTAATGAGGCGTCGACCTCTGGTCGGACGGTAGAGTCTAATAGTTAAAGTAAGATTGGAGCAGTTTCTAGGCTTTCTTGGTTAATTGGTGTCCTATCCTCCTGGTTCGGATATATTTAGAGAGTTTTGTAAAGCCAAGGCTACTGTAGGAGGGACATGGGGTAACTGCGTAGAATATGCCAGTAGGCTATTTAGGGGGTGTATCGTAGCGATGGGGGAGGACTATTTTTATTTGTTGGCTGACTTGGATCGGGAAAAATGTGATAGGGGTATAGATGAGTCGATCTCGTTGGAATATTTTGATGGCAGTATTCAGAGTGATCTTTGAAAAGGTTTTTTGTGTTGCCTATCTCAATTAGAGTACATGTTGAGTCTCCCCTTACCAATTTGGCAAAGGGGATTATGAATGAGATCGGGGTATGTCCTGTTCAATTAAACGGGAACATGTGGGAAGTAATAAGTATTTACGACCACTTGAATAAAAAATAGAAAAATGAGGGAAAAGTGAGGAGGATATCCCCTAAGGATGTACTGTAGTTTTACGGGGTGAAGAATTATCAAGCCAGTGGTAGGGCATATTTTGTGCGAGCGCAACTCAGCCTCGCTTCTTCGATCTAAATTTGGCAGGTCGAGCCTGGAACGACAATGTAATATGGGCGAAGGGTAATTGCCTTCAGAGAGATTATGAAGAACCTTTGGATCTTCCGTTTAAAACTATAAAACAAAGTAAGTATAATAATGCATAAAGTATAATATTACTATGTTAGAACTGATGATTTTATGTTGATAATGAAAATGTTGTGCATGGCAGGCCCGAAGTCTCGAGTGGAAAGGAAAGATTCATTGCTGGACGAAGTTGCTGAGGAAGAGGTTGAGCTCGAATTTGTGTTGGAAGGACTTGGCCTTAGCAGAAAGATAAGGGTTGGGAGCAAGTTAAAAAAGGTTTAAAAATCTCAATCGACCAGGCTGATGACGGGTACTGTTGATGGGAAGAAAAGATGAACTGGTGGGGAAGGTCAAACCGATGCGGTCAAGACCCCCAGAATAGACAGTTCGGTTTAGCCAGAGTCTATTACGTCGAGCAAAGTAGCTCGATTGTATCCAAAAATATAGATCCTGAAGCGCCCGTTGGCCTCCGATATCGCTGGAAGTGGTAAGATCGACGAATAAGAGAAAAAGAGAAGGATTGAATCTTCGGGGAGGTTAGGGGAAAAGGTCGCTGAAGATGATCTCAAAGAAGTGGAGGAAAGGGCCAGGTTGGAGGCCCTTCACGGAGAGGAGGATATTAGAAGAATGGTATGCATTTATGTTTGATCATGTGAAATATTTATTTAGTACCTTTGCGAACTTACG
Source organism: Kingdonia uniflora (assembly GCA_014058105.1). Taxonomy (NCBI): domain Eukaryota; kingdom Viridiplantae; phylum Streptophyta; class Magnoliopsida; order Ranunculales; family Circaeasteraceae; genus Kingdonia; species Kingdonia uniflora. The sequence goes on along the minus strand of JACGCM010001057.1, from coordinate 316,966 downwards.
CAGAGTTCGATTCGTTTTGTGTAGGTTGCTTGTTTGGTGAGGGGGATTTGGCTCGGAGTGGAAGAAGAAAAGTCCGAGCTTATGAAGGTGAAGGTTGAGCTTGAAAAGAAAGTAGCTCAAGCGAAGGCTGATGCTCTCAAGGAAGCAAAGAAGTTAGAGACCCTGAAGGCTACCCATACTGTGGCGATTGGCCATATTCAAGCCGAGGCGAGGGTGAATGTGGAGGTGGTGGAGGCGAAACGCGAAAGGCTTGGGTATCACCAAATGTTGAAGGGATATTCTGAGGATGAGGTGGATGCCATTAAGGCAGACACCTATGTTGAGGAGGGTGATGATGAAAAAGTGGAAGAGGTGGCGGTGGGAGATGTTGATGGGCTAAACAGTATCTCCCGCCAGACGTTACTAGACAATCAAGGGGATGACACTGGACTCCCAGAAGGCAAGAATGAGAAGGTAGGGTTGAGAAATGATTTGTATGAGTATTGCGGAAGTGTCGTGTAAATTGTTGGGTTATGTGTATTTAATGGACGTCTGTAGGCTGAGCCCTTTTTTATTGTTTAACCCTCTTGTAGGCACTTAAAGAAATGACTCTCAGAATAAAAGATCTAGAGACCGAACATGCCAGGGAAAAAGAGATCTCCACATCCTCGCTGTCTTCACAAGTGGAGATACAGGTTAGATTGGAATAGGCCTTTTGATTTGCATGCTATATTGACATAAGGTTCTAAAGTAAATAAGACAACATAGAGCATGGAGGCAGACCTGAAACTTATTATCAGCTTTAGGAAATGACAATAATATAGTGTATAGAAAAATTCAAAGTTTCTAGACAAAGTAGCATATAGAAAACATGTACCTTGGACTTTGAAATATATGTCATGAGTCGAGCGATGAAGAACATTTATCTGAGATTTACTTTGACCTTTAAGTCTAAAAGTAGTTGCACACAGTAGATGTTAGAAATTAGATATCTTTTTTGAAATGAGATATATATATATATATATATATATATATATATATATATGTTGGTGGGTGTGTTAAATCAAGCTGTATATAATGTATCTATTATTATGCAGGTCGAATTGGAGTCAGTTCCCTTGCGTGAAGATGAGGCACTCTAATGTAACCGAGAATTTGCAGAGGAGTTGGATAGGGTGAGGGAGGTGAATGAGGATAGAGAAGACCAGCATGTAAAAGTGTATTTCAAATTTGTTGAGGCAACCCAGACTGTTATCGACCTCACTCGTAAGATTGAGGAGAAAGATGCTGAAATGGACAAAGGATTAAAAGAGTGTGCGGAGATATAAAAATATGCCGCGAAGCTTCAAAGTTGGATTGACACGCTGATGGTAACGAGTAAGCCGGCTGAAATTTGTCAGTGCTGTATTAAGGCGCTATAAATATCGGAAGGGCAGTTTCGAGCTGATCTCCAAAATTGTTAAAATGAGCTGGAGCGACTAAAGCAGAAAATGGTTAAAAAAGATAATGAGCTGAAGGTAGCTCGAGAGAATCTATCGGCCTCGGAGGTTGCCGAACACTTCTATATAGCCTTACCCGCCAAGGATATGGAGTTTCAGGGGATGCAACGAAGGTGTGACGAGTTAAAGGAGAGGGTGGTACGATTGAAGACCAAATTGGTGCAAGCCAACGCGTGTGTCAAGAAAGCCGAGGCTGGAGAGCGCTCGAGGGGGAGTAAAAATAATGTTAAAGTTCCTCTAGTTCGAGGGGATGAAGTTAGTCTATCAGGACGAATTAGAAAGCTGGAAGGTGACGTAGCTCGAATTTAGGGGCATGTGCAGAAAGGTAATGCAAGCTTAAGGGAATGCCAGCACAAGTTTGATGCTACTCTTATCAGGGAGAAGGTCATAAAAGTGGAAATCAAGGCAAAGGAAATGTTGATGAAGAAGAAATATGACTTGCTAATGGATAGTTTGGCTAGGAAAGAGTTGAATGCATCAATTAAGAGACTCTGTGCCCAGGTGGCAGACCTAGAGGCCACTAATCAGGCTGAATCAACTAAATTTGGCAAAAAATTGGAAGAGACAATAACCTTTGATGCTTAGACAGAAATGGAAATGGCACATCAGAGGAAACTGTATGCAATTTTGGAGTCACGTCTAGAGAAGGTGAGGTCTCATTTTTCAAAGACGGTTATACCTCATACATCACGCTCAGACCTATTAAAGTCGATTATCGCACATTTTGTTGAGGAAGTAAAAAGACTTGAGTTAGAACGAGATATCTTATTCAAAAGTATGTCGGATAAGGGATACATTTGTGGAGTTATATAGATCGAGAGAAGTGTATGACCTTCATGGAAACAAATTTAGGCCCTGGACCTGCTGATCTGATAGAGAGCGGCAGGGTTGCTGGAACTCGTGAACTAAATTATGTCCGACCTCTTATTATAGGGGAAAGCATGGATGATATTTTATCAGCAGAAAAGAATCCATTATAATGTGACCTGAAAATAAATAGTATCGGTCGTAGACACATTGAAATAGATGAAAGCTAGTATGACCATTGCCTTATCTTGTATTTGGTGGGGTCTTTGATATAAAACAAGTTTTTATATTTGTTCCAATCGTAGAGATAGGTTGAGTCAGTCAAACCAAGTGAATATTGATTTAACTGTAGTAATAATGCTGACATATTGAAAGAGATGAATGCTAGTATTACCTTTGCCTTATCTTATGTCTGTTAGAGTCGTTGATATGAAACAAGTTTGTACATTTGTTTCAATCGCAGAGATTTAGTAGAGTCAACCAAACCAGGTGTTATCCTTGATTTAACTAGTATAATATCCCAAACCAGCTGAAATAGATGAAGACTAGTATTACCACTGCCTTATCTCTTGTTTGGTAGAGTCTTTGATATGAAACAAGTTTCTACATTTATTTCAATAGCAAAGATGGGTTGAGTCAGCTAAATCAAGTGTTATCCTTAACTTAGCTGGAATGAGATCAATTGAAAGCTAGTATTATCTATGCTTTAATCTATAGAATGTTGTTGAATCTACGTAAGTAGAGAGATGCTGTGAAAAACTTGGAAGTTGCATTGATTAGTTTAGAATTTACATTGGATGGAGATGAAAATCTTACTTTTGGAATTGAAAAAACAAAAACAAGAAATAGAATTGGAGTAGTAAGACGCTTAACAATAGTATCGTTTCAGTCGCCTAGTGTTACAAGGATTAAAAATTGGGATTCCCTCTTCTGTCATGAGATAATATGATTCGAGGCCTGAGATACCTGTGATAATGAATGGACCCTCCCAATTGTCGGTTAGTTTTCCAGCGTGAGGCTCTTTGCGATGTCAAGAAATTTCTCTGAGGACGAGATCGTTGATTTGGAAGGTACGGTTTCTGACTCGGTTGTTGTATGATCGGGCTAGCATATGATAATATCGACCTAGGTTAGCGATGGCGCGTTCCCTGGTTTTATCGAATATATTGAGGTTGCAAGCCAATTCGAACTTATTTTCCTCGTCAGTTAGTTCGTGATCTCGAACTAGATTATGATATTTGGAAAGAATAATGGCCTCAGTGCCATAAGCAAGGTGAATGGGGTACATCCTGTTGAATGTCGTGGAGTGGTACGATATGCCCATAGGACATGAAGTAGTTCTCGAACCCAATTCCCTTTTTTTTCTGTGAGTGAAGCCGTTTTTTGAGTCCATCCACGATGGTTTTATTGGTGATTTTGGTTTGGCCATTGCCTTGAGGATAGTAAGGATTGGATGGTGAGTGGATGATATTGTGTTGGTTGAGGAAGGTGACGATCTTTTCTCTAATAAATTAGGGCCCGTTATTGATATGAATTAAGTAGGGGTACCTAAACCGAGTGATGATGTATTCCCAGATAAAAGAGATGACCTCTTCTCGCCTAGTTTGACATAGTAGAACTGCTTCTACCCATTTCGTAAAATAATCGGTAGTTACGAGTAGGTGACGGCGGTTACCTAGAGAGTTAGGGAATTTTCCGACGAGATAAAGTGCCCATTTTTTGAATAGCCAGAACACCTTGCTTGTATAGAGTTCGAGCGTAGGGCGTGTATCATATGTCAATGCCTTTCGTAGGTGTTACATCTGCGTAAGTACTCCTCTGCTTGCTTGTGCATGCTGGGCCAGAATACTCATTGTGTAATAGCTCTGTTTGCTAGTGATCGACCTGCGGTATGGGAACCATTAGTCCCTTCATGTAATTCATAGAGCATTCATCTGCTTTTGATTTGGAGAGGCACTTGAGGTAAGGCCTAGTGACGGAAAGGCGGTATAACATACCATTCTAATTTGTATAGTACTTCGAGTTGTGGATCAGATGTCGGCGCTCTTTTAGATCTGCTGGTAGTGGTCCGTTGCAACTGTTGTCGACATCGAGGTAGGCTAAGAAAGGTTTTTGCCAATCGTCGTCTCCCCCTTTATCGTCCCCAGTGTTGATCGTGTATACAGAAATATGATCAATGCTGGGGGTTGAAATGATTTCAATCTGGAGATATTAAGTTTCAGTACCCAAGACCACGGCTAGATATGCCAAGGAATCGACGTGTCTATTTTCACCTCGAAGGAGATAATTAGGAGTTACTTTCGCAAACTTGCCCATCCTATCTGCAACAAGGGTTGTATACTCTATCATCTTCTCATTCTTCTTATATTGCTCAGAGCAATGGTGGACGATGAGTAGTGAATCTGAATAAACTGAGAGCTCGGGGACATCGAGCTCAAGAGTAAGGTCGATCCCATGAATGAGAGCTTCGTATTCAGCGACATTATTTGAGGACTCAAAATCCAAGCGGATTGATTTCTCAATTCTGTCATTGGAAGGGGCAATCAATACGATTTTGATTCCTAACCCTGCGGGTCCTGTTGATCCATCCGTGAGAAGTCTTCACCCTCTTATTGTAATCCATTCAGCTCATTCGTCAAAGGTTTTAAGGGGTGAATCATCGGGAGTTTCTTCTGTAAGGTTAGGGTCATGCTCCTCGCACCCAAAATCTTCCACTAGAAAATCCGTGAGAAAATCGACAACGGCCTGACCTTTTTTGGAATGACGTTGCTCGAACTTGATGTTATTGTCATTGTTCTTCCTCCTGACGGACGGATATTCGGTGACCTCGACTGACTTCAGTCTAAACTTCCCCCCCAATGTATAAAGGGTTGTGGTTCATGCTGAAGATTCCTAGAAATAGCTCTACTGGCGACTCTTCGAGGTCCCAATCTTTCTCTTGCAAAAAAACGGGAGGTCTTTGGCAACTGATCATGACCTCTTGTTGGAGGAGCCTGCTGAGTATTTTACAGAGCCTCTAGGGCAGTCTGCATTGTTGTCAATTGGTCTTCATGTCGTTTGAGCGCTGTGAAATGAGCTTGTCGTTCTGCATCGAGCTCTTTCTCACGGAGCTCCCGATCCTTAGTTAACTGAAGTTTGAGCTCGGCACATTTCACTATTTTGGCATCGAGATTTGTCCGCAACTCTATAAGTTGTCCTGGCTCCATTGAAACATCGAGTTGGATGCCTGTAGCTGGTCGTCTAGAAGTAACCATGATTGAAAATCGTAGCAAAAGGCAATCTTTCCCACAGACGGCGCCAAATGTAATGGCCAAAGTTTGTAAGCTAGAAATGGCTTGGAATTCGCAATCACACCAATATTCTAATGGAAAGCAAGAAATGACTTACGTGATTTTTAGCGTGGAAAACCTCTGAATAGGTAAAAAACCACGACCTCGAGGGGAAGATTTTTATAAAATTATATTTATTGCTTGAGGCGGATATCTTATTAAAAGTGATCTCTAGATATAAAAATGCTTAAATCCTGTAACTAAGAAGTTTGAGTATTTTTGATAATCTAGACATGTAATTTCTAGGTGATCTCTTGTCTATTTTTTATGGTTTTTGTCTCTTCTAGAATTTTTCCTTTATATAGGCCTTCTCCGTAGCTCTTCATCGTGTTGGAGCACGTTTTCCGAATAATGTGGTTAGTGGTGATTGACTGAGTAACTGACGAGTTCATGAGAGACAGGTGTCTTTGACTTGTTCAGGCTCTTCAGCTTGAAGTTTAACCCACGTTCTTCACCAATTCCTGGAGTAGGTTAGAATGTTGATTGGAGAAGTTATGTTAAAAATGTGTAAGCCAAAGATAGAGGTAATTCGAACTGGCAACAACTCGATTTTAGGTGAGATTGAGGGATAAGTCCCTACAGTTATGATGATTATTGTACCATGTGTAGTTGGAACCAATAAATGAAACCTCCATTAGACTGGCTGACTGGATCATATCCTCAAATTCAACCAAGGATCTATGTGAGGATTTTCTCCCCCCAGGCCTTTCCGTGTAATGTCTCACAGTATTGAAATCACCTATCGTACACCATAGAGAACTCATTGTCATTGAGATTGTATTAATGTCCTCCCATAGTGCTCTTCTTTCGATGATGTCACATTTGGCATAAATGATAGTAACAAAAGAACTCCATTGATTATTAAAACTCATCTTGCAATGCAACATTTGATTAGATGCAAAAACAAATTCAACATCATAGTCTTGTTTCCACAACACCCAATTTTTTTTCCCCATGTGCTGGTTAGACATAAAAGAGTTACAATTTATTCTTTTACTCATAATATTGCCTAGTGATGCATCTAGAAAAGGTTCTAGCGAAACCACAATTGAAATATGGTATTGTTTGATAATCCTTTTGAGATGGTTTATTATTTTGGCATTGCCAAAACTCCTGCAATTCCAAATGAGTATTAGACCTAACACCATTTGAACTACTTGGACTTGGATTTGAGAGCACCCTTGCTCCTTGTGACTACACTGAGTGGAATTCTTTGTGGTTTAGATCGGCTCTATTTGACTGGAGTCTAATCTGGTGCATCTCCCTTTCCATAGTATTCAATGTCTGAGTGACATCCTCTCCCCAAATATTTTAGCGGTTCTCGAACCCCATCTAAAATTTGTTGAGTCCTAGTGTTCTTTGTTGCTTCATCTCTTTCGCTGACCACCGTTGCCTCGTTGATGTTATCTATTGTACTCACTGCCTTCTACCCCACCGTGTGAAGCTTATGCTGCCGTGCTCACTACCTTCTGCCCCACTGTCATCGTTGTATTCCGCCTCACTGTCATCACTGTATTCTGCCCCACTGATAGGTGTTGTTGAACTCACTGCCTTCAGCCCCACTATTATAGCTGCATTCTGCCCCACTGATTAAAGCGTAGTTGCTGTTGCCATAATCCTTATAGCCTGAAGTTGTGAAGCATTGCTATTTGTATGGACTGATTGCCCCATTGTGGAAGCTTTCCCATGCCTAATCTTCTCCCTTTTATCAGTTATAATAATTAAATGAAGTTTAGTCCAATTCGTTTGGTTGTGCCCTTGAAGAACACAGTGTGCACAGAACCTCGAAAGTCTCTCGTACAGGACTGTTTGCTCTAAGGTGAAAGATTTGTTAAAGGCGAGTCCCACTTTAACCGGTAGTTCCTTCATTAGATTAACCTCCACATAAGCCTGAACAGTGTTAGGTCTACTCAGGCTAAGTGTTGTTGTATCCGTGATGAAATACTTTCAAACAAGACCAGCCAATTCCTTGACTATCCCATTATTTTGGAGGTAAAGCATCAAACCTGGAAATTGTATCCAAACAGGAGCAAAAGGAGAGTCCTTTTGGGGGTCGAAATTGACAGTCCAACGAGCTAGCTTGATGAAGAAACCTTTGATTTGCCTCGACTCTCTAGAGAAAGCCCGTGTAATATCTTTCTCTGACATTAACATCACCATTATATGCTTAAAATCGAGCACCGCCACCTTCGATTCACCGATGAGACCCCAGTTGGAGTTAATGTTACTCTCAATTACCTCAAATTTAGGTTTGCCAGTAGGGAAGCTCATAACAAATATAGTGTTAAAGGCTGCAATAGCTTTGTTCAGATGTGAAGGTGAGAATGAAATCACCGGCATACCATCTTTAATGGATATCCTTGTACCAGGTTTGAACTCCTCAAGCACCGGTTTAACTATTTTCATAATGGCTATACTAGTGAAGAAGGGTTTGATGATTGATGCAACATCAATTGAGTTTTGGGAAGCCAAGAACGCCTTGGGGTTGGGTTGAGATTTACCAACTGATGTAGAGGTGGGGATGATGATGTTGTCGCTGGGGTTTACAGTGAATGGGGTGGAAGGACGAGGGAGTGATTGTGTGTTAGAAGGGATACTCGAAGCCATACTACAAGAGATGGCAAAAGAAAACCAAGAAGATGAAATGAGAGCTGAGGATGAAATCAAGAGGAGAGAAAGAGAGGAGATGAACTTTAAATTTGAGATATTAAATAGAAGATTCAATACCTAGGATGGATCGAAAAGGTGTAAACCGTAGCGAGAAAAGGCGTCTAGGGTTAGGATTTCAAAGGAGAAAAAGACGGCACTCATTCCTTCTCTCTTAGTCACATGAAACCAAACCCGACTTATAAAGTCTACACATCTCTATAAATTTAAGTGACTTCCGGCTTTATCCAATGTGATGCCCCTCAATCTCTATTTTTTAACCCCAATATCTCTCAACATGAGTTGATAAATGTTTGTCTCTCATTATTCATAGTTTTCAAACATATCTATAGATAAAATTGGAGAGAAGTGTTCTCTAAAAATAACCATGCATAATTCCTTGCATAAACTTTAATTGGAACTCCCGACATTAAAACATTCACTGCCATTGAGACTGCTAGCAACCAACCTGTTATGAAATGTACACTTAACATACCGTGGAACACTTTGTATTACATTGCCCTTCCACTAAAGTATGTACTCCAACCAACATTTGCATTATCACAATGTCATTAACTATCAAGGAAAATATAGCGGGATACTTGGCCTTGGCTCAAGAAGCCACTTAATACTTTCACATGCCTAGCTAATAATCTAGACACTCTCTTAGTGTATTAGTACTATCAAAACTTGAGAAGCAATTTGATCAAGATCATTAATCAATATAGGAAGTCATTTTCACCATGGTCATATAGAGTCGGTAGATACAGTGACTACTATTTCACTATTATTAGACCAAAATAAATGAATTATCCTCCCATCCTTCAAATATGATATTGTGAAGATACAAAATTAAAAATAACTGAACTAACATATGAAACTATCCTCCTCCTCCTCATATATATATATATATATACACACACCCAATTGAGATGTTTCTTTTACTTTCAAAGAAACAAATTGTAATTGTATAGTCGCAATTTGTAAAGCTCTACTATTTTAATTTCTTTTAATAGAAATATTAATATTAATAACATTTTGAAGATATATGTATTTTTATTTATCATACAAAAAATAGCAAATCGATTTCCTGTAGAAGAAATGACTGTAGGAATATACTTTACTGAATTCATGGTTAATCCACAAATGAATTGAGATTAACCTAATCGAAGAATTAATGTGAATAACAAACAATTTAGTGGGAGAATTTCCCTTTTAGAGCTTCAATTTCTCAATGATTTGATTTTAATTGAATTTCTCTTCTAACCCTAAATCTCTCTTACAAAACTTGGATCCTCTTTCTTTGACTAGCCTTGCCCTTTTTATGGAGGTTGCAAGTTTCTAGTTACAAAATATGACAAAAATTCTCTTTACACGACCTAAAACTATGCTAAATCACTTCTTTATTCAAACAAAACCATTCTCTATTCGAACATAACACTTCAAATTAAGTATATTCGAATAGACTTTTGGCCTTATTCGAATAAGTTACTCAGACTAGTATTTATTCGAATAGACTCAAAAGTCTATTAGAATAGACCTTAAGTCGTTTGAACGGCTACCAATCTCGTTCGAATGACTTAGTCAAAAATGCCTAAAAATAGACCAAGATCCTCCTGGATCAATAGTCCGTGAATTTGGTTAAGAAATCTTTTAATTAAGTACTTAGCATAAGAAAATCATTTTGTCCACATAATTTTCTTTGAAAAATAATGAAAAATTTAATAGATTTTATTCCCTCTCTCCCAAATAAAGATTAGACACAAAGTAAGAAGATAAGCCAAATTTAGATGTTTATCTTTCAAAAAAATTGGGTTAAGAGGATTTTCTTACAAATTTTCCAATTAAATACCGAGAATTATGAAGCTCTCTTAGTAATAGTGGTTGAAGTACAACTTCAAGGGAACTTCAACTCAGAGTGAAGGATACATAACAGTAAGGAAGTAACCAGACAACATCCTACAACCCTCACATACTGATTCCATTCATGGAGCCAAAAATAAAGCGAAGTTAGCCTTGGTTTACCATTAAAGATCAACTTGTTGATGTTGCGGCCTTCTTTTGAATTTAAGTTTTGGAAATCTTAAACCTGAAGAATTAAATCAAACCCATCAACTTTAACTGGCCAAATTTATAGCGTCTAATTTGTAAACTCTTTATTCTTGGATATACAGGGGAAATCAATGACCAAAAAATAACAAATGCTAAAAAAAATCAATGAAATGTACCTTGAAGCAGAGTTATGGTGGTGTAATTGATCCTTATAATGTCTTCAACATCCCTACATGATTCTCAGGTCCAATGCCATTATTCTCTAATAAAATTAATATAAAAAATGGAGGCTTCTTGATAAATTCTCTGTTACAGTGTTTGTTCACATAAAAGTTGACACTCAGGATAATTTAAGAAACACAAGATAAAAAAATGCCACATAAATGTCTTTTGAATTTAATACATGAAAAATAAAAATATTTCTTCACATTAAGACACATCTTTGTCTTTAAACATTCAAACTAAGATCACTATCTTATGCAAACAGGGAGAACCTTTATTATCTAAGCAAAACTATTGGGTATTATTCCTAGCAGGATACGCCTCATATTAGCATCTCTGATTTTTTTACTTAATATCAGACCTAGTCCAAACTCGAACTACCTCAATATTAGAGTCACGCATTTCACACGTGACATGAACAGTCAACATTACCACCTAGACCACGAACAGATAAAGAACGAGGATTGAGCACTATAGAAAATATGAACAAGTCAAAGACACCTGTCTCCCATGAACTAAATAGTTACATAGTAAACTACCACTTACCTTATTATTCAAAGAGCGTGCTTCAGCACAATAACAAGCTGTGGGTAAGGACTATATAAAGAAAAAGTTCCAGAGGATATGGGGACCAAGAAAAACAAGATTTTCTAGACTCTAACGCAAAACTTCTTATTTCAAGATCAAACATTTCTAGTTCAAGAAATTATTTGTAATAAGATATCAGCCACAAGCAATAAAAGTTACTATTACTAAAACCTTCAACTTGAGGTCATGGTTTTTTACCTATTCAAAGGTTTTCCACGCTAAATCCCCTGTGTCATTTCTTGCTTTACATAATTTTTATCACATGAACATTTGGTGTAAGAGTTAATTTCAAGCTATTTCAAGCTATTTCAAGCTACAGAATTAGGCCATTGTATTTGGTACCGTCTGTGGGAAAGAAGACATTTCCACGATATCCTAAGATATACATTCACTATACTATCTATTTTGAATCATGGTCAGTTCCAAGCGACCAGTAATAGGAATCCAGCTCAATCTTTCAGTTAAGCCGGAACAGCTTACTAAACTACGGGCGAATATCCAAGCCGAAATAGAAAAGCATTTAAGTGACATGAGAGCTCTGCGATAAAGAGCTCGAAACCAAGCAACAAGCTTATTTGACAACATTTAAGTGACATGAAGAACATATGACAACCATGCAGACTGCATTACAAGCTTTGGAGGATACTCAACAGGCTCCCCAAACTAGAGATCATGATCAAGTTCTGGCCAACTTCGAGTTTCTACATAAGAAATATTAGGACCTCGAGGAGCAACCAGCAAAGCCATTTCCAAAAATCTCTAACATGAATTTTAACCTTCCATTCATTTGGGTGGTGAAGTTCATTCCGATATCAGCAGAGGTCTCCTGCTTTCAAAGCGGCAAGAGAAAGAGCAGCGACCTCAACCTCGAATTCCAATACGTGATCATTTCAATGAAGGCACCGGCACACATAATCCTCAACCACCTCGCCAAGCCACTCAAGCTACACGTTAGTGCGTCAAGCTTTTGGTGGTACGGACGATTTCACCAAATTACAAGGTAGTCTGCTTGCCAAAGAGTTATTTGATATGGAAATACCGAAAGGTTTTCAAACTCCAAAGATACGCAAATACAAGGGCACCGATCCAAAGGAGCACATTCAACAATTCCATGATTTACTAGGGTTGCACTCCAATCTTAACCACATTCTATGTCATCTGTTTACAACAAGTCTATAGGGAGAACCACTCCGATGGTTCAACTATATAAGAAATTTATCAAGATGTATGCTCATAATAAAGATAAAGAGGAGAATTTATATTCTTTTATTAGTCTTAAATAATCACAAGGAGAAATGTTTGAGGTCTTTGCAAAGAAGTTTTTGGAGTTCGCGCGAAAAGTGGATAATCTCGATTAAAAAACAGTTGTTACGGCTTTTAGCAACACGCTCTAGCTCGACTGTAAACCAAAGAGCGCCTCTTCTTAAATAAACAAGCGACCTTAGAGAATATGATCACCAAGGTCAATAGGTATGTCGACCTAGAAAAGATGATGACCGAAAGGCATAAATCTACTAAATCCGTCTTAGCCAATAAAGGTTCAACTACATAATGAAACAGTGGACAGAAGGAGGACCAGGGTGATCAAAAGAGTTCCAAGGCGAACACTAGCAAATCTCTGAAAGGCAATTTATTACCCAAGTCGGTCCTTCCCAAGATGAATGTCCGAATCTCTATAATTTTTCTAATTTTATCAAGGGACAAGTTCTACCGTTTATCTCTACCATTGGAACCAATCGAAGGCTGACCGTAATGCATGCATCACAAAGTAAATCATCATGATACTGACAACTGCTATGCTTTACAGAGGTTGCTAGAATTTATATTCATAGATGGGAGAATGTACGAATACATTATCGATCTGGAATCATACAAGAATGGAAGTAACAAGATGTAGATCGAGGTAGTCCAGGTCGTAGATTAAGCTGAGGAGAAACATTTATACCACAACAATCTGATCGAAATTTATCAGATTAATAACTCTTACATATTCAAGCGCAGGAGATTGTCCGAATGTTGCAATCTCACACCTCAAGATAAATAAGCCAAACTTCTTCCTGAGTCGAGCAATCGACAGCTTGGGATTTAGTTCGAAGATTGTGACATTAGTCACATAAAATTTATACATCATGATGTATTAGTAATAATGCTCAAGATGAAAATTTTTATCATGCTTGCAATGATGATCGATACAGGAAGCGGTATTGAGATTCTTTTTTAGAGCACGATCAATTAGATGGGGTTGGCCGATCAAGTTATTCCAAATGATACCGATATCAGTGGATTTAATGATTTTACAGAAGAACATGTAGGCAAGATCATCTTACCTATCACCACGGGACCAGCCACAATCGATGTTATATTCTACATCATCAATGCCAAATCTCGTTATCTCGCAATTATGGTCCCTGCTGGATTCACAACATGGAAGCAATCGCTTCCACTTATCATCAAGCACTTCACTTCAAACATAATAAGGGCATCTATAAAATTAAAGGCACTTAAAAGCTTTCCAGAGCTTGCGAGAATACCGTCTCAACCATTCTAGATACATCAGATAGATACGTTGCATAACAATTATAGAAAGCTGGTCACATTGATGATCAGTTTTCAACAGAAGAACCTATAGAGTACATAAACATTGATAGACCTAGCCGAGGTACTTTTATCGGTACCAAGCTGGTTCAGCACAATTAGGATGCTCTCATTCACTTCTTATAAATAAATCGAGACATCTTTGCATGGACTTTTAAAGAGATGCCCGGGGTCAATCCATCCAAGGCATGTCATTAATTGGCCATCAACATCAACGTCACGACGGTTAAACAAAAATAGCGACGGCTCTCACCGCGTCTTCGAGATGAAGTTAACATTGAGATCAATAAGTTGATCAAAGTGGGGTTCATTCGAGAAGCCAAGCATTCGGATTGGATCTTTAACATCGTCGCAGCTCTGAAGAAGAAGGGAAAGTCCGAGTTTATGTAGATTTTACATATCTAAACAAAAACACTCCAAAGGACAATTTCCCTCTTCTCATCATCCATTAAATTCTCGATTCTACAGCAGGTCACAAGCTATTATCAATGATGGATGCTACTTTTGGATACAATCATATACCTCTTTTAGAAGATCAGGAAAAGACCACTTTCATTACTGAAAGATGACTTTACTATTACAAAGTCATGCCCTTCAGACTAAAAAATGTAGGCGCAACATATTAATGGTTAATGACAACTATGCCCAAAACACACCTGGGGAAAATCGTTGAAGTCTTCATAGATGATCTCCTGTTAAAGAGCTTACAGTCAAAAGACCATATCACCGATCTATCCATAATATTCAACATTTTATGATCTTAAAGGATGCGACAATCCTGATAAGTATAAATTCAGAGTACATTTAGGTAAATTTCATGGATATCACATCAACAAGAAGGAGATTGAGACTGATCCAGATCAAATTTGAGCTCTCCTAAACATGCCATCTCCAAAAACAACGAAGGACGTACAAAAACTTGCCGGCAAGATTGTCGCTATCAACCAATTTGTTTCTAAGTCTTCAGATAATTGTCGTTGGCTATTCCTACTACTTAGAGGTTATATCAAGCGTGGAAAAGTTCATACCAACAAAGAGAACCAATGGGCATCAGAATGTTAGACAACTTTTTAGGAACTCAAAACCTATCTGGGGAAGTCTCCCATCATGAACACCCCGATATATAATGAGGAACTGATTATCTACCTGGTAGTTACAGATACTTCTATCAGCTCGGTTCTCATTCAACTTGAAGGAAAGGTTGAAAAGCCAGTCTATTTTATCAGTTAAACCCTCACTCTGGTGGAAACGAGGTATTCTAAAATTGAGAGACTCCTTCTAACTATTGTCTACACTTTACAAAAACTTAAACATTACTTTCAAGCTCATTCAGTCAAAGTCATGATGAACTACCCACTTCGGGAAGTTTTATCCAAAAAAGAAAATTCACGAAGAGTGCAGTAATGGCCAGTTAGTTTGGGAGAACATGATATTAAGTTTGAACAATGACATTCAGAAAAAGGTTAGGCCGTTACAAATTTTCTCACGGATTTTCCAGTGGAAGATCCCGATTGGGAGGAGCACGATCCTGACCTTACAGAAGAAATTATAGAAGATCCACCTACAAAAGCATTCGACTAGTGATTTGAATGGATTATAAGAAAAGGGTGGAGATTTCATACATATGGTTTAGCAGGACCCGCAGGGTCAGGGATTGGAATCATATTAATTACCCCTTCCAATGACAGAATTGAGAAATTAATCTGCCTGGATTTTGAAGCCTCCCGCAACGTTACATAATTCAAAGCTCTGATTCATGGACTTGATCTAGCACTCGAGCTTGGCGTACCCAAGCTCTTAGTCTATACAGTTTTTCTACTCATCATCCACCATTACTCATAATAGTACAAGAAGAATGGCAAGATGATCAAATATGCAGCCTTCATTGCCGATAGAATGAACAGATTTGTGAAAGTAACTCTCGACTATCTCTCTTAAGGTGAAAGCAGACGCACCGATTCCTTGGCTTATTTAGCTGAGGTCTTGGGTACAAAAGTACGATATCTATAAATCAAAGTGATATCCACCCCCAACATTGATCTCCATTCTATATACACGATCAGCACTGGGGAGATGAAGAAGAGAATGACGATTGGCAAAAGCCCCTTATTGCATATCTCGGGCTGAAAAACAAGTGCAACGGGCCCCTTCTAGCAGATCCAAAAGAGTACCGACAGTTGATCGATAATTCAAAGCATTACACAGTTCAGTGTGGTCATCTTTATCGCCGCTCTGTCATAGGGCCTTATCTTAAGTGCCTCTCAAAGAAGAAAGCAAATAGATTGCTCAAAGATTTACATAAAGGAACTTGTAGCTCCCATGCCGCAGGTCGATCACTAGCAAACAAAGCAGTCACCCAAGGAGTATTCTGGCCAGGAATGCGCAAGCAAGCAGAAGAGTACTCATGCAAATGTGACACATGTCAACGACATGGACATATAATCCACGCCCCTGCACTCAAACTACATGCAAGCAAAGTGTTCCAGCCATTCAAGCAGTAGGCGCTCGATCTCGTCAAAAAATTTCCTAATACTTCAAATAACTGACGTTTCTTACTCGTAGTAACCAATTATTTTACAAAATGGGTGGAAGTAGTTCCTCTTTGTTGAACTAGAGAAGAAGAGGTCATATCTTTTATTTGGGAACACGTTATCACATAATTCGGTTGCTCCCACCTGATTTGAATCGATAATGGGTCACAGTTCGTTGGTAAAAAGGCCATAGCCTACCTCAACAAACATAACATCATCCATTCACCATCCAATCCATACTACCCTCAAGGTAATGGCCAAGCTAAAATCACCAATAAAACTATAGTAGATGGACTCAAGAAAAGGCTTCAATCACATAAAAAAAAGATTGGATATGGAAACTTCCTCACGTCTTATGGGCTTACCGTACTACTCCACATCAATTAACAGGTTGTTCCCCCGTCCTCCTGGCTTATAGAACAAAAGTTGTCATTCCAATAGAGTATCACCATCTTGTCAGAGATCACGAGCTTACAGACGAAGAAAATAAGTTTGAATTGGCCTACAAGTGAATTGGATTGATGAGACTAGGGAATGCGCTATTGCCAATCTAGGTCGATATCACCATATGCTAGCCAACTTATATAACAAAAGAGTCTAAAGCCGTGAGTTCCAAATCGATGATCTTGTACTTCGAGAGATCCTACAACACAGAAAAGAAGTACATGCCAGGAAACTGGCAAAAAATTGGGAAGGTCCATTCTTTGTCATTTGTCAGACTGGTCTGGGATCGTACTACCTCATGACGGAGCAAGGAGCTCAAATCCCAAATCCATGGAACACTAAGAGATTGAAATGGTATTATCGTTAAGTCCTTGGTTTCTACATTTTAAAATTCTCGTTCTTTCCATTCCACAAGTGAGATTTTAATCTCTATACAGTATATAATATATTCTACTAAATGAAAACTTCTAAATTTGTTCCCTACATTACTCTTTACTTATGTAAACTATATTAAATCCTATAGATTGAAGCAAATGTAATACTGGCTTTTGATCGAACCTCTATATATAGATTGAAGCAAAGGTAATCCTAGCTTTCGATCGAACCTCTATACATAGATTAAAGCAAAGGTAATACTAACTTTCAATCGACCTCTATACATAAATTGAAGAAATGGTAATACTAGCTTTCGATAGACCTCTATACAAAGATTGAAGTAAAGGAAACATTAGCTTTTGATCAACCTCTATACAAAGACTGAAGCAAAGGTAATACTAGCTTTTGATCGACCTCTATACAAAGATTGAAGCAAAGGAAATACTAGCTTTTGATCGACCTCTATACAAAGATTGAAGTACAGGTAATACTAGCTTTCAATCGACCCTCTATACACAAATTAAAGTAAAGGTAATACTAGCTTTCAATCACCCATCTATATATTATTTGCGAATAAAATAAAGGTAATACTAGTTTTCAATCAAAGATCTTTATCAGACATAAGATAAAGAAAATGTAAAACTAGATTTCATCTCTTTATATGTCTGCAACTATAAGTTACTTTTGTAGGTTATTTCTACAAGTTACTTCTAAAGGTTCTTCTCTTCTTATGGGAGGTCAGCTACACCTTTCCCTACACAAGATGACGTTCTGCCATAAATTCTGAAGTTCAAGCAGTTACAATAATCCTGCCTTGCTCTACCAATTCATCAGGTTGGGAACCTAACTTTATTTCCATGGCATTCAGACAGTTTCCTCGATCTATATTAGTATTACAAATACAGCCTCAGAATGACATACAGTCATGCAAGGTATCCTACTCAAACTCAAACCTTCTTACTTCCTTTACTAAATAGGCAATAGCAACCATTATCTCCTGAGAGCATGCTATTTCTTGAATAGTTATATTTCGATCAAGCATAACTACACGGAAAAATACTTTTGTAATCTCTGGCGACACTCTTTCAAGTTTTTGTACTTTTCGTCTTTCCATTCCATGCGTTTATCTACGCGTATCATAATCTCATGATGCTCTGCCATTTTCTCCATTGCTTTATCTAGCTCAACCTTATTTGTCGTCTTCAACTCTGCCAACTGAGCATAAAGTTCCTCTAGCTCCCAATTATTCCCTTCACTTCCCTCAACAGGAGCCTTCTTCAACAACACATCCTTCTTCATCAACAACTGATCCTTCCCCTTGATCACACCCTATAACTCTTGCTCTTTGCGAAAAGTGATATCTAATTATCTTGGCTCTCCCTTAAACGTTCATTTCCTCTCTGAACATGAGCTTGAATGTGAGCTACATCCGCCTCAAACTCTTTAATTTGAGCTGATGGGTCAACCATGTCCCCTTTGACAATAGAGACCCCGATATCGCCTTTTTTCTTCTTCGACCGCTGCCCAGCCTCGGTCTTCTTGACACACAAATTGGCCATATCCAAATTTGCCTTCAATTTGGCCACCCTCTCATTCAGTTCTTCACACCATTTTTGAACCATACAAAAATCCATGTCCTTAGCAGGAAAAGCCTCCCCCAATTACTCAACCGCACTTTCAAACTTGGCCAGGTCAGCTTGAACTCTCTCAAACTCATTTTCTTTCCTATTCATATGACTCTTCAACTGGGCAGCCACACTTTCAGAGCTCGCCACGTCAGCTTGAACCTTTTCAAGCTCATTCATTTTTCTGGTCATTTGATCCTTTAAACTAGCCATAAAATCTTGTAACAATTTTTCTGTCACTTCTAGCGACTGGATACAGTATCAAGCAGTGTCCACTTACTTACTTTTTACCATCAGCACAACAATCCTGCTTTTGAACTTCACTATTTTGGCCTGCGTCTCCGCGAGCTCCTTTTGCACTCTTTCAATTTTGATATCTTTTCCCTCGATCTTCTAAGTCAAGTCATCAACAGTTTTTGTCGCCTCAATAAACTGGATCTGTACTTTGACATGATGATCCTCCATATCTTCAAATGCTTCTCTAATCCGATCAAACTCTGTCGTAAACTCGTGATTATATTGGAGTGCATGTTGTTCACTCGAGCGAATAGTCTCCATTTTAACCTATATCACAAATACAATATATCAAGCTCGATTCAACAATACTCTACAAATACAATCATATCATAATACAGATGGCTTTCAAAATTTTAACAAATTTCTATTTTTTGACATTCTATTGTTAAAGACTGCTTCTAAACTTAAGGTCGAAGTATGATCGTTGTTTGTTAGCAATAACATCTACATCAACTTTCAAGGTACATATTTTCTATGTTCTGATTTTCTAAATACTTTGACATTATCTAGACGTACTTGATTACCATCATCCCTAAACTTCTAACACATTTATGATCTATATCTATCTCATAACCTTACTTTGTAGTTCTAAAGTAATACAACATACAAGTCAAATATTTC
This sequence comes from Kingdonia uniflora, assembly GCA_014058105.1. Classification (NCBI taxonomy): domain Eukaryota; kingdom Viridiplantae; phylum Streptophyta; class Magnoliopsida; order Ranunculales; family Circaeasteraceae; genus Kingdonia; species Kingdonia uniflora. The sequence goes on along the minus strand of JACGCM010001057.1, from coordinate 297,356 downwards.
TTGCTCTTCTCAAACTTCTAGCTCTACTTACGAAGTCTACAGGGACCCTGAGGCATTTTTCTCCTTAATGGGCTCATTATCTAATTCCTTATTTATGATGCGCATATCCTTAAGTTCCTACAAACAATATTTACAAACATCTCTTAGCCTATCCAAAATTTATCCAACAAAGCAATAATCTATACAATTATAGTTTTTCAAACTATACAAAAACACACAACCAAACTTCAACAAACATTATTCTACCTTCTCGTTATCTTCCCCCCGGTTCTATAGATCAGTTTTAGGAGAGACCGAATCGAACCCTGTTACCACACCGCCATTAGTAGAGATCTCATCTTCCCCTTCGTCTTCTTCGACGTATGTACCAGCCATAATAGCTTAATAGTCAGCTTTTGTGTACCCTACTGCGAGAAGTTAGCGCCCAAGTCTATCGCATTGAACTACAACGTCATCCACATTCTTTCACGCCTCCTCAGTAAGCTTGCTTATCAGCACCTTATGCGTAACCTTCGCAATAACCAATCGCTCCCACTCCAAAGCCAAGTCAGATTCAAGTCGAGCAACCTTCTTCTCGAGCTTAACTTTTCCACTCACGAGCTCAACTTTCCCTCTCGATCCTGAGACAGATACCCTTCAACAAGCGAGCAGTCTACAATAAAACCAAACACATTTTTAGCTTGAATCCAAATACAAAGTTCAAAAATAAAAAAGTCATCAACTTACCATTTTGCTCAACTTCAACTGTACGGAGGCACTCAGCTCCTCAGCACCTTTGCAAACTGCAAGCCTTAGCCTATTATCTATAGCTTGTAGCTCATCTTCGTCAGCACCTCCCTATTCGCTCCTCTCTTCTTGCTGGCTCTAGCACCCGCCATTGGTCTATTCGCCTGAGATTTTTAGACCTTCTCTGACCTACTATTAGTTCTTTTGTTTCTATTGATGCAAAGCAATTTCAGAACTATCTTGAGCTCAACACCTTCTCGAGCACTAGTATCTAACAGTAATTTCTTTCTTGTCACCTTCGACTGCAGACCTGTAATACAAACACCACACATTGTTAAACAACAGAGCAATCCTTTAATTATAGTAGTTCAAAATTATATACTATTACTTACTTTTCTTCAAAGATATATACAAAAGTTCCATTGGTTCTTCATCCTTTCTCTGAAGGCAGTCACCATTCACCCATATCACATTATTATTCCAAACTTGACCTGCTGAATTCAAATAGAAGAAAAGTGACCGAGACGAGCTCGAGCAGAAATACGCACCCCCTGTTGTAACATAATATCTTATAGCGTATTACTGCAAAACGTCCTCAGAAGTTATTCTCCTCAACACCTCATTTTCCGCCCATAATTTATTTAAAGTCTTACAAATATTGATCACCTCCCACATGTTCCCATTTAGTTGGGCAGGACAAGCCTCTATGGTATTCATTATAGCTTTAGCGAGATTGCTAAGGGGCAACCTCAGTCCATATTCTAACTGGGATAGATAACACAAAAATCCATGGTCCAGGTCGCCTTAGAAGTTTCCATCAAAATACTTAAAAGAGATCGATTCCTCTACTCCCCCATCCAATTTTTTCTTTTCTAAATCAGGCAACAAGATGAAATGTTCTTCCCTGGATGATAAAATACAACCTCTAAATAACCTACTGGCATGTTCTATAATATTGCCCCATTTTCTACCTATAATAGTTTTGGATTTACAAAACTTTTTGAACATATCAGAGTTTAGAGGGTACGATACCAATTTACCAGGGAAATCTAGAAATTGAATGAGTACTATTTCATCCTCCCCCTCAGACTCTGCAATTACAAATTCTACGTTTTGGGACTCAATCGTACAACCAGAGGTCGATGCTTCTATATCAAGTGAAGTCTCCATCTCAATTATAGGCTTAAGGATGAGGTTTGATTCTATAATAGATATTCTAAATATAGGTCCAGGTATTCAGGCAACTTTTCATTATCTTTTATCTATACACATCCATGTACACATCTACCATACATCATACATATACGTATTTCATGTACATATCTCTTTTTACACATAAATCAAACAAATTTTTATAAGTTACTATAAATAACAATTTACTATAAATAGCAATTTTTAAAAATTTGAAAACCACACAGTTTTTCAAACATCACATTTAAAAATCAAAATCTCAATCACTGAACTTCAACGTTTGAGTATGAATCAGAGGCACTACTGATAGGTGCATTTATGTGCCTTATTTAGACCTCTTTGACATACTCTTTTGATTTTATTAAGACTTTAATTATCTAATTATATCGTGTTACTATCTTTTCAAGTTAATAAAGGTATTGAAGATCAGATGACAAGAAAACTGTCAAATTGTAGCAAAAATACAGCTTCGAAGCACTTTAGCAAAAAGACTGTCAGCCAACTGGCATCCATCTCTTGAAGTGCATTTGAGATAGCCACATTTGACCAAATACATGTATAAGCATCTCCAGCAGTCGACGATCAACCTCTGAGATAATTAACCAACAAAAAAATATCTTGATAGAAGAAATCCTGAATGCTGAAATTCTATGAGAGGTTGGAGGAGATCGCGGAGCAGACAGATTAAATCATCTCCGATTTGCATGATATTTTACGAAAATTTAAAGGATAAGAAAATGAAGCTTTTTGAATTTTTCTAGATTTTTTCCACTCGTCAGACAGCCTGTAAAAATGCTCATGACGAAATTGGATAAATCTAATAATTGCAAAAGGCTCCTAGTAGAGAGACCTTCACACTAGTTCATAATTTCGTTTTAGGGTTGATTTTGGAGGCTTTTTCAGATCTGAGTTTGCATCTCTCTCCTTTCCTTTGTTTTTACTTTTATGCTTATAGGTTAATTCTTATTGCTTGTTTAATTGATGATGTTAGATGTTAATTATTTTCTTAGTTTAATTTTAATCATGGTAGGCTAATCTCCTTTTCAAGGGAAGAGATGAAGCCACCATGGTGATGGTTTGAGGGAATTTATCTAAAGATCTAATAAAATCAACACCTCTAGCGAGGGTTGAGATTTGCAAAGATTAATAATTATCATGAATAAGATAAATTTTCTAGAGATAGTGATTTGTCTATTTGTGCATGATTATCACTTCTTGTTTTGAAACGTTAAGATTTGAGTCCACTTCGAGAGAAGGGATTCATTGACTTGGTGAGTATAAAATTATTTGCATCTTCTTCCTCGAGATGAGGGATTATTTGAAGTTTTGCTCATCGTTATTTATTTTACAGGAAGAAAATATGGAGTTGATATATTATCTTTTCTCTAAATATAAGATAATTAATTTTCATAATTTAGGCTAGCGTCTAAATTGGTTATATTAATTTCTTATGATAAAACATGTTTAAAGAAAAGGGATGCTCTTCTATTGATCACATCATGGTGGTGGAGTTTTAACCCTTGATTGTTTTACTTTTATTATCTCTCTAAATTAATTCTTGTTTATTTCTTAGTTCTTTAATTCTTACAAAACCCATTCCCAAGTTTCTTGTTTTACCTAGAAATTCCTACCTCCCAAGTTTCTTGCTTATATTATATATCTATTGAGTATGTTATTTTTGATTAGACTTAACGACAAATTATCAAATGGCGCCGTTGCCGGGGAGGTAACGGTATTTTTGCTAGGTAATGGGATTCTTTAGATTAGTTTAAAATAAATAAATAAATAAATAATAATAAAATAGTTTTTTTCTTTCTAGTATAATAATTAATAGTTTTAGTATCTATTAATAGTTGACAGAATCCCCGGTACAGGTACTATTTATATCAAACTCACATTTAATGCGCAGGTACATTTCCAAAGTACTCATCATTCAAAGAAGAACCACTCTCGAAACCCCAAGCGTCAAATACATCAATCATTTCCATCTCATAAATGCCAGATACATCCCTCCATTACCCTCCATTAATAAATGCTTAATACCTTACAGTCAAATCCTCATCAATATATCTTATCTTTTCAACTTCCAATACCAATAATCCACAGGTTCTTTCTCAACCAAAGCTACTCGTACCTCCAGCTGTAAGGGGGCAATTGGAAGGGCCTACCTTTTGACTACTCCAGACTCGAGCTACCTCAATATCAGATTTACGTATTTCATACATGATATGAACAATCAGCATTGTCACCTAGACCATGAACTAATAAAGAACGTAGATCGAGCACTTCAGAAAATATGAATAACTCAAATATACCTGTCTTCCACGAACTAAACAGTTACACAGTCAATTACCACTTACCTCATTATTCAGAGAACGTGCTTCAGCACGAAACCAACTGCGGGTAAGGTCTATATAAAGAAAAAATTCTAGAGGAGATGGGGACTGAGATAAACCAAATTTTCTAGACTCTAATACAAAAGTTCTTATTTCAAGATCAAGCATTTCTAGCTCAAGAAATTACTTGTAATAAGATATCAGCCTCAAGCAATAAAAGTTACCGTTACTAAAACTTTCAACTAGAGGTCGTGGTTTTTTATCGATTCAAACTTTTTTCACGCTAAATCCCCTGTATTATTTCTTGTTTTACATTAATTTTTGTCACATGTACATTTGGTGTAAGAGCTAATTTTGAGCTATTTCAAGCTACGGAATTAAGCCTTTACAGATAACATTATTACTATTTCATTTTGTTAAGCGATACATTTCTCACTCGACAGACATAAAAATACAAAATTGATGCTATATGTTCTCTGATAGTGTAACTTTCTTTTGAACTCATTATACAATTGTGGTGAGGGTTAGAACATAAGAAATGAGAATAACCCTAATGTTAAACCATACCGTAGATAATATTATTAAGTTCATTATCTACCTAATGCAATTATTTAACAAATCCAATCACCAATGTGAATGTAATGAAAATAACTTAGTATATATTAAATGTATCCATGAGAATAAAAAATGAGAACCTTCAAGGCCGAGATGTCTTACAAAATGTATAGACCGATTGAAGACCAACTTAGTGGATGTAATCTCATATTGCCAAAAGCAAAACCATTTGCAGACTGATTAGAGTTCATAATACTAATGTTGGTCATGTATATACACTATGCTATACTGAACAATAAAGCCCCAAATCAGAAACCCCTACTCCAGCCAAAAAATACCATAAAGTCAGAGAAGAAAATTAGCAGTGAAATTTGACTCGCAAAATGTGTGTAAGAAAAATGAGTAAGCAAATCAAAGTGAAAATTTTGAAACATACCCGATTTGCAATGATAAAGATGCTAGGGGATTGAAATTAGTCATAATAATTCTAAAAATGGAAATGATTGATTAGGGAGAGAGAGATTAAACCAAGTAATAAATTGTAAAGCCCATAATTCTCAAAAATAAACATGAGGAGAGAGAGAAAATAAAAACAGTTGAAAATGGTTTTTGAAAGAAAAAAAATAGTTTTTGAGAAAAGGAGGAAGTTACTTAGGAGGAGACGGGTTGAGACTCTTGAGAGAGACGAAGTGACATGAGAGAATTGGCAGAGCTACGTGCGTAAAGAAAATTAGGAGATAGAAGAGTTATAGCGTATGATTTTGAGTTTTTGAAGAAGTATAATGCAAGAGTCGCAACTATTAGAGAGGGAGAACTCTAAAAACAAAATAACACGTGCCATTTTTTAATAGGTTAGAGGTGTAATAGCCTAATTCTGGGATTCGGACTTAGCCTTTACACCAAATGAATTCATAATGTTCAAGAACAATAAAAATAAACAACAAGATAATTTAGCATGGAAAACCTTTGAATAGATTAAAAACTATGACCTCTCCTATGGATTTCAAGAAAGTGATGATCTTATTGAGATTTTTAGTTTATTATAATGAGCTTTCTGAGAATATAGGGTAATAGAGTAGGAACTTTTCTATGGTAAATGTTTCATCCTTCGTCTGCAGTTCTTCAGGTCTCTTTATAGGTCCTCTAATATGACCGTTTGATGGCCATAAAGTTCCTTAATGATGGACGTTACAAAAGGCGCATGAGATATCCTTTAACCAGATTGTATAAAGTTCTGACCTTTACTGCTGTACATCAGCTCTATTACTGACTATGTACTTCGCACAGGTCGAACTGTTGGTGTAGAGGTCGAAAGTGATCTCTCGAACTAAGGAAAGTTTGGTTACGTCTTTAGTAGTACTTCTTGTATGCTGATGAGATGGAGGAAAAAGCTTGATCCCGAGATACGAAATAAGCTATTACAAAATGGCTCTCAACCAATAACATGAGTGTCATTAGGGATGAGTGGTATTGGTAGAGAAACTCGTGCTGTATATGATTTAGATTGTGTTACAAGCTCTGTTGTTGAGTTCGAAAGTTTGTCTATAGTACGAAGATGAGGCATGAGCTCGAGATGTGGAATAAGCTACTACAACTGCCCCCTTTCAGCCAACAGTACGAGAATTATTGTAGGCGAGTGGTGTTAGTTGAGAAGTATCATTAAATGTTATAGTTATATCTTAAGTTCATTTTTAATATATATTCAAAAATCTCTGTTAGTATCTGTTGGGTTTCCTATAACCAATGACTGTAGTCTAATATTGTTGTATGGGGAATCCTTTTAACATTGGGAATTTGGAGAGTCTACTTTGAATGTTGATTGTTGATTCGCGTATAAAAGGCACTATGAGTTGAGTGGTAGGAGTAAACCCCTCGTCTTTAATCTCTATCATCTTTATTTACTGTGGTAAAAATGGTGACGGCTAGGACTCAGGACTGAGAGTCTAGGATCTGAAGGAAGATAGAGGAATTACATATCAGGTATTTTGGTTATCAACCGCTGCATCTGCCTACTCCAATTCATGTTTCTCCTACTTTTCATCGCATGCCTTATGAAGAAGTGATGGAGGCAGATGATGATTACTTCCAAATGGTACATTTCCATTACCTGCTAACTTCTGAGACAGAACGTCGTAATGGTCTTCGGCTGCTGGCAGAGGAAGCTATTACAATTAAAGATGAAGCGACAGGCATTCGGCCAAGGGAGTCTCCTCGATATCCTACTAATGAGTGGGTCTTGTTGAAGAAATGAGGCCTTCCATCTGTCTCAAGCATGCGAGGAGGTGATGAGGATGTAGAGGATCATTTTCTTCTATGGACCGTAACACTTTGGCCATGAAGAAGATTTTTCATCTGTGATGCCTGTTTCGGACGTCCTTGCGTCTTGCAGCATGGGATTAAACTTTGGAATCTGCTTCTTTTGTTGGCCGTTCGTGCCAAGAAAAGGATTTCGAACTGATACTTGATATAAATTGAAGTAATTTGCAAAATCACTATACTCAATTGTAAAGTATTTTGTAAGAGAAACTTTCAGACTTAATAAAATATTTGTGTTCAGTTATAATGATACTTCATCTCGAGCTTGTTTGTTTTACTTTCTGTTTGTAACATAGGTGTTGGTAACATAGATATTTAGGTATTATGGGTATGAAGGGAAAAATGGTAGTGAGAGTTAAGGTAAAATTTCAGGAAGGTCGAGCTGTTGATGCAAACTTAATGTCATATTTATGCGAGCTGGGGGATAGGGTTGATGTAGAACTGTGTGTACAACTGCTGAGCTAGCTGTCATCTTGTTTGTTGCCATGTACAAAATCTGAGGGGATATTTTATGTTATGGGAATAATGATCTGTCATAATATTTTGTATAGATATTCTGCTGCTCCAAAAATGTTTACAAAAATATTTCTCTAAGGAAAATCTGTAAGGTGATTGATTCTGCAGAGATCTTCCTTTGTTTATAAGTAGGGAATCCTTACTATTATTATTTGCATTGTCCTGGAGTTATTATGTTCGAACATGGTGAGGACTCGTTCTTAGCGTACGCAGCTGGCGGCAGATGGCCGGTTTCATATCAAGGTTACTAAACTTTGTGAATGTTATTTTTGTTAATTGCCTTATGATGTTGTTCTTCCAGAATGGCCATTGAATCTGGTTGGATTGGATGATGAAGGCAGGCGTGTCGAACATGATCGTTTTGTTTGGTGCAACATTTTTCATAAGTCTCTGTTGGATCCTGGGTGTGAGAATTGATTGTTCAATAGCTCGCATGCGATAAGATCGTAGAAGATGATATAAGGGCAGTGAATAGGGAGTTAATTATGTACGGGGAACCGAACCATCGGGGTTGCTTTAGATGTAACTGGGAAGCTCGGTAAGCTCGAAGTCTTGAAACTGGGTAAAAGTAATCTGTTGTGGGAGTATTTAGTGGTTGAGTTTGAATAAATGTAATATAAGAGATCATGAGATAATAAAGTATGCGATGTTTTGATTTGGTTGAGTAAAGTATTTTGTTATATTGATTGTGTACTGATACTATGTATGACAGCTGTAAGATTTTAACAATTGTATGGATATCTTCGAATTGATCTATTTTAGGAATATTTGTACGATCTTGGTAGAGTATAAGTAAGATAATTGGTTGTTTTGGTACTGGACTGAGAAGAGGTATAGGATTGGTAATGGTAGATAACAAAGATAATCATGATGATGGCTAACGTTATCACAGAAGTCATGATGATGTTGTGAAATAAAAAGACTTGCCTATAACAATAGTGGGGATGACTGACACATGTCAAAAGGAGCTATCATTTCATAAACCGAGGGAGAGTATAAATTGTCTACAGTTTTAGAGAAAGAAAAAAGTGGTCCAAGTATCATTGTCAAGGAGAGGAGGCGTTTGAGTATTTATTGTGATTTGAGCAAGAAATCTTTATCGATTGATAGGAGATTGTCGAAGAGATGATAGAAATGCTCGTATTCGAAGAGACGTCTGGGTAAAGCAGAGGATTGTTGTTCTGCAAGTTCATGATGGTGATAGAAAAATTTTGTCTGTTTAATTTGTGAGTAATCGGTGTTATGTAGTAATATGTAAACTTTAGTTATCTGTATAGTTGGTTTTAGAATCTGGTGTTTAAGGGATTTTGAAAATAAATATGAGAGAAGGCCTATAATGTATGAATTGTGGTATATGTTTTAATCCTGTTAGAGAGAGAAAATACGTATGTTGGAGAAGAAGAGGGAAATTTAAAATGATTTGATTTTGGCTTTTTTGTTTTGGGAATTAGGAAAAAGGACGTGTCTATTGGGTAGAAGGTTGGTCTGTTTGTACTATTTGTAATATAGCGATAATGATAAAATATGTCTCTGTATCTATAGGTTCAGTATGGGTTCTAAACCATATATTCCTGCTAGTAATATTGTAGTCTCGTCTGATTCTGAGGAAACGTCGTCTTCAGGGAGGGGGGACGAGTATAGTGTAATAGAGGAAATTGTTAATAGTGTGAGGACGACGATAAAGGTAGTGGGGCCCAGTAAATCTGAGGACGTGATGGAAAGGGAGGACAAAAGGGAGAAAGGGAGAGCCCTTATCATATACCTAGAGGAGGTGAATGTAGGGAAATAGTACTTTAAAAATAAAAAGAAATGTCAAGGAGACTAGGGGATTTACGTGTAGGGCCATGATCTTTGGTTCAGAGCCAATGTCTCCGAAAAAGGGGAGGAAACAATGTACTATTAAGTTTCATGTTTGGAAAAGTAGAAGAAGGATAAATGTATTAGTGAGGGAGTTAACCTCTCGTATTACAATGGGCTTGGGTTATCAGGCCCAAGTGGGGGGTATTTATATTTCTTGAATCAGGTCGTATACGGCCTTAGAATTCCGTTGACCTATTTTTAGAAAGGTGTTATGAATGCGTTACAATGTTGCCCTGCCCAGTTAAATGGGAATGTGTATGAGATTATTAGGGTATGTGAGGCACTAAATGAAAAATGGAGGAAGGAAGGGACTGCGAAGCAGTTCGTGGCAGAAGATGTGTTAAAGTTTTATAAGTGGAAGCATATGAAAGGTCGAAATAGTGGTTACCTGTACAGTGATTCGACTAGGCTGAAGTTCTTTGATTTTGAATTTGCGGGTAGACAATGGAACGACCACCTTGTGTGGGTTGAGGGTAACTGTTTACAGGTACCAGATGAACAAGTACTCAAGCTGGACCATAAATATTATAATCCGAGTAAGTAATGTTGACCAACCTTTGAATAGTCGATAACTATGTCCACATATTGTTTAAGTGACGTTCTGTTCCTTTTTATTGGCAGAGCCCAAACCGTTGGCTACTTCGGATAAGACCAGTCTGTTTGATTGTGTTGCTTGAGATCAGGATGAGCTAATGGAGGTACTCAGTTAATTGGGTATCCGAAGACATAAAAGGATAGATTCGGTAGCGCCTAAAGTTCAGCGAGCTCAAGAAAAACTAGCTATGGCCGAGGGGAAAACTGTGGAGATCGTTACTATCTTACTCAATCCTCCACTTCCTGCACCTCAGACTACCAAACAAATCACTCGTAAAGTTCAAAAGCCAGTACACCAAAGTACCTCAGCTACTGGGGTTGTACCCACAGAACAAGAAATCGCAAAGCCTATTACTGGTGGTGTGAAGGAAAAAACTGAAGTAAGTATGTCTGCGCTTGGGGAAGCTGAGAAGAGTTTGCTGAAGAAGAAATGGCATTTAGAGGAGGACAGTCACCGAACTAACCCTTATGTTGCAGCCAAGATGAAAGATTTGGAGCATAAATATTGTCGTATGGCTGGGGCGAACTCACAGCAGTTCGAGGATAAGTACCTCGAGCATACATTCGTGATATGTAGTCAAAAATTATTACTTGATTGTTGTTTTTAAACTGAAGGAAACTGTTAAACTGACTCTTCTTTATTGTTGTATTGGCAGCTGTCAACGATGCTGAAGGGGGCCAGACAATGTCTGGACAAGAGAGGCCAAGAATTTCACGCTCTGGCGACAAAGTTTGAGGCTCAGTTAGCTCGCGTGAAAGAGCTCGAGGGTGACCTTCAGTTAGAGAGAGAGAGGAGGGCTGCAGATACTACCGTAGTTATAGAAAAGTTTAGTGATCTATCCAAGCATGACAAGCTCATGTCTGATGCAGTTGTAGTAACCTTAGTGGAAAGGTACCACCTTATCAAATCGTACTATTATTTTGGATTAAGTGTTGATGACGTGGAGCTGACCCAAAATGGTAGATATGCAGAGATTGAGTTCCTTGCTGAGGAGGAAGAGATGGCTGGTGATGCTATTGGTGTGCCTAAGAAAGCGTCAGACCTTCCTCCAGGAGTACAGAGCCAGTCCATACTACGGAACAAACAGTGAACCCTCTGTTGGAACGTGCTAAAACAGTTTCCTCTCCGGGGAAAACACTAAAATCTCCTTCCTATGTAGACATTAGCAAGGATCTATAATTTTTTGTGGTATCTTGTCTTATGTTTTTCAGTTCGCTTGATTTGGATGTTATAGTACTCTGTATAATCGTACAATGCTTTCGCTTTGAGTAATATTTTGAAATATGTTTTCCGTGAATGTTTGTATTGAAACAAGATATCTGTAATCCGTGTAGGAAATAGAGTGTTTGAGAAAGACAAACCCCGAATTGGAAAAGTTGTTGAGTAGAGCGAGGGACTCTGTGGCCCGTATTCAACAGGTACTTAATAAAACTGAATACGAGAGAAGGCAATTTAAGTTAAATTCAGAGAAAACCTTTAAAGAGTTATATGATCTGCAATATAGATATCCTAAGATAAAAGTAGAGAGAGACGAGGTGTTAAGAAAGGAAGAGGAAATGGGGATATTAGTTCAAAAGCCAAAAGAATTGACTTGTTTTAATAACCCAAGTGATAAGGTGAGATGTCAAAGTATGCTAATAGCTCTGACCTTGTATTTCGAGGTTGAAGTGGATAGTGAATGAGGGTTAAAAGAAGCTTATATAGAGATTTTAAGGGAGATAGGTGTAGTTCCAGACCCAGCTCGATTTATGTTTTTAGCTTAAGAAGTACGCAATCTTTATAGTATAGAGGCAAAAAAGCATTCTGCTCGAGCTGGTGTGTCTGTTGTATGGGGTAATGTAGAACCCTTATCTGACGCTCTTGGCTTTATGTAGGATCAGAGGGCCATGAGGATTGTATTTTTTAGGATAATGAAGGAGCAAATAGAGGTCCAAAAGCAATTAAAGGGTGAGGTAAAGGGGTTACAGGATGAGCTATCGCAGCACGTGGAGTAAAAAATGTCTTTAGCAATGCGGCTGTCGAAAGAAGTGGTTGTTCGAATGAAGGCAGATACGGATGTGAAGGCTTTAGGTGTATCACAGAAAAATATGCGCCAACGGTTGCAGAAAGCGCAAATGATATTAAATGAGCACCTATATCCATCGCGAGCAAAAGTCATTATTTGAACGAAGCATGAGCATCACATAGACAGTGTTACTGAGTTTTATGGGAGAGAACTGTTTAGGGTAGAGAACGTATTTAAGAAGTTCGTTGAGGAATGTGGGAAGGCTTTTGAAGTGGAAAATGCCAAATTAGAAAACCTGTAGTTTATCCGTGGTAAAGGAGAAATTGTTGGTGACCACCCCCTTCCTAGGTCGTGGGAGGAGTCGCCATAAGAGGTGGAGGTCGAGAGTCTGATACCCTGAACGCGGCGTAAACAACATCAATAGGAGGTTATGACTTTTACCACGCCGGTAGATGTGCAGACGTCAAATAAGAAGATAGTGAGAGACAAGCTGCAGTCGTCTCCTATCCGGAAGAGTCACAAATAGAGTACTCTCGTTTTTATTTGACTAATCCTTCGTACTGTTTGATGATAAATGTAATCTTTTGTTTTTTTTGAGAACATAATGATATATCTAACTTACTCAGATACCATGTTCTTGATGTAGTCTTGTTAATTGTTATATGTGCTCTGTTGTTATGAAGAACTATTATAAATGTAATCTGTTATGAATAGGTGAAACTAACAGCTATTCAAAGTCAGTGTCACGTGTTGCATGCCAAGAATGAACAAATGAATACTGAGCTAAGATTTGAGTCAGGGTGCTCAAAAAAGTGCTACTGAAGCAGAAGAGAAATTGAGGGCGAAGATGTCGGAAGAACGAAATGTAGTAACCCTCCTAACTGACGTTCTTCAAGAGAAAGAGGCAGTATTGGCTGTCAGTTTGAGAAAGATAGAGTTTAGAAGAAGAGATAAGAAAAAAAGGCATCGAAGTTAGAAGTAGCTCGGGACGAGCTAGTCAACAAGATGATGAACTGATGTTTGCGCGAACAAAAATTACAGAACTGCTAGTCGCATTAGAGGGGGAAGGAAATATTGTGAAGGAATTTTAGTTTCAATGTAATATGCTTGAGGCGGAGATAACCGATGTTCGAGCTCGTTCTCACAAATATAAAGTATTGTGGTTGGTTACTGAGATGATGCTAAAGAAGATGGAGGAGGTCTGTGACCAACAGAGCGAAGTCATAAAAAAGGACTAGAACAAAATATGTGAGCTACAGCAGATTGCGCAAGCGCGGCATCTGGACATCTTAGAATATCAGTCCAAAAATGACATACTTCAAAGCATAAATATGAAGCTGGATAAGGATCTATTACAGATGGAGGTAAATTACGCACAAAGCGGGCATAATGCAAAGCTAATGAATCGTCAATGTCTTTGATTTACCATATAGACAAATTTATGACGGTACTTGAAGCTCAGAATTTAGATATGTGTCGTGCAAAACAATGTGTGGATGATCGTTGTGAGCGATTGGAAATTGAACTGAGGGAAGCATAATATACGCTGAGCAAACTCCTTCTTAGTAAACAGGTTAAAAGTGATGTGGGTAAAAGTCACGAGAGAGAGATAGTGGCAGTAACCTCATTCTTTGCGGCAGAATTGAAGATATTAAAAGTTGAAAGTAAGAGGGTATATGATGGTTTGATTGCCCAAGGTATAGAATGTGAAATGGAGGTAATCCGATCTGAATATTTACAACCCATGATTGCCAGAATCGAATCATTTAAACAGAGAATGGTTAGAGAGAGAAAGAAAATTGTTGTGGGGAGGCTACCATAATTTATGAGTCGGCGGTTAGCTGGAAGTGTTGTACGGGATGTAGCTGGTCCTTCTAATGTGAGTAATGATTCAAGTGATAGCTATAGTGAAGAACGAGGAATGTGATTTATGTTGTATGTATATTAAACGAGGATAAAAAATATAGATGTATGAAGAAATAGTTAAGGATGCAACAGTTGACTGTACTAACCGTGTGGGGTATCAATGATAATGTATGCAAGGCTGTGTAATATTGGATATATTCAGCCCTAGTGGTAAGCGATCTGTAATGTATGAGATGATCGTTTTGGCTGAAGCAACAAACGATCTGTAATGTAATTAGATGATCAGTTTGGCCAAAATAACAAATGATTTGTACTGTAATTAGATGATCAGTTTGGTCGAAGTTACAAATGATCTGTAATATATTAGATAATCAGTTTGGCCAAAGCAACAAATGATCTGTAATATATTAGATGATCATTTTGGCTGAAACAACAAGTGATATGTAATGTATTAGATGATCAGTTTGGCCGAAGCAACAAATGATCTGTAATGTATTAGATGATCAGTTTGGCCGAAGAAACAAACGGTCTGTAATCTGTGTATAGAAGTACTTGTTGGATATATTAAAAGAAGTACTGTTATGTAGGGCAATCGAACACAAGTATTTCATTGGTATAAGATTGACATACATCGAATGTGTTAGATAGATCGGTTTGGCCGAAGTAACAAACGATGGATATATTAGGCGTAATCTATGTATAGACGTACTTGTTGGATATATTAGAAGAAGTACTGTAATGTAGGGCAATCGAACACAAGCATTTCATTGATGTGAGATTGATTGAAGGAAAGTATACTATGAAAGATTTGTTATCTGCAATACAACTTCAGTCTCCTTGTGTTCCAAGGATTAGGTATGTGTTCGCCATGCTCAGTGGCGAGGTCGTAGGAACCGAGGCCACTTTTTCTGATAACGACAAAGGACCTTCCCAGTTTTTGAGTAATTTCCCTACGCTGAGCTCTTTGCGATGTTTGGGAATCTCTCAGAGAACCAGGTCCTTAATTTCAAACTCTCTATGCCGAACGCGTTTATTATAAGATATGGTTAAAGCTTGGTGATATCTCCCTAAATTCATGATTGCTCTATCCTGAGTCTCCTTGATCCAATTCATAATACTTGCCAACTGGAATTCGTTTTCATCATCGGTTATGGTATGGTTGCAAATTGGGTGATGATACTGAGAATGGAGGATTGCTTTTTTACCGTAAGCCAGGAGGAACAGTGTGCATACAGTTGAAACTCGAGGCGTAGTTCGATAAGCCCATAATACATGAGGTAATTTTATGACCCAATTGCCATTCTTTTATGTTAAGCACTTTTTAATCCCATCCACGATAGTGCGATTAGTAATTTTGGCCTGATAATTCCCTAGCGGGTAATACGGATTGGAAGGAGAATGTATGATATCGTGTTGATTGAGGAATTCGGCAACTTTGGAGCCAACAAAATAAGATCCATTATCGATTTTGAAGAGATGGGAGCAGCTGAAACCGATGATGATGCTTTCCCAGATGAACTTGATGACTTCATCCTCTAGTCTGCGACACAGAAGAACTGCTTCTACCCACTTAGTGAAGTAATACGTTGTGACTAACAGGTGATTTCATTTTCCTGGTGCAGTGGGAAATTTACCAACAAGGTCGAGGGCCCATCTTTTAAATGGCCATACAACGTTGCTGGAATGGAGTTCCAAAGCTGGAGCTCAAATTTGGGGACCATGACGTTGACAAGCATCGCATCTACTTACGAGTTCGATGGCTTGAGCTTTTATTTTAGGCCAGAAGATGCCTTTTATAAGAGCTCGATTGGCTAGAGATCTTTCTGCTGCGTGAGAACCGCAAGTACCTTTATGTAGTTTGTGTAGGAATTTTTGAGCTTCTTTGTGGGATAAGCATTCGAGATACAGCCTTGTGACCGAAATCTTGTATAAGAGACCGTTTTCCACGATGTTGTGTTTAGCATTATCAAGTACGCATCTTCTTTCAGTGGGGTCTTGAGGGAGTTCGCCATCGAATTTTCTTTTGGTTCTAATATACTTGAGGAAAGGTCGTCTCCAATCGTCCTCATCCTCTTCAACGCCCCCCAGTATTAACAGAATTTGAGCTTATGATGTTAATGCTGGGGGTTGATAATACTTTGATCTTGAGATATTGAGCATCTGAGCCAAGGACTACTGTGAGATATGCAAGGGAATCAGAATATCTATTTTCTCTGCGCGGCAAATGTTTGATAGAAATTCTCTTAAATCTTCTAATCCTGTTGGCTACTTCAGCTGCGTAATCAATCATTTTTCCATTCTTCTAGAATTTTTCTGTGTAGTGGTTTATGATGAGTAAAGAATCCGTGTATACGGACTGCTCGGATACTCCAATATCAAGAGCCATATCTAGACCATGAATTATCACCTCATACTCGGCTGCATTGTTGGTAGCTTTGAAATTTAATCGGATTGTTTTTTCGATTCTATCATTAGAAGGTGTGATCAAAAAAATTTCGATGCCTGATCCCATGGGTCTAGAAGATCCGTCAGTTAAAAGGTGTCATCCTTTTTGAGTTATCCAGTCTGCCTTTTATTCGATTTGTTCTTCATGAATTTCTGTGCTGCCTTCTTCCCAATCGGGATCTTCTACGGGGAAGTCTGCAAAGAAATCTGCTACGGCCTGACCCTTTTTAGAATGTCTGGGTTCAAAACGGATGTCATGATCGCCAAAAGTGACTGACCATTGCTGGACCCATCTGGATTTTTCTCGTTTGGATAAGATTTCACGTAGAGGGTAGTTGGTTACTACTCGTACTAAGTGGGCTTAAAAGTACTATCTCAATTTTTGCGAGGTGTAGACGAGAGCTAAAAGTAGTTTCTCAATCTTGCTATATCGGGATTATGTTGGAGTAAGTATTTTGCTGATAAAGTAGACAGGCTTTTCGATCTTTTCATCAGGTTGAATGAGAACATAACTTAATGATTCTTCAGTGACTGTAAGATAAATGGTGAGTACTTCCCCTTCGCGAGGTGTACTCATCACTGGCGGTGATCCCAAGTAAAGTTTAAGTTGCTGAAAAGCTGCTTCGTACTCAGTTGTCCATTCGATCTCCGGGTCCTTCTTAGGTTTCTGTTTTGTCGTCCCCTCACGTAGTAAGTTGAGCAACCATCGACAGCGATCGAAAGATTTTGAAATAAAACATTATAATGCGGCAATCTTGTTGGTTAACTTCTGGACAACTATCTTGTTCTTGGAGAAGGCTTAGATAATAATGTACGAATACGATCTAGATCAGCTTCAATATTGTGCTTGTTGATTAAGTGGCCCAAGAATTTCCTTGATTGAACTCCGAACTGGCATTTATCAGGGTTGAGTCTCCTCTTGCAGAGACGGGGAATATCGAAGGTCATGTGTAAATCTGCAATATGGTTTTCTTTCTTAAGACTTTTACACAACATATCGTCTATATAGACCTCTATTGTCTTTCCAAGGTGATCTTTGAACATTTGGGTCATCAATCACTGATAAGTAGCTCCAGCGTTCTTGAGACTGAATGGTATGACTTTGTAGCAATGCAGGCCATGTTCTGTAATGAAAGTTATTTTCTCTTAATCGTCAGGTAGCATAGGCATTTGGTTGTACCTTGACGCGGTATCCATCATAGACAGGAGTTCATACCCTAAAGTAGAATCAAGCATGCTATTGAAGATAGGGAGCGGAAAACTATCCTTTGGAGTATGCCTGTTCAAGTCTGTGAAATCCACACACACCCTAATCTTTCCGTTCTTCTTTGGTACTACTACAATATTTGATATCCATTCTGGATAATTGACATTTTGGATAAAACCAACTTCGATGAGCTTTTTGATCTCTTTGTTGAATTTATCTCATAGTCTTGGTGCTAAAGTTCTCTATTTTTGTTTGACAGCTTCAGCTTTATCCTTCAAGTTGAGTTTGGGACTGGCCATATTTGGATCAATGCCCGGTATCTTGTGAAACCTCCAATAGAAGACATCACTGTTGTCCGAAAGGAACTGAATGACTGTGTCACATTCTGCTACGGGATGAGTACCAATATATGTCCCACACTTAGGTCTACTGATTTCAACGTACTCTGTGGTTTCTGTACTGGGAAAATATTGCCCTGCAGAGTTGACTGTGTAATTCTCTGTATTGTTTCCTGTTGTTTTCTGTAGTTGCCATGCGTGCTGATGTTCGGAAGGTTCTGGTCCAATGACGACAAAATTTTTGCATGCTCGTGCTAATTTCTGACCTCCTTTGATCTCGTATATGCCACCCTCCCATTAAAAACGTAATGCCAAGTAATAGATTGATGTAATGGCGCACATATTGTGTAACCAGCAACATCCTATTATCCCCAGATAACAGGCTTTTGTATTGACAACATAAAAGATAACGTCGAGTGTCACTGATCCTATGGTGATAGGAAGTATAATTTTTCCTACACGTTCCTCCTTAGACCCATTGAAACCACAGATATCAATGTCGCTGGGTTGGACCTTATCGGCCAGACCTATCTGATCGATCGTGCTTTGAAAAAGGAGTTTGATAGTGCTACCAGTATTTATAATCATCGTATAAAGCACCATATTTCATATTTTCAACATGATCACCAAAACATCATGGTGAGGATAGTTGACATGCCAAACGTCGTAATCATCGAAAGAAATCCTTGTTCGCTGAGAGCTGGATACTGTAATTAAATGAGCTTCTTTATCTTGCATGGATAAGTCATGACATTGGCCGACACGTCTTTGTTTGCTCCTATTTTATTCTTTGACGATCTGAGTATCTACAAAATGGCAGAGTGAGATATGGTACAAATACTTCTCGTTACTGGTTCCTCGACTTGTGCAGCTTCTGTAAGGTTTTTATAGCTCCTATTCTTGTAACTTTCCATGTCCACTATGTATTTGTGCATTCGTCCATTTGCAAAGATGCATTCTAATAATTATTTTAAGGTAAAACATTACTCTGTCGCATGATGTCAGACCCTGTAGTGGATGCAGTATGGTTTGCTTTCGATTGGTTGAAGGTACTGTGTATTGCAGAAGATTTTGTCTTTCTATAATATAAGATAGATGCTCGCTATGGTCACATTCATCTTTGGAAGATGAGGTTTCAGCAAGTTACTCCCCTTTCGAGGTCGCTCGTCATTGGGTTTGGTTCGTTTTTTGTCCCCTCCGTGATTTGTTGTCCGATTAAAATTGGAATGGGTCGATTGATAGCGAGCTATCAGTGTGGACTTCTGAGATTTCTGCATGTCAGACACCATTCATTCCAGGTCGATGTATCCGTTTACATTTTCAATCATGTCTTCCAATGTTGTTGATTTGTTAAGGACGAGGTACTCTTTCGCTCGGCCATCGATGAGTAAAGCATTAGTAAATGTGGAAATAGTGATCTTCTGGTCGATTTGATCTTCTTATTGAGCTAACTCTAAGAATTTTTTAGTAAACGTCTTGAGCTTCTCTCCTGGCATCTGTTTGAGGCTGAAAAAAGAATATAGGCTCTCCTCTTTATCCCTGTTGTACAAATAGTTCTTGATGAAGAGTTCACGTAACTGTTTGAAAGTTGTGATGGACCCTTCAGGTAGTGTGTGAAACCACTGTAGGGGTTCGCCTGACAAACTGGTAGGAAAGAGTTGGCATAGAATGTGGTTGTACGTGGAATGTAGACCTAGAACGGTCTGGAACTCTTGAACATGTTCCACTGGATCAGCTACTTTGTATTTTCGGATCTTTGAAGTGTGAAACCTGGCGGGGACCTCACCATCTAATAACTCCTGGCGATCGGGCTCTTCTGTAATCTGTTATGGATACCTTTAGTCGGTGTATGGGTTTCGATCAGTTCTTTGATTTGCTTCTCGACATGTTCCTGAGTGACATATTGTCGAGCTGCAGTAGTTGGCTGAGTGGCGCGTCCCTCTCCAGGATTGTGGTCACCACTCCATTTACTTAGATGTTCTTTTGCCAGGACTCAAACTCTTTGAGGTAGATTATCAGTCTGTCTGATTCCTGCCAGGCCGTCATCTATTCCTAGTTAGATCTCCTAGATCTGGATGGGCTCCATGTCCTGTTGTTGAAGGTTAGATTGGAGTACACCTCTAGCGTGTACGCCTTTCGGAGGTAGTCCTATTTTGTCATAAACGGAAATTCGCGAGCCCTCAGGTTGTACGGCTTTGTTCTTCTAGGCGGCGACCTACTGACCGTGCAGAACCTTCAACGCGTCCTGTACACTCGCAAGCTGTTGTTCCAGGGTTGTACGTCTATTTTGGAATTCATAGTGGCCGTGAGGTCTACTAAAGCTACGTTCTCTTTTATCTGGACGATCGACGCGCTCTGGCCTGGAGGTGTCATTCTGAGAGAAAACGATCAGTGGCATTAGAGATAATAGGTTTGAGAACTTTGGCTCCCACAGACAGTGCCAAATATAATAGCCTAATTCTGGGATTCAAACTTAGCCTTTACACTAAATGAATTCAGAATATTCAAGAACAATAGACAATAAACAATAAGATAATTTAGCTTGGAAAACCTTTGAATAAGTTAAAAACTATGACCTCTCCTGAGAATTTCGAGAAAGTGATGATCTTATTGAGATTGCTAGCTTATTACAATGAGCGTTCTTAGAATATAGGATGGTAGAGTAGGAACTTTTCTATGGTGAATGTTTTGTCCTTCATCTGTAGTTCTCCAGATCTCTTTATAGGTCCTCTAATATGACCGTTTGATAACCATAAAGTCCCTTAATAATGGACATTATAAATTGTGTGTGAGATATCTTTTGACAAGATTGTGCAGTATTCCAACTTTTGCTGTTCTACAACAGCTCTATTGCTGATTGTGTGCTTTGCACAGGTCAAACTGTTGGTGTAGAGGTCGAAAGTGATGTCTCGAACTGAGGGAAGTTTGGTTACGTCTTTAGTAGTACTTCATGTATGCTAATAAGATCAATGACGAAGCTTGAATCCGAGATACGAAATAAGCTATTACATGAGGGACCACTAAAAAGATAGACGGTGAACCGCGAACACTATGAGACCTATCAGCTTAATAGTATAGATAGATAGTTTGTTATTTAAGGTTTTCATATCGAAAAATTATTGCGGGTGCAATTCAGAAACTCTAAAAACTTCTTTGGGTGTGCGATTGCAATTGATTTTAAATCTAAAAAGAACTATAGAAATTTCAATTTGAAAGCCAAAATTCTTCATCTACGGTCACATCACATTTGTGTTTATTTTTTAATTCACTGTAATCTTGGTATTTCATAAAAGAGATCCTAAGTATCTATCTATCTATACTATTAAGTCGGTTGCCCTTATAGTCTTTGCGGCTAGTCGTTCTTCTTTTTGGTGCTCCCTCCGTCCAATAATAATGTGACACGTGTACTTAGTCTTGTAGGAAAATATACAATTACTATGATTAATAATAGGCTATGGAAAATAGATTATACTAAACCTCTTTTCCAACTCTTACAAAATCCTCTATTCTTGAGTGGAGTCTTCCCTTGTATTGGCTACATACCTTAATGGGATGGTGTTCTATGTTGTAGACTCCAAGAAGGACTTCCTATATATTAAACTTTATAGGGTTTGAGTAGTCTTCCCATTATACCCTCAAACCCTAATAAAGAGTAACATTAGGTCCCACCAACCTTAACTTGGTATAACAATTGGGCACACCCAATAATACCTATACGACCTATTAACATGTGTGCTCATGAACCGGAAGATTAAGTATTGAGTAGTGCCGGTATAGATGGAAAATCCAACAGGTCTGTCCTTTTAAAATAGTTTTCCCTCATTCAAAAGTTGCAACTCTTCAATATTCTATCTAAAGTTACTTAAACACCTAAAATCTTTCCGTCTTGAATATTAAGAATCCTATAGGATTGGGAGTCCAACACTTTAACAAAAAAATAGACAATCCATCAAAAGTCAAAACCTCTCTTCTGATAATTATATTTTCCCTTTCTCTGTCCCTTCATTACTCCTCAACTCAAAAATGTGGAATCATAATTTATCAGCAAATGTAGTCTCTTTCTTATAAATGTGATTTGCAAGAACCTAACTGTCACTCTAGATCACTATAGTCTCAGTATGTCCTGAGTTCTTACTGATTTTTCATCTGAGAATCATCAAATTTTAGTAATTTTTTTTCAAACGAGTTCACAAAACACAAAATGCGCACATTGTTAGTTTCAACTTTTTGTCAGATGCTTCCGGTTCATATAATTGTTTTGTTCTTATGCAAATTGTTAGATAATTATTCGGATTAATGATTATCTAGGTAACATTTGACCAATGTTCGAAATGTAAAACCTATAATTAAGGGTTTTCTTTTTATAAAAATTTAGTAGAGCGACAAACCCCAATGAATAACACACCAAAAAAGTATGACATGATGGGGACACAAAATCTACCCTAATAAAATTTAATAGGCTTGAAAAAGGAGAGTTGCATACCCGTAGGGCGTGCAGCTATACCAGAGTCAAGTTTATGGTGGTGATGTATCGCTCTAGCTTTGTTTTTTGTTTTTTGTATTTTGTTTATTCTTTGAGGGCTCATTTCATCCTTTGCGCATAGAGTATATTTATTACTGATGTTTTGGGTGTTCTAGAGTTATGTGGATGAAGATGATGGTAAAAGACTTAATGTCTCAATGACTATATACTACCACGCCTCAAGATACTTCACGTTAGAACTTGGGGTGCATTAATTGTTGAACATGTGTTCATAAACGAAACGAAAATGAACGAAAAGAAAATTAAAATCCGATGATTGAGGCTTGCAGTCATTGTAATTTTCTTAAGATAGATTTTACCCTGCATATAGTGCTTCATAGTTAATAGCGCCTATCTCCCAAGATTCAATGATTGAATTGTATAGACTTGAAGCACTTAAGTCGATGCACCTGTCAAACTATATGTGATATTACCCGCAAGAAGGAAGCAACGAGAAAGAAAGAGATTCGGGTTTTTTTTTTTTTTCAAATAATATTGAAATAAGCTATTTATAGAGGAGAAGGTGACTTATCAAAGCACTTATTGGTAGGATTGTGCCCCAAGACATACTTTTGCGAAGAGCTGTAACTCTTGGAGAGAGTAACCAACTCCTAAATAAACACTCCAAAATCAAAAACGAAAAAAGACCAAGAGTACAAATCCCCATGAGCTCAAGGCCAAATCATAGATTTACAAATAGTCTAGGTGGGTCATGGGGTGGGTCGTGCAAGCAAGCCCATGAACGTCCCCATATAGCAAGCCTTCACACACTCGTCTCACGTACACGTGAGGACACCACCGACTTACATATGCTACACATGATAGTACTGTACAACCCATAATAAAGTGAAAATACTCTTTTTACTTATCCAATGTGGGACTAAATTTAAACACCAAGTTTAACATTCAAATCAATTAAAACATGTAGAGTTTTTATCATGTAACAATATTTGTTGCTTTAGCAAAGATAACTCTAGAGTATTCATGTATTTATTTATTTTTTTAGTAAATTTGACTTAACCCCCCAAATAAGCGGTATTGCTAGTGATTTGCCCCTACTTTTGTGCAAAATTGACATTAGTCCCTAGTTAAAGATTTTTCGACTGTTTAACGTCTTTGACCGACATAGATTATATAGAAAGCCATTTATACCCTTGATTGTGTGTTCACTACTAATATTAGTGGTACCCTTCAAAACTATGTATAAAAAAATATGCCTCTCTGAAGGATTTTCGCTTTGTAATGGATTAAGAGATATGAGATCAATTCAAGTGTCAGATTAATCTATTATTGCTTCATTGCAATCCGAAATTCAAAACTTGTAAAACATGAACAAAGAAATTACTAAGTAGTGAATAATAAGAGGAGATAGAAACCTGATTATTGTGGGTTTTTGATGGTGTTGCATGTGACATTAATGTAGATTATCTGTCTACGAAATGCTGATTAGCGAAGAGAAAAAGATTGTCGATTCATCAAATGAAGATGATTATCGATCTAAGATACATTTTCAATCTTAGCCTTTATATCCTATTAACATCCAAGAAATTTAATCAGTCAAATAACAAGGGTAAAGTTAGGTTTTGAAATATATGTATCAGTCAATAGTCGGCCAACTGTATTGACCATGAGAAAAAATGGGACTAGGGGTTAAAGTTATTTTTTGAAAGAAGTAAAGGCTAATCACTAACAACAGTTGTTATATGGGGGGTAAAGTCAAATTTACTCTTCTTATTTTTTTGCTTCTTAGAACATATGCAATAGTTTTGCCATGTATTTAAATAGCCTGTGAGAATTTACTTGATTACTAAAGTCTATATTTTGAGTTGGCTACATTGAAATAACCATAAAAGATTACCATATGATAGTATAGATTATGTCAAGAGATTAGTTATGACTTGTAAAATAAAATACATGTTGGCTGTAATGATCTATTTTCAAAAAATAATTTTATAAAATTGGTATGCATGTAAAGATCACCTTCATAAATCCCTCATGATTGCTTATATAAAGTTAAGTCTACTCACCACACCAATGCGTATATTTATTTGCAAATATTATATTTTCTTATTAAGTTTGGATTTTTTTTTTTACTTGAATACTTAAGAGTCACAAAATATTTTCCTATGATAAGGCTAACGCGAATGAGTTCCTAAGCAAAATACTAGAGATGACATAGGAAATTATATTTTTTTATTTATAATTTATTGATTAAAGGGGTGTTAATGCGATTTGCATCACAGGCAAGTCGTTACCCGTTGTTATAGGTCCTTCTCATTAGTTTTATAAAGAGAGGGGTCCATTATAGTAGGTAATGATCCGTCTGCGCATCATTTTACCGACTAAAAGAGATTAAAATAATAGAGCTAGAATATCTCAGAGTGTCTGGTAAAAAGACAAACAAGGAGATGCGAAGCAAAAAGAAGGGTTTGTGGCTAATAAGGGTATGCAAGTCATAGTATGTGACTTTTCATCCCTTTATGGTGTGATGTGGGATGATACTAAAAAAAGGGCCTCTCCGCGTCCCAAGAAGTTGGTACTATTGTCGGATTGTCAGCATTTGGTTAAAGCATATGAGAAAAAATCAACGAACCTCTCATCTATATAATGTTATCTCCACAGTTTTGGATTGTTAAGAATTGAGGTAGCTACTCTCTTTTCTCTAACAAGAACGATACACAGAATAAACCCTAACAGAAGAAATAATCAAGCAAGAACAATAAGGATACAAAAATTCCTAGAGGAGGGAAGTGGAAAACCCTTGCGGATAAAAAAATACTCCCCGAACAATCCACTATGATAATCAAACGGGTTACAATGATCTCTCCAAGCTTCTCAAGCTTTAATAGGGTCCCTCAAATTCTAGGTCTCTAGAATTAAACTCACACAGAAGGATAGCTTAAATAAATAAACTAAGTCCTATTTATATACTAGGGAACTAAAATACAAATAAAATGGATCTCGAGGCAAACTTAATGTCTCAGAATAACATTTAAGGCAAACCTACGCAAAGCTCATTCGAACGACTTTAACGATAGTTGGTCTCCATCCATAGAAAACAATAACTTGTTCGAACGACATT
Source organism: Kingdonia uniflora (assembly GCA_014058105.1). NCBI lineage: Eukaryota > Viridiplantae > Streptophyta > Magnoliopsida > Ranunculales > Circaeasteraceae > Kingdonia > Kingdonia uniflora. The sequence goes on along the minus strand of JACGCM010001057.1, from coordinate 271,796 downwards.
CATGCCCGTCCGAACGACTGCTTCGAACCAAGTCCAAAAATGCAAAATAGATCATCTCGTTCGAACGACTTTGAAGCTCATTCGAACGATTTTCTATTTCGATCGAACGAAGTAGGAATTCGTTCGAACGACTTTGACTATTCTTCGACAATTCCATTCTTCATTAGTTCGAATTCACACCCAACAATCTCCCACTTGAAATCAAATCTCGTAACCCATCTCCAGATCTCCAAATGAATTGTTCGTACTACCCGGACCTTCAATCTTGAAGACCCACAGAAGTTGTACATGTCGTCAACTTCTGAAAAGTTACCACCCTCATATACATATCGACCGGATTCACATCAGTATAAATCTTTACAAGCTTCAGCACACTGTCCTCGAGGAGCGAACGAATATAGTGATACCGAATATCAATATGCTTGGTCCTAGAGTGAAAAGCTGAATTCTTCTCTAAGTGTATAACACTTTGACTATCACTATACAACATAGGAAAAAAATGTTCTATACCGACCTTTTTCATTAACCCTTTCAGCCAAACCATATCCTTGCACGCTTCTGTAGCTACAACATATTCCTCCTCCGTCATAGAAAAGGCTACAATCTTTTGTAGCCTAGAAAACCATATAACCGCACCGCTTCCCAATGTAAAAATGAAACCACTAGTGTTCTTCCGCCTATCAATGTCCCCCGCCATATTAGAATCAACGAAACCTTGCAAGCATATCTGAGAACCCCTATAACATAATACCATATCTTGAGTCCCCTTTAGATACCTCAGTATCCATTTCACAGCTCTCCAATGCTCCTTGCATGGATTACTCATATACATACTAACAGCTCCCACTGCTTGGGCAATATCTGGTCTCATATAAATCATAGCGTACATTTGGCTACCAACCGCGGATTGATAAGGAACCTTTCTCATCTCATTGTGATCCTTCGGCGTCTTCGGACAACAATCCTTTAATAATTTAAAGTGACCTCCCAATGGTGTACTAACAACTTTAGAACCATCCATATTAAACCGCTTCAGTACTTTGTCGATGTACTCAGCTTGAGATAACTTCAATTCTCGTCACTTTCTGTCCCTTGTAACACACATACCAAGAACTTATTTTGCTGTACCCAAGTCCTTCATAGAAAACTCTCAGGATAACTATTCCTTCAACTTGACAATTTCTCTCATATCAGCACTTGCTAACAACATATCATCTACATACAGAAGTAGATTAATATACGAGTTCCCCGTATTTTTGATAAAATAACAGTGATCTGCATTGCTCTTCGAATAACCATTTCTAGACATGAATTGTTCGAACTTTAAATACCACTGTCTCGGCGCTTGTTTCAAACTATATAAGTTCTTCATGAGCCTACACACAAGATCTTCTTTACCTTTAAGTGAATACCCTTCTGGCTGCTTCATATAAATTTCTTCATCAAGGTTACTGTGAAGAAAAGCTATCTTGACATCAACCTTCTCAAGATGCAAATCTTCAACTGTAACTATATTCATCACAACCCGAATAGTAGACATCTTCACAATAGGAGCAAAGATCTTGCCAAAATCAATGCCTTCTTTCTGCTGAAAGCCCTTCACCACAAGTTTAGCCTTGAATCTCCTTAAACCGTCAGATTCTTGCTTTAGTCTATATACCCACTTGTTGTACAATGCTCTCTTCCCTTTCGGTAATTAAACTAAATCCCAAGTTTGATTAACTAATAATGACTACATCTCATCATCCATAGCAAATTCTCTCTCACTTTTGGATTTCACATTTAAAGCCTCGTTGTAACTTTCAGGTTCACCGCCATTTGTAAGTAACAAGTGAATTAGGGAGTTAACGTACCTAGCCGGAATTCTTGTAACTCTCGACTCCTTTCAAAGTACTATTGGAATGTCTAGATCATTAAGTTCCTCTTTTTGATCTGGTGCATCGGACTCAACAATGACTTCTTCATCAACCTCTTGAGAGGGTTCATTATCATCAATGTCGATACTTTCCGTTGCTTCACTTCGATTCCTTTCCATACGTACTTTGAAGTCTTTATATAAGACTTCCTCATTGAATGTAACATTATGGCTCTGGATAACTTTTTGATTCTTTGCATCCCAAAATCAGTACCCAAATTCATCACCACCGTATCTAATGAATATACACTTCGTCGACTTTGCATCTAGTTTTGTCCTTGTATCTAAATTATCAAGCACATATGAGGTACAACCAAAAATAGGTAAGTGATCTGGGTTTACCGCTTTACTAGTCCATTCTTCTTCAGGAAGTCCATAGTCCAAAGCCGTTGAAGGCCTTCTGTTAATCAAGTACGCCGTCGTACTAACTGCATCCGCCTAAAAATATTTTAGCAATCCAGCGTAGAGTCTCATACTCCTCGCTCTTTTGTTTATTGTTTGTTTCATGCATTCTACAATTTCATTTTGTTACGGTGTTTCGGGAATAGTCTTTTGTCTTCTAATCCTGTTTGATGCACAAAAGTTTTCAAACTTGTTACTGTAGTATTTACCCCCGTTATCTGACCTGAGATACTTCAGTTTCAAACCGATTTCATTTTTCAACTAGAGCCCCCTCTTGAATTTATCAAACACATCTGATTTGTTCTTCATGAAGTAGACCCACAGTTTATGAGTAACATCATCAATAAAAGTAATATAATAATAAGAACCACGAAGAGAAGACACCTTGGTTGGCCCCCAAATATCTGTATGTACAAGATCCAGCTTTCTAGGTTTTCTTGATCTTCCAGTTATTCTGAAACTGACCTTCTTCTGCTTCGCAAGAACACACCCTTCACAAAACTTGAGATCAACCTCAGCTGGACCCTCCAGCTTTCCTTTGTTACCATTATCTTCATCCCCTTTTTACTCATGTGACCGAGCCATTTGTGCCACGTAGTTGTATCAATCCCCGGAGTGGTTGCACAAATAGTGGAAATTGTGTTTTGCGTTGTATACAACGTTCCTCGTCGTAAGCCTCGAGCTACCAACATAGCTCCCTTGTCGTAAGCCCATTTGTGCACACTACCATTATCCTTCATCTTCAAAGTAAAGTCTCATACTCCATGCTTTTTTGTTTATTGTTCGGTTCATGCGTTCTGCAATACCATTTTGTTGCAGTATTCCGGGAATAGTCTTTTGTCTTTTAATCCCGTTTGATGCGTAAAAGTCTTCAAAATCGTTACTGCAGTATTCGCCCTCGTTATCCGACCTGAGACACTTCAGCTTTAAATCGATTTCATTTTTAACTAGCGCCCTCTACCTCTTGAATTTATCGAACACATCTGATTTTTTCTTCACAAAGTAAACCCACAGTTTACGAGTAGCATCATTGATAAAAGTAACGTAATAATAAGAACCACCAAGATAAGATACCTTGGTTGGCCCCCAAATATTTGTGTGTACAAGATCCAACTTTCCAGGTTTCCTTGATCTTCCAGTTATTCTGAAACTGACCTTTTTCTGCTTCGCAAGAACACACTCTTCACAAAACTTGAGATCAACCTCAGCTAGACCCTCCAGCTTTCCCTTTATTACCATTATCTTCATCCCTTTTTTACTCATGTGACCGAGCCGTTTGTGCCACGTACTTGTATCAATCCCCGGAGTGGCCGCACAAATAGTGGAAATTGTATTTTCCGTTATATACAACGTTCCTTGTCGTAAGCCTTGAGCTACCAACATAGCTCCCTTGTCGTAAGCCCATTTGTGCACACTACCATTATCCTTCATCTTCAAAGTAAACAAGCGCCGTAAAAGATGTACCTTATTTGCCCCGGACGGTTCCGAGTACATAGCGGACAACGTCTCCATCAAACTTTTCGTTATCGTAAGTTTGGAGATTATGTGTAGAATCTGAGATGACAACACTAACCTATGGGTTTCAAGCGCCTTGTGATCCAATCGCACCCACTTAGCAGTATTGTATTCTGCTGGCATTATCTCAAATCAACCCAGTGGTAAATCAAGATCCTTCTGATAAAGGTAATCTTCTATTTGTATCTTCAACACTCTAAAATTAGATCCATTGAACTTTGTGATCTTCAACTTCTCCTGATCGGCCATCCCTCTTCACCACACAAGTCCTGTAACACTTGCTCTGACACCAATTATTGAGAATTGAGGTAGTTATTTTATCTCCTCTGACAAGAACGATACGCGTAATAAACCCTAACAGAAGAAACAATCAAACAATAACAATAAGGACACAAGAATTCCTAGAGGAGGGAAGTGGAAAATACTTGCAGATAAAAAAACTACTCCCCGAACAATCCATTATGATAATCAAACATGTTACAATGATCTCTCCAAACTCCTCAAGCTTTAATGGAGCCTCTCAAATTTTAGGTCTCTAGAATTAAACTCACATAGAAGGATAACTTAAACAAATAAACTAAGTCCCATTTATATACTAGGGAACTTAAATACAAGTAGAATGGATCTCGTGGCAAACTCAACATCTCAAAATAACATCTAAGGCAAACCTACGCAAAGCTCGTTTGAACGGGCTTGCCGTTCGAACGACTGATTCGAACCAAGTCGAAAAATCTCGTTCGAACGACTTCCTACTTCGTTCGAACGACTTTGACTGTTCTTCGACAATTCCATTCTTCATTAGTTTGAGTTCACACCCAACACGGATATCCTATATACCATGCATACCTTTTTAACGAGTTCCACATTGAGTTCATTAGTAAAACGCACAACATAGATGCACACTCTTAATAATATTGCAGTATTTTGCCTCTCTTCTGTTTGTTGAGCTACAACTGCTAACTTGGTTGACTCTATATCTCCTATTTTGCCCCTACAAGACCTACTTATTATTATTATTATTATTATTTTATTTTAAAAAGAGGGTATTGGGCCAGTCACATTGGTACAAGATTCTGAGGCTCTGCATGCAAACTATCAGACGAGTCACGCTACTACAAGACTAACGGGGCTTAATACCAACTTCGAAACCCATCAGTGGTGAGAATTGAACCCTGTCAGCCATCAGTGATAAGAACAAATATAGCAGGGTGTAGGTTGAATTGGGTTTGCTAACCCATACTCAAACCCATACTTTGGAGTCTCCCAGCAGTAACTGTTTGGGTGTGAGTTGAGTGACCTGGCGCTACAGTAATTCAACCGAGTGTGAGGAGCTCACACTAAAAAAATTTAAGTTTGGCGGTGCTTAGATCACCGCACGGTATTCTTTTTACCGCGCGGTGATCTAAACTCATCCAAACTCAATTATTTTGATCAACACTCCCTGGCTACTTCTTCTTCCCCAAAACTAATTGCAGAGCAGAGGAGAACCTCTACGCTCTTCCCAAAGTAGTAATAACTCTACACCGTCGACTCTATCCTCCCATACCCACCTTCAACACCATTCGCTCAACACACATCATCATAATTCACTCCATACCTCTACCAAAACCCATCGTAATTTCAACCTCAATTCCAAACACAGACCCCACTTCCGTTTACCATGTCGTAAGGGGATCCCAGTTATGGACAATATCAAAGTCCATTTATATTTTCTCAATCGCAACCTCAGGTGTTTAGCCTATGCTATCAACCCTATCCACTCACTCAACCTTAAGGTTATCAACCTCCAAATTACTTTTAAAACTATCTATTCCATAGTGAATCTTCTCAGCACAGTCAATATGACGCAAATGCGTCAATACCTATTGAAGCGATGGCTCCCTAGAATAAAAAAGGAAAAGGAAGAAATAAAAGACCACCCGCAAAACAAAGGCAAGGCATGCAAGTGCTAGAAGATGCTGACTTTTTGGACGAGACGGATAATGTTGGAATGCATTGGACGGAAGCAGACTATACGTGTCTCGCAAGGGCGTGGGTAACAACTTCTGTCCAAACAAATGGTCGTACAAAGGGTTTCACTTTTTATCAAAAGGTTAACATTGCCTTTAACAGAGACACCCTGAGTGCCCCATACGACAATCATGTGGGTCGACCAAATCTCAGTGGTATGCCATTAATGTACAATGTATGGCGTACAAGGGGATAGTTGCTCAAGAACGATTTAGGAATAGCAACAGAAAAACATAAGAATATCGGGTACGTTCTGATTTTCTTTTACTCAATTTCATTTATTTCTCGCGGATATACACGTTATTTATTTGTATTGGGTAATTTTACGAATTGTAGGAAAATGATGCACAAAAAATCTATCAAAGCTTGAATGGCGGTAATAACTTAAAACACCGTAAAGCGTATAAGATTTTGGCGTGAGAACTGCGATGGGCCAACCTAAGGGATGATGGGTTTAACCATGCCGTGAATATACCAAGAATTGTAGCCAGGAGAACATCGGACAATTCTTCTCCGGAGAACTCGGTCAGATCAAACAATCTATCGGAGGACCCCAACGGCTCACCTACACCTCAATCCGAGGGCCCAAATTTTGACTTAGATGGCTCGTTGTATGCGGGTGGAAACAAGCCCATCGGCCAAAAAATCCATAGAAAGAACCTTACAACACAAAAGGTAATGGATGGTGTTGCTGCATCTGGTAGTGGTATCTAAACAATGCAGGATGAACTACGGTTAAAGAAGATATAAGCGAAAGAAGAAAAGTATAAGCAATGCAACACTGGCAAGCCAAAAAAGATTTCGAGCAAGCAAAGGAAGATCGGAAAATTATGGAGAAAGACTTGAGTACTCTTTCTGGACATCAATTGCAATACTATCTGCAAAGGTAAGCTGAGATCATATAACGTCTGGCCAAGAGGGGCAGACCAGGTACTTGAAGTGGTGATGAAATGAAATTTAACTTTGATGTATATAAATGTTGTTTATCCAAGAATATAGTTTAATAACCAATAATGTAAACGTTTGAATAATGTACTGCTCGAAATTCTACAATATGTTTTTGAAATATTTATTTTCGATAATATTGCGTTAAAACAAATACAAGATCAATATTACGTTAAAAATACAAGTTTAATAAACTTGTACAACTAACAAAAGCATTAAATTACATCAAGAATACGCAAATAATGCAAGAAATGGAGTACTAAGTTTGAAGATTTCCCTTCACGACCCACAAATGCTCGATCAGATCATCCTTTAGATCAAAGTTAAGTTCTCGACTTTGAATCCGGTTCATTTTTGATATAAAAGATTCTATTGTTCTGCGTTCGCGTACAATATCGAACTGTTCACATTTGATAGTTGAGGGCTCGGCCGGATTGTATTCTAAGTATGATGGGAATGTACCTCGTTCCTCTTCGACGATCATATAATGCATTATCACGCATGCCTTCATGACATTACTCAAAATCTGGGGGTCCCACAATTTAACTGGATTTTTTACAATATTGAACCGAGATTATAAAACCCCAAATGCCCGTTCTACATCTTTTCGGCAGTTTTCTTGTTGTTAAGGAAAGAATTTTTGTTTCGCTGTAACCGGATTGGATATGGTTTGGACAAGTGTTCCCCATTTGGGGTATATGCCATCCGCTAGGTAATACCCCATATTATAAGCTTTTCCAGCAATTGTATAATTGCAAGGCGGGGCGATACCATCAGCCAGGTCAGTGAAAAATGTGATTGTTACAGGACATTAATATCATTGTTAGACCCTGGTAACCCCAAAAAAATATGCCAAATCCAAAAGTTGTGTGAAGCTACCGCTTCAAGAATCAGTGTCGCCTTGGGGTAATGACCGGTAAATTGACCGTGCCAAGCTTTGGAATAATTTTTCCATATCCAATACATGCAATCAAAGCTTCCTAACATGCCGAGAAATCCCCGGGACTCTCCGATCGCTTTTAACTTTTTGACGTCGGCCGCGTTTGGTGCTCGAAGATATTCCTCGCCAAAAATGTGTATAACCGCAACACAAAACCTTTTCACACATAACAAGGTTGTGTTTTCTCCAATTCAGATATATTCGTTAAAAAGATCTGCCGCAACACCGTAGCTTAGGAAATATAGTACTGCGACTACCTTTTGGTACGTTGATAACCCCATAGTACCTGGGTTTTTGGAAAAAATAATGATCATGTGCAACTACTGTATCGAATAGACACATAAACATGTCTCTATTCATACAAAAATGTCACCAAAATTCCCATGGCTCATATGTGTAATTCGACTTAAAGTAGTCTCGTATAATGCTGTAATGCCCCAATTGGTGATCTTGTTTTTTTATCTTATCCTTACGGCCCATGACACTCCCGCCGTAACTCAAAGTTGCATCCTCAACTACTATGTTCATTGTAGCTTGGTGCAGAACACAAATTGCCGCCGCACAATTAAAGATAAGATCGTCAAAAGAGGACGACGACGATAAACCTGGAGGATCGAGTATGGATGAATCGGATGATGAAGAAGACATTTGAGGCTGTGGAGTTAAGAGAAGGGTGTAATACCAGATGGTGAACAAGTTTCCAATGGAAGAGAGAAGTGTAAATAAGAGAAATGTAAAAGGGGAAAAAGTTGTGGATCTTTTTTCATAGATTTGGCGATGAAATGAACACCGCGCGGTGTTCCTTTTGCCGCGCGGTAAAAGGAACACCGCACAGTGTTCATTTCACCGCCAAATCTATATTTTTATTCGACCTCAATGATAATTTTGTTCGAATAAAATTTGGTTCTATTCGAATAAAACTGCTCAGTGCCAAATTGTGTAAAAAATTATTGAAATTTATTCGAACAGACAGATAGTATGTTCGAATAGATATTAAAAAAACTCTACCAAAAGCCTAAAAACTTCACCAAATAGTCTGTTCGAATAAAACACCTCACTGCAAAATCTATGCAAATTTATTTAAATAAAATACCTTAGGGTCTATTCGAATAAAACAACTAAGTGCAAATTTATTCGAACAGACAAATAATCAATTTCAACAAAAAGCAAATAACTTATTCGAATGGACTTAGGGTTATCTACATAATCATAGCTGAGGTCGTCTACACCTCAGTAAGCAATTTATTCGAATAGATATTGAAAAAATTCTCTCAAACACCAAAAAACTTCAATCAATTTCAACATTAGATAATCATAGCTAATGAACATTAAGAACATCCAAAATATCGTCTACAAAAACATTGCCTACTCAAAATCATCTACATAATCAAAGCTGAGCTTCTACATCGTCTAAAGAAACATTAAAAACACCTATATCTACTCAGAATCATCTCTAGTACCCTGCCCCCTGCGACTAGTACCGCCTCTCCTAGTTCGCGGACCAGATCCACACTGCCTCGTCCTCGCACCACCTCCAGGTGGTAGCGGCACCACCCGTACGTTACGTCTCCTCCTCAGATATAGGTCCTGAACGGGACAAATAAAATTTATAAATATTTTGACAAAATAAATATGACATTAAGAAAAATAAAAATACATAAATACATAAATAAATTACTTATATGGGCATATAGTTGACGATCTATACTGTCAATTTGCATGTGGGCAATAACAAGCTTATCCTCAAACTCCTAGAGCCTCTGTGCGTCCCGCGCAGACTCTTCAAGGATGAGTCACCGCATACCATGGGTCAGGTGTTACAACTCATCTACATCGTAGGAGGAAGACATGGGTAGCGGGTCCCTCAAGCGGGCGATCGGGAGCCTCTCACGCTGCCCTGTCCACTCCATGTGCCACCCCGGGTCTGGCCCTTCCACCTCATCAGGCAAACTGAAGTCCTGAGACAAGCTATGAACCGTCGCTGACGTAACCACCACGGGTGTAATACCAGCTCTGAGTGCAGTCGGTCCGAACAGATCTATATTCCCCATCCTCTGAGAATCTGTCAACATGTGGCCTACCTCCGATGTTTGTTCAGTCCAGTAGGAGGCGTAAGTCTCTCACTTCTCCCTTATCACAAACTGCTCACAGTCAAGGAACCCGGCCTGTCTTATCTCATGTAAAGCTGCTGGACTAATATGTGGTGACATGTTAAGCAGAGGATCCAAAGGAATACGCACCTCGCCAGCCACCTGCCTCCAACATCTATCCCCCAAGTAATATTCATAGTTTCAATTTGGTATTTAAAGTGGCATTCTCTTACGGGATATGATTTTTGCAGTCTATACGTCCTCTATCTCAAATACCGCAGACTCTAACCAAGATTCCCAGGTAATCGTGTTAATAATATGGTGGTCAATATGGTATCTGCCTAGAATAAACAGATTGGTTGCCTGGTCATTTGTTTTCTTCATATTCCTCCTCTTCCATGCTCTGAGACGCAGATAGGCCGAGTACTTAACATCTTCCTTGACAATAGGGTGACCAACCCCACAATACTCGTAGAACCAATACTGCATTCGGAACAACATAAAAAATAATAATTTATATTTAAGATGTTTATTGGAAGATATTTGATTTGTAAAAGGAAAAAGTGTTAGTGTACCATAAGAAGTTGGACAAATCCAGTGATGGCACCCCCGGTCGTGACTACGGTATCCAAACCATTGTACAGGAAAGAAAGAATAGCAGAACCCCAGTCATATTGGGCAACCGAGTCCAAATCAGCCACGGCCGTGAGATATCCAAGCGGGACGGTGTCGTTGGCCGTTTGGAACCACAAATGTCCCATTATGAAGAGGATAAAAGCACGAGCAATAGTAATATCATCCTCCCGATCAGCTGCGACGGTCAAGTACGTCATCAAATGTAAAATGTTGACGTTCCTACTCTTTATATGGCTGAAATCAATGTTGGGGAGCAATTGTCTCACATTGGATAAAATAGACCATGTGTCGTCATACGACACCTGTGTCGGATATCGATCGATTGACAATGATGTCAGCATAGTGAAATCGAGAGGAGTGACCCCTATCTCCGCTCACGGGAATAGAAACGTGTGCGTGGTCGGCCACCAACGCTCTGTAAGCGCCTGAATTAGCCGGTTATCTGAATTTCCCAAGCGTATATCCATAAACTGCCCAAAAATATTTACCACGCCGTCCCTTACAGGTGGAATTATGAAAATCTCCTTCCACACTTTGGTCACCGCAGTGAATGTGCCGTGCACACGCATTGAATCCCGATTCTGTTCATTGAGGCATTTTGTCAAACACTTGATTTATGGAAAAAAACAAATTCACAATTACACTAAAACTTACCGTGAGTTCATTTCCCGTGTAATAAATGTGACTGACTCTGTCTAGAAGTTGAGTAATACACATCCGCGGGAAGTTTTCTTCGGTTGGGTTTGGTATAGATTGGGGTTGGACATCTTCAAATTCCACTCGCTCGTTCTCCCTTCCGGACCTCGAGCGAGTTACGGAACACTCTGGATCTCTTGTTCCTCTAAACCCAGACAGAGTACTGGGGTGTGGGTCTCCCTCAGGCATATGCATTTTGATTTTGTTGGAATCATAATTTTTTACCAGGGATTTTGAGAGTGAGTAAGAAGTAAAAGTGAGAATAGTCAAGTTGGGCATGTAGTTTTACAAATAGTTGAAGCGGCGGTGTTTGGAAACCCGCGCGGTGTTTGAATCTCCTCAAAATAAAAATAAATAAAAAGATCTACGTTGGCAACTCACACTGGTTGCTGGGAGAGGTTGGGTGTGAGTTGTGGGTTTGGTGGGCCAGGGTGTCAGAGCTCACACCCAAACCCACACTCGCTACTAGAGATGCTTATAAAACCAATATATATCTTTGCCCTTCGGAAATCCCTTCACCAAATATCAAACCTTTTCCCAATTGTGTATAGAAAAAATAAATAAAAAAATTCTCCTCTCTTTTCCTTAAATCATCTTCTTCTTCTTCTTCATCTTTTCCTAATAGAAGAAGACGACAAAACCCGCAGATTAAGGAAAATGGACTTAAGCGGTGGATAGTCTTCGCTTCAACCTTTGGATATCTTAAAAGTCCTTCTCCAACAGAGTCACACACGATTGGAATTATGATCTAACCACGGTGACTCTTAGATCTCTCTCTCTCTCTCTACAAACCCTAATTTGAAATTGGGAGCATCGCAATCTAGGGTTGACTGCGATCTTCTTGTCAGGTAAAATTTCCCCTTTTTCTTTGATTTATCAATTTAGGGTTTCGAAATCGTGATGAAAACTTGTTGATTGAAATCATAACAAGGGTTGTAAGCTTCTCTTAGAATTACAACAAGAATCATATTAGTTAGATTATGATACATGTTGTGCAGTTGATGCCCTAATTTATTATTTGATTAGGTTTTTGCCGTATTGAAACTAATAAACTTGTTAACCCCTTGTGGTTATTTTCAGATCTGTTATTTGTATATGTTTAATGGATGATGCCTGTTCCGATGGATAACATGTCTGCTCCTTCATCCTTGGAGCGTTGTCAACGTCTTCTTAACCTTGTATGTTTTCGTTTCTCATTGTAGTTATAATCCATTACCTGATTTGATTTACCTTTTGCATATTTTTAAGATTTGTGTTTGTAATGAGCGGATTTTTCCTAAGTAGTTATAATCCATATTAGTATATAGTGTGTTTTCTTTCTATATGGTATTGACTTGTACAGCACCCTTCCCTTGTCATTATGGCGAGGTTTTATTTTTTTTATCAAAACCTTTTGATGCACTTGTATATCTATATTATCTGTATTTATAGTATATGCGCTCTATCAAATAATGGCTTGTAATCATCGACCCACTACTCTATTTTAAAGGTTAGTTTTATTAAAAATCTCTTAGTCTAAGTGCCCAATTTGTAGCTTAAAACTCAACATCAAGAAAGATTATTCTTGCTAATGGCCTTTCAATTTTAAGTGCCAAACTTTAGCTTAAAACCCAAATTTGAAGGTTTTCATCCACAGCTATTCAAAATTGTGATGCACTATCAAGTTCGCTACAGGTATTAGCCTCATTTGCTAAGCTTTAGCTCGAGTTACAAACTCAAGTGTTCTAATCCCATCCCTGACAAAGTCTTAGAAGGCCTAGGAGGGGTTTACATGTCAAGTTTAAAGCAAATTTATTCTAAGGATTCCCGCCCAATTCCCTACAGAGTCTCGGAAGCCCTGAGAGGGTGCGATTGTTGGAGCATGACTGTCCACTGCGCGTTTTGTGGAGACGTTCCAAGCGAGAGTTAGAAATTATAACCGGCCAGGCCCAAAGCCGAAATACAAAATCCGACTCAGTAACAGTACCAGACTCTCTAAACCAGACTTGACCCTGTTGCCAACTATAGTTTTTAGATACATCATCTAGGTGTCATACTGGCATTAAATACTATGAGAAGGAAACACCGTAACGTCGATAAATACAAGACGACATATTTTCTTGCCTCTATCTGAATTTAGAAACCCTAGAGAACCCTTGAAGAGAGAGGAGAGTGTTCGTCTCAGCAAAGTGCTGCCACTCAATTGGCGAGCGCACAATCTATAAACTAAGCAAGACAATCAGTCGGTCCTTTAGGGGATTACAATCGCCATCGCCATTTATGTAAGGGCATATATTTCTTACTTTGTTTTATCTTCTCCCTTGGATAGGGACAAAAGAAAGTCGTTTATGTGACCAGAAAAATGGTAGTCTGCGGACAAACTTAATTGGATTAACAGTTGATTTGTTATTAATTGTAGTGCACTTGCATACACTTGATTATAAGTGAGATTATGTCCCAGTAGTTTACTATCTAGCCTTTGTCAGAATTTCTTATTGGTCTGTTTGCATTCTTGCAGAATGTAGAGATTCAGAAGTCTGTCAAAGCAAGAAATTCCCCAGATTCCAATGCTTGGCGGCAAATGCGTGACAATTATCAGTCTATAATCCTTGAAGATCATGATTTTTCTGAACAACATGACGTGGAGTATGCTCTGTGGCAGTTGCATCACAGGCGTATTGTTGAGTTCCGGGCGCGCTTGAATGCTGCTATGCGTTCTTTAGGATCAGCCACTTCCCAGGGTGGAAATACTCCTGCTAGAGCCGAACTTGCCGATCAAGTTCAGAGAATTCGTAATCAGTTTAAAAACTTCATTTCAGAGGCTACTGGATTTTATCACGAGCTCATATCGGCAATCCGAACAAAATATAAACTTCTGCCTCCAAGTTATTTCTCAGAAGATCTGGAGAGTCACAATGTTATCAAAAAAGATGGAGAGGAATCTTCTGATATCAAGGAAGGAATTATGTCTTGTCACCGTTGTCTGATATATTTGGGTGACCTTGCACGCTACAAATCCCTTTATGGAGAGGGTGAATCCAAAAGTCGTGATTACGTAAATGCTTCGAATTACTACAAGGAGGCTGCCTCACTTTGCCCTTCAAGCGGCAATCCCCATCATCAGGTTTACTGTTTTTTATTATTTCATATAGGCTTCAAGTTACTGTTATTTTACTGTTTGCTCTCTCTTTTTTTCTGGTTATGTATGGAGATTCATGGCCATAATTTCTTCAAACTGTTCCATTTTCGGCAGCTTGCGATATTGGCATCTTACTCAGGAGATGATTTGCTGGCAGTTTACCGGTACTTCCGCAGTCTAGCAGTCCGCAATCCATTTTTAACTGCAAGAGATAACTTGATTATTGCATTCGAAAAGGTACTGGTTTAAACATGTTTACATAGAACTTTATAGCTTCATCTTGGTAATTGTAGTGAAACTGTTCACTGCGTAGTTTGTGGGTTATCTTTGGGGAGAAAGGAAGTAGGAGAAAGAAGCATATTTGATTCTCTACACATGTATGAAATCGTGGGAACTTGGAAAACTTCCTTTTGATATATTGAAGTAAAAAGGAATACACTTTGAATTCTTTCACAATGTGCAATGTCATTATGCTCACGTAGAAAATATTTCTTTCACAATTCTTGTTCTTTTATGGTTCATTATATTTAGAGGACAATTTTTTCTATACATGCTATATTGCCTTTCGAAATATCAGTGCATCAGTCTTTGAATGCTTTTCCTACACAAGTTGCATCTTTCTTTCTCTTCTTTTTTAGTTATCTAGTATAATACACGAATACACGATAATATGAGTTTTATGGGTTTCTATTCCAAAATATGTGGTATATTGGATATTTGTACAAGTTACATTTTAGGAAAAAGTCTGTGTACTCTATCAGGATATCTGGGGTACCTGTTAAATATTTGTACATGCCTCATGTTTATCTATAAATTTATTGGAGCCTGTAGCCTTTTTTCGGTTTATCAAAATGTTTTGAAAGATTGAACCTCATTTTGGTTGTTTGGGGTTTGCAGAACCGTGAGAGTTACCTAGAGCAATCTAAGGGTGCCAAAGCATCTTTGGCTAAGGCCATGTCTGCACGGAAGCCTGGAAAGGGACGAGCGAAAGTGGCCATAACTTCTAGCAAGGAAAAGTTATTCAGTATGCCTGAGATTTACCAAGCTTTCTGCATTCGATTTGTTCGACTTAATGGCATTCTCTTTACTCGTACCAGGTATTTAATATGATGATTTTGTAAGTATTTATGTTTTCTTGTGTTCTTTTGTACAGGCTTTATAGACTAACATAGTATTATGCTTTCTTTTCTAGTTTGGAAACATTTGGGGAGGTCTTCGCTTTGGTTACTAGTGATCTGCATGAGCTTCTTTCTTCAGGGACAGAAGAGAAAATAAATTTCGGTAAAGATGCCGCTGAGAATCGCCTTGCCATTGTTATGGTTATTTCCATTCTTGTATATACAGTTCATGATGCGAATAGGGAAAGCAAAGGCCAGTCATATGCTGAGATCTTACAGCGTCCAGTTCTGCTTCAGAATGCTTTTATCGCTGCTTTTGAGATAGCAGGACACATTATTAAGAGATGCATACAGTTAGAAGACATTTCTTCAAGTTTCTTTTTACCAGGCATCCTGGTTTTTCTTGAGTGGTTAGCCTGCTCTCCAAATATTGCCATTAACAGTGAAGCAGAGGAGAAACAAGCTACAGCTTGGTCTTTCTTTTGGAATCAATGTACACTGTTCTTTAATAGGCTAATGTTGATTTGTTGTGTGTCTAATGGTGACGAAGATGTGACCCGTCTTGCTAATATGAGCAGATACGACGAAGGGGTGATAGGAAACCGGCTTGCACTGTGGGAGGATTTTGAGTTGAGAGGATTTGTACCTCTTCTTTCTGCGCAACTGACTCTGGATTTTTCAAGGAATCCCGTTGGCAACGATAGTGGCATGAAGGGCCGGATTCAGAGGATTATTGCGGCGGGAAGGTCCCTCGCAGGTGTAGTTCGGATCAATCAGCAAGGATTATATTATAGTCAGAAGGAGAAGAAATTTATTATTGGCGCCGATCCTAAAATATCTGAAGGAAGTTTCATGCTTACTAGTCCTTCTGAGGTGCTCAAGTCAAATAGGATGGCACGAGATAATCACGTAGAGACGACTGGGACTTTAGGAATTCTGCGACCTCAATGTTTTTCTATGGAAGGAGAAGATGAAGAGGAAGAGATTGTCTTTAAACCAACAATGGCCGAGAAGGTTGACGACTTGATCGCTCCAAAATTGACAACCTATGGTGTTCCTGGTCCTGTTGAGATTGCTGCCAAAGGCGAGTTGGCAAGTCACAATTTTGCCCCTCTCAGTAGTCTGAATGCTTTGGAGGCAGCTAGTAAACAAATACCTGCATCTTTTGATAATACGGCTCCCCTGCAGCAGCAACCACTTAATTCCAGTGTTTCAAACTGGTTATTGGAACACCAGGCATATCTGTTTAACGGAATGAGAAATTTGAACGTCGCTGGAAATGGTCATGCTGAGCTGGTGGAAAGAGTGGTGGGATCTTCAGAGCTTCCTGCTTTTGCACACTCAGACAATTTTGCTGCTGTATATGATGAGAACAAAGATGTAGAAATTGCTATGCCTCCTTGGTTTCACTCACTTGTGGCGTCGGGAGCAAATAATGATGCCATGACTGTGAAGCCAGCAAATTTGAAAAAGAATCCCGTCGGCCGACCTGTTAGGCACCCTGGACCTCCACCTGGATTCAGCCCCGTTCCTCCTAAACCAGTGGACACCCGATCAGATTGGAAGAGTGGGAATGTGCCACTAGATCACGGTTGGATTGATCGCTCTCAGTTGCCTTCATCCACTAAAGGCATGGCCGCTAATAGCTCTATCAACTACAATGAGCAAGTGTTCTCGTCCTATGCTATGAATAACAACGATAGTTTGACTAATAGTGCAATGAGCTTCCCCTTCCCTGGAAAGCAACTTCCAATGATGCACACCGAAGTCGAAAACCAGAATATCTGGCAGGATTACCAGCTTCTTGACCATCTCAAACTGCACTCGGAACCACAGCAGCAGCAGCTCACCCCAGGTACTTGGGCCCAGCAAGCAAATCAGCAGGCCCCTCTGCTGCCGGAGCAGTATCAGGGGAATTCCCTTTGGTCAGGCCGTTCCTTCGTGTGAGATTCATTACATTGGAGAATAGATGGTAAAATAATTCTGGACTAGGCCTTTTTTCCCCTCATTTATTCTTATGTTTATCCGCAATTGCATTCATTAAATTTAGGCAATTTTCTAATTTGTTTATAAACACTGTTTTAACTGTCACATTATTTACTTATTTTGTTTCTCTCTGTTCTTGAGGTTGTCAAGAATCTGTTTGGTGATCGCTGTGCTGCTTGATGGTGCCTTGTGAGTTTAGCCTCCTTTGAAGCTATGTCAATGTTATTAAATTATTTCTTGGAGCATGGATGGGCTTGAATTATCGCAGGCACATGCATCTGAAACAGGTGAGCCATTACCTCTTTCACAAAATATTAAAAACTTCGTAAGAACTACTTAACCAAAAAACCGTGGTAAGATGACCTAGCATCTGCAAGTGCACCCACACGATGAAATAGGCACATCAGGTGGACCTTTGGAAACTATGTACCTTGAAGGGTAAGGGTGTTGATGTCATACACCACTGTCCTGCACAACACAAACCGGGGTTCTTCCGTGCTTATATATATATATATATATATAACGACTTTCTAAATTATGCATAGTTCCCATACTAGTGATTTGGTGTGCTCAACTCAACAGCTACTTTGGTCTTTTTTATATATAAATAAATCTCCCTTAGGCTTGTAGTAATATATGTATTTACTCACCAGATCCCTAGTCTTTATTGATAAAGAATTGCTCATTTTTGGACTCAGTTACTCTATTTCTCTGGTATTTTCTTCTTTCCAAAATAAAGTAAGAAAAAGCAACAGAATACTGTACTAGGTTTTTCTTTTTGAAAAGTACGCAATGCAGATGAAGGATATAATGACTAAACAGAACCACATAAAAACATGTTTTCCTCTTATGTTTTTTTTTTCTTTTCCAAATCTAATCTTCCGTTAGAAAACGTCATATATGGGGATCAAGGTTGAAATTTAATTAGTCAAATGAGCATGAATGATGAATTAATATGTCAACTGTATAATAAAATTACTATACTGAATCTGAAACTATGAGAAGAATACGATTATGTTCATAAAATCTGAGAAGGTTGTAAAAATTGTTTGATTGGTCTAATCCAGTTGCTCTAATTAATAAAAATTGTTATGAGGCAACACAAAGGTATTTTGGTCATAGTCTTACAGGTACAACCAATGATTCAATGAATTAAATCACGTATGTTTAAACAGCTATTCCCTCGAGGATTGTGTAATACTCAATGATGTTGATGTGAGACAGATGGCTTCTTGAGTTACCAAAACCAAACCAATCAGGAGCATGATTATACCAATCGATAACGCAAAAAGAAATAATATACATATGGGTAATAATATACCTCTAATGAACTTCAACCCAAATCATCTGTCTCTGTCAATTCAATTAATAAGTATAAACCACCATGAATCTGTGATTTCAAATGGTTTGAGACTTACCTGGGACTCTATTTCTGGTTTTGGTCCCTTTCACGAAGAGAGATGGCCCTCGGAAGAATTGTTTAGGGGAGAAACTCTTATTTTTTGTTGAGTTTAATCGACAGAGCAAAGGTTAACCTGTTTAGAAGAAAAAAAATGCTATCTGGTCAGTTTCTTTGGGCGAGAAATGTTCCCGCTCTTAAATAGTCTGCATAGATTTCTCATTACCCTAGTTGTTGAAGAATAAATCATCCTAATCTTTTTTAGATGATTAATAATTGAGTGAATATATTATAATATCCCAAAAATTGTTTCTCTTTTGAATAGATTACCTACCTACACTGGATCACTGTACTACTCTTGTAGATCTCAGACGTGGTCTCTTACTCTTCTTTTATTGTTAATATTACGGGTTTGATCCCTTTTCAACTTTCAAATTGGGAACTGAAACTTCGTAAGCTAGTTTAGTTTACCAGCCGGATTTTCTTGTATAGTTGTTTGATAAATGATAAGGGTTTATTTTTCCAAGAAATTTATCCTTTTCAGTGTAACTCTCTCCAATTTGTAATTAAGAATCTTGTTCCCCCTTCATTTTTACCTTGCAAGTACTTTAGAAAGAAACAATGGCTAATGATTATCTACTTCTTGCAGCTTGTGCCGAGCATTCAAGACCGGTGGATTGAAAGTTGTGAAAGGGATATTACTATGGAAGAGTTGAACTATACCTTTCCTGGTTGGATGGAGGGAAATAAAAAGTTTTATCATATTCTTATGATGAGAGTTGCGGCTATAGTTTCCTGGAAATTGGGTGAATCAAAATGCTATTCAATTAGACTAAGAATAGTGGACTCTGTCGAAGAAGTGGTCTTATATTAATCATCTCTGTCACCATCTGTAGTAGCAAGTGCTAATGACGTAGTTGTCTGGTGTGCGTCAAGTTTAAGAGAAGGTTTAGAGACGGTGGTTGAAATAAATGGAGTCAAATAAGTTACGGGAACGATTTAGTAGTATATTATTATATTTCTAGTTTTAGTTGTTTGTGGATTTAAGACACTTTGCCTGGTATGAGAATCAAGGTAAAAATGTCATAGTAATGATTTGGTTCAGTTTGGCCTGAAAAATGACAGACCTTTTATTTAGTTTCTTATTGTCTCCGATCATGTGTGAAGTGGGTTTTTCTGTAATTGTTGATTTTGCTGTTTAATTTGTATCAGCAGTGTGCCAAATAGCTTGAATTAATGTGCAGGTTTCTGCATACAGATTACTGAATCTAAATAGAAATCATTATTGGTATTCATGCGTTTCGTGTCTTATTCTTTCCTTTCGTGATATTAACACGCAGGGTTCATTCATGCAAATGATCTAGCCCATATACCATCATTTAGCCTATATCCAAAGTACCGTTTGACTATGTTTATATAGTCTGAAACTATTGGTAAGTTGTAGGACAAGGAAAGTAGAACTGCAAGCATATCAGAAACCCTCTTAGAGTACTGCATTGATTCAAAATCAATAGCTAAAAAACTTATAAACATTACGCATTTCTCTATCTGCATCCTTAATCTCATTTAATTGGTGACCTTTATAATCTTTCAAACGTGATCTTTTTTATATCTTTGATTTTCCTTGTGTACCTTGTTCGTTTTGAACACATTCGTGGCATCTACAATGGTGCATGGTTATGAGCACTTCGTGGAACCGCATTTATAGGATCAGGGACAGACGACGAACTCACATTCGGCGTACCGAGAGGAACTCCGTCTATATGTTCAAAGCTAGGATCTGCACCACTTAGTACAACTATTTTGAGAGGTTCTGTGCGAAGTGGTTGTGTATAGTCTGAAGCACTGAGTACAAATGTTTCAAGAGGTTCCGTGCCAAGTGGTTGCGTGTAGTGTGGAGCACTGAGTACAAATGGTTCTAGAGATTTCGTGCCAAGCGGCTGTGTATAGTCTCCGCTGTAACCATAAAAAATAAAGTTAAAATTAACTTAAAAAAGGCTAACATAGAAGCGTTGGTTTTTTTTTTTTTGCAAGGCAAGCCGGTTTTATATAAAGATCCATAACCCTTAAGTTTCCAACCCGGTAAGGTTTTGAACCCACGACCTCTCTTTAGGTGGAGATGAACAACTACCACTGGGCCAAGAGCCCCATGGTAGCATAGAAGCGTTAGTGATGCACAACGAACAATATAACAAGCTCTTCAAGGTAAAGGAAAACGCGATGTGGATAGCGTCGTGGTTACAGTCACATAAGAAACATGAACAATTTCAAGGCATGTACGTTAGTATTCTAGCTTCAGTGTTGCAAGTCAAACAAAATTTGTGAAAGCGTTGCATGTCAATAGTAATTGAGGTTTAGTGGCGTTCACATAAAGAACTCATCAAAATTAGTTAACGTATGCACTTTAGCGTCAACGCAACAGGGGGAAGAAGATAAGATTTTATGACCAATACAACAAACGCTAAGTTTACAGCATTAGCTGCAAACAAAATGCGAATTGGTAGAATCGTTTTTGCCCTTAATTCAAACCTTCTTCGCGATATCCAACACCACCCCTATCACACTAATCGAGTTTGAACCTTTTTGGCTCCGATGAATAACAAGTTCTTGGTTTTCAAACAATGGGTATTCCGTTTTAGATTGATTGAACTTGATTTCTTCCGTGCGTCTCGGCATAAATCTCGTGCTAAACGGAGAATACAAACAAACATTAGCTATATTATATAAACAACAATGCGGTGGTTGAGGAGTTTCTATTGACATTACCGTGAGATCGTTGAAATTAAAATATGTATATGGGATTATGTCCGGTGCGTTGTCCACAAAGTATTCATCCACCAATCGAGCTAAGGATGAACCTTTCTTCTTCGATTTCACCTGAGGATTTATCTCATGTTGTAAAAATGGTGGGAAGGGTGGAGTGAAAATGGTGGGAAGTGAGGTAGTGTTGTTAGCAAATTTGAAGAAAATATTTGAAGAGAACCAAACCCAACTAAAAAACACCCGTGGTGAACCATTTTCAACGAACTAAACCAATGAACCAAGTAGTATTATTAGCAAATTTGAATTTCATAAAGTTGTAATATCAAACCAAAATTAGGGGTACTTCAATAAATTGCCATGCACAGTGAGAGGGAAGTAAAATCGCGTAGTGAAGTTAGAATCACCCATCTATGAATCTGAACCCAACACTCTCTAATACTCCATATTCTTTTCCATTCAAACCTAAATTACAAGCAAAATCATCATGATGCGATGATGTAGAACTAATGTAGGTGATGATCATGGCTTCTATTGACTTAAATAGCTATGCATCGCCTTTGATGGTATTCTTTATCAACAATTTTCTTCCTATTCTTTGCTGTTTATGTCCATATTCTTTTTAGTAATAAGCTTTCTTCATATATACTAGTATAGTTGCACGCTCTACTCCCCTTTTTCAAACCTATTAAATTTTATTAGGGTAGAATTTGTGTCCCAATCATGTCATATTTTTCATCCGTCTACACTACTTATCACTCAAAAAAGGAAAATAGATTTCAAAAAGCAAATTTTTCCTCAAATTGTACAAAAGCAAAATTTTCCAATATAGTAAACATTTCAAAATTAAAATGCACAAAACTAGAGGAAATAATCCATAGACACATAAGTGAGGAAATCATCACAACCATACACATACATTCATATCAAACACAAATACGACATTTACGAAAAATACTAACCTTTAATGACATAAAAGGAATCAGGTACTGTGAACGCTTCCTCCTTTACAACAAAACTTAATAACAATAACTTTTTCTCAACCCCAACAATGGCAACTTCACCATCATTCCCAATGCTCCAACATTCAAAATTCAAATAAATCCTAAACAACTTTCACATAAAGCGAGGAACAGAATCAGAACAGAAATGTTATTCACTTATATGCAGTTACATTATTTTGACCTAAACATGACCATTCAAAGATAGTTACATCTAAAACAACCAACAATCCTCTCGTCTTCAATAGTTATCTCATCCATTACAATCTCATTCACAACAGTTTTTCAAACTTCAGGCTCGACAATTATTTCACGAAATACCTCACACCAAAAATGACGATCAACCTCATTCTCCCATGCTCTTGCATTTAACCCATCAACCTGCAATGCAAAAATAGGTAAATCGACATCATAATCGAGCTGCCCAAATAACCTTTCACGAACTTTAGCTACCTTTATTGCTAAACCCTCCCTCAACTGCATGTCGAACTCTCTGAGAGAGAGCCCTCACCATTTTTACTAATTTTACATCTTCATCTACCCCTTATTTATAAGCATAGGGTACAATATCATCCAATCCTATCTTGTATGCCTTTTAGATACTACATGATAACCATCGCAACTATCATAGTTATCCACCCTAACAAACAAATACTTATCTCTCCGCCTCATATCGAAAAATACATACTACTTGGTCAAATTTTTGTCACATTTATTTTCAAACTATACTTTTATTAAATCACTACGAGCAATGCATGCTTATTTTTGTCATACATAATTACTATTTTTATCAGTTCGGTACTCAGATTTGCAATATTCAACGCATACACAGTTCAAACGATATGCCATTTTTAATTTAATAAACATTTCATATTTTGATCTAACCATACTATATTCTACAGTTCGATATAATCATTGTCATCTACTAATCTAGAGTTTAAGACGTTTGATATCACAACAACCTTTGTCATTAGCTCGAAACTGCGCACTACAAAATATTTTACAAGAAACAATAAGTTACAGATACTTCCTACAAATTGTTCTACAGATTATAATCACTATCAAGTATCGGCATGATTTTCAAGTATGAGCACTAGAGGGTTCGTCCACCTATGAAACCACCACTTCTACAAGAAAATAAAGATGGTTGTAACAGAGATCTTCCACCTTTAAAAGTACCACCTCTGCTAGAAAACGAAGATGGTTGTAACAGAAGCATACTTTTACCATCACCTCTGCCTACAACACCCAATCACTCGTATGATAATGGTGAGACTTCCTGGTACGAACACCAGTAGTCTCATCTTCATCTAAAATGACCTCCTCCGCCAGAAGACGCAGACCCACCTTGCGTTGCTCCCTAGATACCACCAGATAATGGAACCGCGCCATCTAAAAATAGTCATTATCCGCCTCCACTACCTCCTCGTATTACATACCATGATAGGTATGATGTAATGTAATCGGAGTAGGGAGATCTAAGGACCGCGTCCCAAAGTAACGAAGCTGGAGTTCCTACACTTTGGCAAGAACCCTAGATTCATACACTTGATGCCTGGTTCTCACCATTATCACTACGGAAGATTTGAAAAGACAAAAACTTGCAGATGAATAATCGACACTGCAATAACAATAGTATTTATAGAGACATAACAATCAATGCTTGGGAGATTTCTTACGTAGTCATCATTCAAAGAATACTTATGGGAAACCCAACAACCAATTAAACACAGTCACAGTCCTAGCAATAGTCCAATTACCAACAGGCCATTACACTTCTAAGAAAAATTCCACGTACCAAATCCACCATAGCCAATACCAGACAATATCTTCGTATTCCAATACTAAGCTCAATTGAACCTTCTCAACTCAAGATAGAGGGGGCGATTGTAGAGACTTATCCCTCGAGTTGGGATATTATAGAGCTAATACCATGCCAGACTCATGCAACATACACTTGACATACACAATCAACAATGACACCTGGACTACGAACTGTAGAAGAATGTGGCTCGAGCACTCCAAGTGAAACAAAACAAGTCAATGATACCTATCTCCCACGAACTGGCAGTTGGAGAGATAACCTCCACTCTTCCCCCAATTCAGGAGAATGTGTTGATATATGTAAATAAACTGAGAGTAAGGTCTATAAAAGGAATAGAGCATAGAAAAAGAGAGGGACAACCAAGTTTTCCTAGGTCAAGAGATCATAACTTGTAATCAAAATATCAATCACAAACAATAAAGTCACAGTTTTTAAATCCTCAAACCGAGGTTGTGGATTTACCTATTCAAAGGTTTTTATGCTAAATCATCTGTGTCATTTTTATATTAATTGTGCCACATGTACATTTGGTGTAAGAGCCATTCGAGCTATGAAATTAGGCCCTTATAGGGATGCCTTAGAATACAGTTTAAGAAGCACCTGATACTATTAAATTTAGTATTTGGGGGTTTGGGTATTGAAATTTGTTGTTAGTTTTTTAGTTTTGTTTAGGTATTTTGGTGAAATGGGGATTTGGGTGCTTGCCTATAATACTATTTTTTTTGTCGGGGTTAGGAGGTTAAGACTTATCAAATCAGCTTTTCGGTTAGTTGTGGGGGTTTGGGGAAGAGACACTTTGGCATAAAATGAAAACGGTCAAAACGGATTTTAAGAATCCGTTCATAGTTCGCACGAAAGCCAACTGCAAACTGGTTATGTAGGCCTATGATTGAATTTGTTGAAAGAGGTAAATTGCAGTTCACCATAAAGAATATGAATAAAAATCTTTATTTTCTAACGAAAAATTAAAAACCTATAATTGTTAATTTATCCAATATCTTAATCCTTCTAAAGGAGTACTTTGAAACTTAAATCCAGTTAGTTTTCTTGGTTCAGATTTGTTCCTAACCATAATCTTAGTTTTGCCCTCCTAATCATTTGATGTTATTTGGTACTTGCAAATATATTTTAGGGGACACAGGATACTCAACAACTTGGAGATTTTTACAACTAGTCTATATTATAAATCTCAGTTTTGTCCTACATTGCGGCGATTGTCCTGTGTGGCAATGTTTGTCCTTCGTGGTGGCGATTGTCCCATGTGGCAGCGTTTGTCCTACTTAGCATGCCGAAACTTAAACACAGTTTATGAACCAATTAAGCCCGTCTTCATAACAGTAAGCGTAGTTTTGTCAATACTGCTTTTGAGTATTTAAAACTTCTTTAGATTCCTCACTAATTAAATCAAACGTTTCTTCTTCCGAATCCCCAATTCTCTTCGAACCCATGTCTCATATCCTATCCTATCCTATAGGTCTCCTCCATCTATAACGCATAACTTGCGTGCAAGACAAAACAAGCACCTCTGTGTGTGTCTTAATTGTTTCATCCTTCAACTGAAGTCTTAATTAGAGCCTCTTTCCATCAAGCTTCATAAGAAAAATGCTAATGGGAGTTTTCCTTGCATTTCATATACTAATAGCTATTCTCTCTCTCTCTCTCTCTCTACATATTCTTCATGTAAAATGTCGATGTCATTCTCAGTTTCTATTGGATGAATTTGAAGAATTTCTTGAATTGTATGATAATTAATGATTTATTAACGATTCAATTCAGGTATATTTGTAGAAATATTATTTCCTCTACTAATAAATCTATTTGTTTGGGTTATTTTACATTATAGGTTTGTTTTACCCTGTTTCCAAATCTGTATAAATTTTTGCAGGAAATATCAAAGCTCATGTATTGTTAAGAGTGGTCTTGAACCCCAATTCTTTTTATGAAGTACATTGGGTAAATTCGTATGGTCAATGTAAGTTTCCACATTTTTCTCCTCTTGATTTTTAGTTTTTTAGTGTCAATCACAACACATAGATATAATCCTTAACATTTGCTATTTTATGTTATCTCTAGCCTAATTCAAGAGATACATTCTTAATGTAATTAAGGAAGCAAGTTTTTCACTTTGGTATGCTACGACAATTTTCTTTTGATGTAATTATGTGTTTTCCCCTCTGCTCTCTTAAAAGCAAAGGAATTGAAAAGATTCAAACCTATTTTCATGTTTTTGAACCGCACTTCATATATGTCCAAGGTTTGTGGCCTATAACATTATTTTGCCAATTAAAGTTGCTCACTGTATTCGGTGCTGGAGCCTCCTGCAACCCTAATCGATGCATTATGTTACAATCAAAGACACATTTTTGCTTCCAAAAAGGCGAGTATATATTGGAAGAAGTTTTGAATTTTTTTTTTCTTTTATGGGTTTTCTTGGTTGAATGTGATATAAAGAACTCTCAAGCGACTTCAATAGTTTTCAAATCTGAAAAAATAATTGAAAGTGAAGAACATAAGAGGCATTATGAAGGGATTAAATCGTTTGTTGTCGGAGGAAACTATAATTCCAAGGTTCTCCAGTTTACTCTCTCTTGGCTCTTGCACTTTGTTGTGTTTGCCTAGTAATTAGAGCATCTATAGCCGCATAAGCAGAATGTGATGCATGTGATGCAAATTCTTATTAGATCTTATAGGAATAATTATTTTGAAGGATAGTGGGCTTCTATATTGGAACTAAACCACGGTGGAAAGTTGATACTTTAGATTTGGAATGAAAGGAGAAAAATTTGTAATACTTTTTTGTCATACTGTCAGTTGGTTGAAGCATGATGCTTCTTCCAAGTGTTCAAGTACATACCCACATCTTCACGTCACCTAGTAAATTACCTTGAGATGAATGTAATGTTCTAGGAGAAGCAACATGCTAACTTATGGTATAAACAGTATGAATTCTTTTCATTTTTTTTCTAATTGTGGCTATTGAAGTTTTTACATGATCTTATCTTGATTAATAGAAAGCAAAACTGGGTTCTTAAGTAGTTCTTTGGTAAAGTTTATTAAAGCTTTGGTACTTATTTTTGCAACTTCTATGAATAATTACAGCAATACAGGACAACTTGATGCAGACAAAGATTACTATGCTGATTTACAAGGCCAATAATAACAGTATTGCCAAGTTGTTCATGGGTTGCACAGATCCAAAGGCAAATGGGAAAACTTAATACTGATGAGGTTCAATGATTTTGTCACTGTATCAGGGAAGTCTTTTAAATACTTTTTGTCGCCTTATCATCTTAGTTTTTCATATATGGAAGTCTGGAAACTTTATAATCTTAGATGGGGAAAAATTAACCAGATAATGTTGTCCATGGTGAATGACACTGCAATTAGACATCCTTTTCTTGCTATTAAAGTAGAAGGCAATGCTAGAATCATATGCTTATGGAGCTCTTGGTTTTATCATGTGCCCTTGGACTAAACCCACACATGTGATTACATGCCTAGGTATTGTGGTTTATTTGAGGACTCAAGTTGTGAATGTTATTTTTACAAAAGTAATTGCACTGAAGTCGTATTTGCTCCCTTCAGTAACCAGCTATATATAAGGAATTAAAGCTTGGTAATGGTAAGGAAATAAGTATGTCATGGGTTGGTAATCACTTTATATTGATGGTGTACTTTCTTGGGAATGGAGTCATTTGGAACTGTATTTAACATTTTTCGTAATACTAAAAAACTCATGGAATAGTTTGATGAATTGTTAGTGGATTATGATATTTGCTTTTATTATTTTAAGATTATTTGCATATATACTTTGTGGCATTGCGATTATGATATTTTTCAATAATTGTTAGTGGATGTATCTATTACTCTCTGCATATAATTAATAAAACAATGTGAACATCTTAGTCTCTCAATAATTTGTTTCGATCGTCAGTTCACTTTCTTTTCATCTGAAATTCAACATTCTCATCGAATATTTCTTTTAGGTTGCAAATTTGTGGGATGCATGATCTAGAATTTGTACTCTTCTTTACAAATTCAAGGTATGGTAATCTGCTATTACAACCCTATATGGATATGTTCATCATGAATAATATTTTCAAGTATAGACTTCTTCGTAAATTGGGAGTAGACTATATGATTTGATGCTTGAATTTACGGTGTGCATTAGGTTGAATTCTGCCACAAGAATGTAAAGAGTGCATTGGTTGGTACCTGTCTTTGTTCTTGCAATACTTCTAAACATTTCTGTATTAGTTTAGTTTTTAACATGTGTATTTGATGCTTCTCAATAGTTTCCTTTAAATTTTTCGATGACATAGCTAATGCCAAGAATCTACTGCACTTGCAGACTTCAAGTCAAGTTACATTCATAACTAATCTCATATTCAGACTCCCTAAAAGCTTGATAGATTCTTCAGACTATAATTAACTATAACCGCTTAAGAGTGTTTCTTCTCACTATATTTGCAAAAGGTATTGATATATAGGTTTACAATTGGCTATTGGGATTTAATTTGATGATATTATGTTTGACAATATTAGATATCCTAATCTCTAAGCCTTCAACTCTAAAACCATGTTTCTAATTAAGGATGTGTTTTATTGGCCGATTCTTCTTACTTCATGTTATATGTATGGGGACTATTTAGTGTTAGGCCGATTATTTCTACGTTGTTAGTTCTTATTAAAGAGGAATGAGCTTCTTATTTTTAAGTTAAACCCTTTTGGAAGGGGAATGCCCAGTAACAATGTAGATTGATGACATGTATTTGTTCTAAAGCCTTTTGTTTTTGATGCTTACTTAACCTTAAACATTGAATATGCAACTATTGTTTAATATGGAATGACAATTCCGCGAACAATATATTGGTTTTGGGCGGGCTTACTTTAGGAACTTAATATAATTTTGTTATTATTTTTTCATTGGCAAGTCTAATGATGTTTGATGAATTTTTTTGTATTGCCTAAATTCAATGTCATTGTGGCTTTCCTTGGTGCACTTTGTGTGTGTATGTGTATTTTCGCTGGTTTCGATCTTTGTATTGCAGGTGTAGTTTTCACCTCATTAGTTTTGTTCTCGGGCACCTCTCAAATGATAAGAAAATTGCATGTGATAAATTCCTAAGAATCCCGACAACTGTAATTATTAATGTACATCTCTAATATGTAGTACAAATGGTTTTGTTTATCCAACTATTACTTTGTTTAGTTGGTAAGAATCTTGGGTGAAGGTGTCCTTATTGATTTTAATTTTTTTTGTGATTTAGATTGACTATTCTGTGTGTTTATATGCCGAGCCTTCTATTATTGAAGAATTTAAGAATGCATTCAAGTAGGTTTGATGATATTTTTAAATTGAAGGTTTGCGGAAGATTGGGCAAGACATGATCGTCGTATAGTGCATCGTTAGTCCTTTAAATCTTAACATCAAAGTTGAGCTATGGGAATCAAAGTTCGATAAGAAAAACCTCCAAGGCTGCATACCTATGAGGGGAAAGTTGGGTATAGAGTGTGTGGAGGGTTGAAAGGAAAACAACAAAGATGACAAATATATTCAAATGGACCTTGCCGTTAGTTATCTATTTTTCTTTCTTACATGATGAAATTTGTTGTTATGTTGAAAACTGATGGTTTTCTTATACTTATTAAACTTTATTAATTGAAAACGATGAGTATGCTAGGCTTGGTTGGTTTAAATTCATTGGTTGAAATATAAAATTGAGTATTTAACGTTTCTCTTACCTTTAAAATCAAGGTTTTGATTTTGAGTACACAACAATTCCCTCACTTTTGAGGTAAAGGTTTTGATTTTGTGTAACCTCTAATTAGTTGAAGGTATGCAAAGTTATACCATTAGAAATTAACACATCCGTGCGTTGCTAAAAGCTTTGGTCTCAATGATCACCAGATCTGCAAGCCCTTTAATTGTGCCCTTCTTATAAAGTGAAAAACCTGGAAATCGATTTTCCATGAGATGATACCTACTCATGTTCATATAACTGAAAAAAGCTACTATTGTTTTGAAATATGATAAGGCTATCACAATGTGTTACCTTGGGCTTATATACATATTTATGAGCCTATACATTCATATATTGATATATATACATGTTGGGAAACCGACGGGGAAAATCGCAATGCGGAAGCACAATACGATTTAGTAAGAACTTGAAAAGCCAACTCTAACCACGGAGAATTCAAACAAAGGCAATAATCACATACATAAGGTTTAATTTAGGTAGAAATCCTTTAAAGGATCAAAACCACCCCTGACAAACACGATGAATATATTATCACTTAGGGTTACAAGAAGTTACAGATATCACTTAGCCTCACCTCTACCCTTACAGATAATTCTTAGCAAGAAACCCTAAAAAGAAAACCCAAGAAATCTCACCAAAGCAAAACCCTAGATTTTCCCCTTTATCTCTCTAACATTTTCTCCCTTGTACAGAGCCCTTTACCTTACACTATATTTATAGACTTTCCATTAGGTCATCTCCAAAGTACGTATCACGAGATAAGCCATTACTTTGGATTAAATCCCCTTCAAAACAAACTTAAAAATAAGCAAACATAGCCTTTTTCGTTTGAATGGCTTCATGACTCGTTCGAACGACTTTAATGCAAACTCTGTCATTCGAATGACTTCCCTACTCGTTCGAGCGACTTTCCCTATTTTGAGTCGTAACCTAACAATCTCGACCTCGGCGATAAAGCAATTTCTTCTACTATATTCGTCGTGTATCCTTGTCGCTTCTCAATTAAGAGAATTACCCGAGTCTAGGCTTTTCCTTGACCTACCAATCAGAACCCACTTTCTGATCATTTTTGTAGACCGTGCCATTGCTCCACCTTAAAATAAATTCCCCTTTCAAGAAGTCTTCATAGCTCCCTTGGTATAAGTAACCTTCACCTCTCCACCCATTGATTTACCAACCAATGCATACAAGTTCCCACTTAGAACTCCCTTCACGATCAAAGAATACTTCTGATAAACTTTTATTACTCTACCTCGCCCAGAGTAATTGAAACCCTCATTATCTAATTTGGATAATTAAATTAGATTATGAGTCATGCTCGGCAAATGCTAAACATCATGAAGAACTACGATACGTCCATCAGACATCCTCACACGAATATCACCCACTCCCAAAATTGGCCTTCGAGGGCAATCACTCGTTAACACAAACTTGCTACCCTTACACCTTGCATATTTACCGAACCATGCCTTGTGTGCACGTAAATGCATTGTAGCCTCACTATCAAGCACCCATCCTTTATCGTGGATAGAACTATCAGCGGCCACCACGAGGAACACCTCGTCACTATCGTTACCAGTAACCATCGCCAGTTTGATAGTGTCACTTTCAGAGCCTCTTGCCGAACTTGTTCCTATACATTTCCCAGCTTTGTAATCCAATCTATAATGACCCGATTGACCACAGTTTCAACAAGTTCCTTTTCTGAACCTATTAAAGCTTCTTTTCCCACTAACCACCATTGCAGAGTTTTCCATAGAGGATTCCCTACCCTTAAGCCTTCTTTCTTCAAAAAAAACGTACTTGTAACCTCCTCAAAACTCAAACTTTCCTTCCCATATATCAACATAGGTTGAAGATTTTTGAAGGTAGATGGAGAGACCATATGAGTTGAAGCACCTTATCTTCATCCTTAACTTTAATGCCGATCGATTCCAATTTTGAAGCGATCCCGGTCAAAGAACCTAGGTGATAACCAACGCTTGTACTCTTATCCATCCTAAGAGTATGAAGCCACTCCTTGAGGTATAAACGATTCGAAAGCACAATACGATTTAGAAAGAACTTGAAGAACCAACTCTAACCACGGAGAATTCAAACAAAGGCAATAATCACATACATAAGGTTTAATTTAGGTAGAAATCCTTTAAAGGATCAAAACCACCCCTGACAAGCACGATAAATATATTATCACTTAGGGTTACAAGAAGTTACAGTGATCACTTTGCCTTACCTCTACCCTTACAGATAGTTCTTAGCAAGAAACCCTAGAAAAAAAACCCAAGAAATCTCACTAGAGAAGACCCTAGATTTCTCCCCTTTATCTCTCTAACTCTTTCTCCCTTGTACAGAGGCCTTGACCTTACACTATATTTATAGACTTTCTATTAGGTCATTTCCGAAGTACGAATCATGAGATAAGCCATTACTTTAGATTAAATCCCCTTCAAAATGAACTTAGAAATAAACAAACATAGCCTTTTTCGTTCGAATAACTTCATGACTCGTTCGAACGACTTCAACGTAAACTCTGTCGTTCGAACGACTTCCCTACTAATTCGAACGACTTTTCTTATTTTGAGCCGTAACCTAATAATCTCGACCTCGGCGATAAAACCATTTCTTCTACTATATTCGTCGTGTATTCTTGTCGATTCTCAATTAAGAGAATTACCCGTGTTTAGGCTTTTCCTAGACCCACCAATCGGAGCCCACTTTCTGATCATTTTTGTAGACCGTGCCATTGCTCCACCTTAAACTAAATTCCCCTTTCCAGAAATATCCATAGCTCTCTTGGCATAAACAACGTTCACCTCTCCACCCATTAATTTTTTAACCAATGCATACAAGTTCCCGCTTAGAACTCCCTTCATAATCAAAGAATACTTTCGATAAACTTTCATTACTCCACCTCGTCCAGAGTAATTGTAACCTAGTTATCTAATTTGGAAAATTAAATTAGATTATGAGTCATGCTCGGCAGATGCTGAACATCATGAAGAACTACGATGCGTCCATCAGACATCCTCACACGAATATCACCCACTCCCAAAATAGGACTTTGAGAGCCATCGCTCATCAACACAAACTTGCTACCGTTACACCTTGCATATTTACCGAACCATGTCTTGTGTGCGCATACATGCATTGTAGCCTCACTATCAAGCACCCATCGTTTATCGTGGCAAGAACTATCAATGGCCACCACGAGGAGCTCCTCGCCACTATCGTTACCAGTAACCATCGCCAGTTTGATAGTGTCACTTTCAGAGCCTCTTGCCAAACTTGTTCCTATACATTTCCCAGCTTTGTAATCCGATCTATAATGACCCGATTGACCATAGCTCCAACAAGTTCCTTTTCTGAACCTATTAAATCCTCTTTCCTCGGAAAAAGCATACTTGTAACCTCCCCAAAACTCAAGCTTTCTTTCGCATACATCAACATAGGTTGAAGATGTTTGAAGGTAGATGGAAGAGACCATATGAGTTGAAGCGCCTTATCTTCATCCTCAACTTTAACGCCGATCGATTCCAATTCTGAAGCGATCCCTGCCAAATAACCTAGGTGATAACCAACGCTTGTACCCTCATCCATCCTAAGAGTATGAAGCCGCTCCTTGAGGTATAAGCGATTCGAAATACTCTTCGTTTGTTACAATCTTTCAAGTTTTTCCCAAAGACCATTTACGTTCTTATCTCCAACAACGTTTGCCAAAATGTTCTTAGCGAGACAAAGGCGTATCCCGCTCGCAGCCCTTGAATCCAGATCTTCCTAGTCCTCTTCTTCATCGTCGTCTGCTCTCTGGGCCGCTATACCATCAGCCGAAGTTTTAGGTATAGGCTTCCCTTTCAGTGCCTTGCGTAACCCGCTTTGAATCAAGATATCTTGGACCTGGAGTTGCCACAATCAAAAATTAATCTTCCCATCGAACTTCTCCACATCAAATTTGATCGCGTTAGAATACATAGATCTTCCCATCTTGCTACTCTACTTGCCCCAAACCTCGCTTTGACACCAATTGTTGGGAAACCGAGGGGGCAAATCGTAATGCGAAAGCACAATACGATTTAGTAAGAACTTGAAGAGCCAACTCTAACCACAGAGAATTCAAACAAAGGCAACAATCATATACATAAGGTTTAATTTAGGTGGAAACCCTTTAAAAGATCAAAACCACCCCCGACAAGCGCGACAAATATATTATTACTTAGGATTACAAGAAGTTCCAGAAATCACTCAACCTCACCTCTACCCTTACAGATAATTCCCAGAAGGAAACCCTAGAAAGAAAACCCAGGAAATCTCTCCAGAGTAAAACCCTAGATTTTTTCCCTTTCTCTCTCTAACTCTTTCTCCTTATACAGAGGCCTTTACCTTATACTCTATATTTATAAACTTTTCATTAGATCATCTCCGAAGTAGGCATCACGAGATAAACCATTGTTTTGGATTAAATCCCCTTCAAAATGAACTTAAAACAAACAAACATAACCTTTTTCATTCGAACAACTTCATGACTCGTTCGAACGACTTTAACGCAAACTCTGCCGTTCGAACAACTTCCCCACTCGTTTGAACGACTTCCCCACTCGTTCGAACGACTTCCCCTATTTTGAGCCGTAACCTAACAATACACATGATCAATTGAACTCACTTCTCAGTTCGAATATTGAACAGGGAACAAACTGGTGGTTGTTAAAGTAGATCTCGACTGGCCGGTGGCTATTAAAGTAGAGCTGGAAGATAATGTTTTTCTTGATATGGAAATTGATGAGAGTATTCTAGTTGATCTCCCAAATGTCCATTTCTGCCCCTCCGTGTCTGCTTTAATCCATCCTTTCTTGTAAGTATTTTAACAAAATATTATAGCTTTTTTTGGAGCCTTCCACTTAGACCAAATAGTTTCTTCTTAAGAGATCATGTTTAGTGAAGACATGCTAAATAGTCTAGCTTTTCTGAAGCCTTCAACTTAGACAAAAGTGTTCCTTTTAAAAGGATCACATCTTTTCTCTCTTTATATAATGGTTGCGCTTACACGGTTTGTTATTAGCCAGAAATCAGGGGCGGATTTATAGGCCCCTTGATTTTTGGACAAAAAGGTTTATATATAGCAATTAAAAAAAAACTATACATAACAATCTAATGTCCAACCCACAGCCCGACTCAGCTCTCCCTATCCCTCCTGACTTCCTGCCTTTCTTTCTCTAAAAAACATAGGAAAAAAAAAATTGAACTCCCGCCCTTTCTCTTTATATGAGATACCTCTCTCTCTCTCTTTCTATCTCTCTATCTATCTTGTAAATCATGGTTGCAATTGCAATCTCTCACTCTGGTTTTGTTTGATTAACCCCAAGCTCAGGATCAATACTCAATTGTTATAGGATCATAAAATCATTTTCTAGGGTTTTCATCAACAAAGAATGAAATCATGAAAGGAAGAACTTAATCTCAAAATTCTTACTTGTAGAGCCCCTATAACATGAAATTACTTAAATACCCTTGAACACCCCCAATTTTTTTTCTAGGGGATCCACCCCCGAACCCCTTATATAACCCAAAACATTTTCTTTACTGCAACCCCCCTACTTTAAAATGATAGGTCCGCCCCTGGCCAGAATTGAGGATCTGCTAACCCAACCCCCTTGATCCTTTTTCTTTCGTTATTTGGAGATAGCCCTATATGTAGCTTGTGCTGCAAAATACCCTAAAATATAGGGTGACATCTTGATCCTTTCATCAGTCGTTGGCTAGATAACTCTGTTTGTGGATAGACATTCGAGTACTGGAAAGTAACCTCAACTCATAAATAATCTATCCAAATAACTCCTATTTTTGAGGCAAAGGTTCCGCTAAGATCACGAAAGAAAGCATATATCAAAACTCAATTAATTAACCGTATAATTTTGTGCTTCTTATTATTTTGCCAAAATCCTTTCTGAGTTTCTCACTGCTATTATATGAATTTGAACTGAACATTCTTATCTCGTTTCTTATACTCTTGCAGGAGATATCCACATAATTGCCATATGTTCGACGCAGAGGACACTGGAAAATGGAAAGAAGGATAGTATTCCTTCGTGATCCATTAATGAACATTTGGCCTGTATTCTACTACGCAAGATCTGGATTTAAAGTCTTAGCAAGCGGTTGGGAATGTTTTACGGCTAGGAGACATGTGCCTTCTTGAAGTTGAAGATGCAATGGAGGGATTGTTTCGAGTATGTATCTCTCGAAAGCCTCTTAAGTATCTTCTACATGCTTGTCATTTATTTTGGTGTAGTTACAAAGTATGCATTGAATTTCTTATTCGCCTTTAATTAGAGAAAGTTTGTGCTTGAAATCTATTGCAACTCTATTTCTGTGTAATTATAAACTATAGTAAATCAAATTCCTTAGAGTATCTTACAAGGTATAGGATTTACGATATACTCAAACTACTTTATCGCCGAGCTTCATTCCAGTAACTATAATACAAAGTATGTACAATAAACCTAACCTGTTATTAATTGCCTGCCTACATTACATATCAATGTGCATCCACCACTTTGACCTCAGAATTTGTAAAACTGAGCACTTTGAAACCTTATACGTCTACGATGATTCAATTAATTTTTTCTTCAAACTTTAATATGGAGTCCTCCCAATGCTTTATCTTTGCACAATCAAGAAGATTTTATTAAGAGAATGATACCATTGGGCTCTTGGACCAGTGGTGATTACACCTCTTCACCCAGAGAGACGTCATAGGTTCGAAACCTCAGGGGGTTTGAAACTCAGGGTTAGGGATCCCTATATAAAACTGGTTTGCATTGCAAACAAAAAAAAAAAAAAAAAACAAATGATGAAGAAAATACATAGAAACAATTCTAGATATAGCATTACATTTACAAGGGATCAAAGCGTCCCTGCTAGGTTCGCAGCCAAAGATCCCAAAACCATCTGCACCTCTAACTATCTTTAGATGAAACATAATCAGATACATTAATATTATAAGATCTTCCACCTCTAAAAGCTCCTGGAATTTCCCTCTCCTGTACCTTCCCATGATTTTTTTCCAGCTCAAGCACTTGCGCAGCTGCAGTACTGTTGAGTTTCTCTCACCTAGCGAGTTTTTGTTTATTTGTTTATTTGTTTTTTTGTACTGAACCTCTTGACTTACGGGTCTGCCTCTACAGTGCCCAGAGCACAGCGAAATATGTGTCTGTGCGGCGTACATGCACGTGCGGTCGGCATGTGCCAACCATCTTCACGGGCGTGGCGCGCCTGTGGAATAGTCGAACCACAGATGTTAGAGCGACATTCGGTTAATTCTGGATACTCGTGAGGGGTCATCAAATAAGTATTCAGAATAGGCAATAACGCCGAAGGTTCCCTCAATAATCCCTACATTATAATCTCTCGTGACGCACGAGGTGCGAAAAGTACCCCTATCCTGTAGCGGATCAGGGTAACTCAATATGCCAGGTTCCAGATAAGGGACATATACATGAAGGGGTGACGATCCTGGACTAGTTATATTGTCCATCTATAAGGGGCGGTGCATCTTGGGTAGCCCGTGGGGGTATAACGCCTTATAAATCCCTCTTTGGAAAAGCGGCTCTTATTGCGAGGCAATGTCTCCTAGCTTTCCCTAGGCCTAGGAGAACTCATGACTATCCCTTGTAGATAGCCCATGAGCCGGGGTCCATGATGACTAAGTCTTGAAGCTCTTTTAGTCATGGGGAGGATTGGACCAAGGTTCCTCCTTAATATAGCTACTAAGTAAATAGTTAGTTTCAAAAGGAAACGTTAAAACTTGAGACGAAGTGTACTTGGACTTTTTGCCCCCTTAACCAATTCCGATTTTGATGAAACTTGGCGTGCAGCGATATTAGGATATAAAGAACATATATCCAAGGTCAGAACTCAAAAATCTCGGGTGGATTTGGCCGGCATTCGGTAGGCCATCACACCCTCCCGCACTTAAAATAATCTCAACGTCCTCATCGAGAACCTTTCTTCAACACGGCGCTGCAAGGATTTAATCTTCTACATCTTCAAGAAACTAACAAATTTCCCACACTTAGTTTAGAGTACTATTTAATCTTCTGTACTAGCGGGTACTGAGCCCAACTGCTAGTCTCGATGCTGACAACTGTGGTCCTCACAAGTGAATCTTGATCTTCAGCCTTCCCAACTAAAGTGCATGGTGACTGAACCTTCATTCGAACTCTAGAGTCTGCCTTCTTTTTTGGATATTGTCCCACGGCCTTTAGCCTTCTAATATATGTATGGGCGGTGCTCTCTAGCATCGCGCCCTGTGAAATGCGCTGCATCCTGCTGCAAAGTACCTTCTCCCCTGACATAAATGGAATGTCAGTCTACTCGACATGTCTGGGGCATCTCCTTCAAACAGCCCGACGAGGATATCTGCAATCCCATCAAAAAGATGCGTTCTCTTCTGAGTCACACCGGTGCACTCTTCCTTCGAGTTGCACAATGCCTTTGCTGCTCGAGAGTTCAATTTTCTATGAATCTCGGCTTCAAACTTCACTCTTCTTCTACGAGTGGTAAGGAGCAAGTCTACAAAAAACCTGGGGTAAACTCTTCCCATCTGCTACGGAACACCTGCCGCGCAATAAAACTGCCTGACTGCTCTTTCAACTAACTCTGCAAAGGTCTTCAAACCATGTCCGCCCTTCTTACGGAACATCTGGGATACAACATCAAGATACGATACTCTAGCCTTACCAGTATAGAACTGAACTAGTACTTGTTCACTTGGGTGAGGGAGAGTAGCTCCTAGAAAGTAGCATACTCTCAACAAGGCGCGGACCACTCTGTCCTACCCCCAACAAAACTATCGAGGCAGCCTATCAAGGCGCGGGTACTCTATTCCCGACCGCTAACTAACCATCGAGGTCCGCCATAAAGGTGTCCTGTGTGAACTTGTAAAACCCATGAGACATCTATTTGTGCAGCCATGTTCTGTTTGCCACTTCGTAGTAGGCCATCATCTAACCAATGGAATGATAGATGGCATCTACACCTAACTTGGCTGCAGGAAGAATGATCGCTACTCCGGCGTCACCAAGGCCTCTCAACTTTGGAGAATTTTAATCTGCCTCACTCTCCAAAGAGGACTTCTCAATGCCTCTTCTCTAACGAGGACTTAACACTGACATCTGTACTTGCCAAACTTTGGTGGTAATAACCTTTGCTAGAACATGTGTACATCTGTGTCACAACTTACAGCTCTTCCTACACTCAATAAGCTCGATGTCCACGTCGAGAACAAAGTTGTGACATATAACTGATTGACTGCTGAAGCGTTTCTCCATATCTTCATCCTTACTCGAACCTGAGTACTTGGGGAATTCGTGAACAAAATGTTTTCATTACACCTGTCACCCTGAGCTCGTTGGCTTGCCATGTCCAACTGCTGTCAAACTCTTAGAGACCAACCTTCATATGGTCGTAATCATCTTTAAATAGAAGCGTAGACATTTTCTGTCTCTGAACTACCTTTTACAAATGCAACCAACTCTAACCAGTCATTCAGATGTGGTCTTTAAAAGATACTCCATCAATACAAATAGGGGTGCGGGAACTCGATCCCTACCGCCAACCATCGAGTGATAAGGAATTGGGAAACTAACATCCAATTCCGCTCAGGATCTTTCATCCTAGAGCATTCTTCCATCTGAGATCATGTTTGAGGTAACCCGCACAACTGACTGTAGTTCAACTCTATTCTGCGACAACCACGTAACTTACTAACCTTTGAAAACGTAAGTCTTGACCCATCTGTGAGCTTAAAATGATCTAGAACCATCTTGTGGAACAACATGGATCAACTCAGCTAGAACACTCGAACGCCAACAAACCTGAAACTCAACTATGGAACCAGAAAACAAGCATCAGTCGGCAACTTGCCTTCTTTGAGTGAACAAAGCAGTGCCCAAACATCCTGTGGAACCAACTGCGGATAAGCGACAACCCAACTTGGGGGTCGCAGTTTATGTCGCGTACCCAAGAGAAACTCTTCCCTCGACGTCTACCTGACGAAATCTTGTATGCAAACTTGGGACCCAAACCATGTCTTCATCTTTTACTTTACGCCTCTTTGATTTTGGCTCATGACGTTCGCCTCCGCAACGTCTATGTACAACTCAGGACAATTAAAACGAGTATCTAACCAGGATTCTTCAATCTTCTGTAGACACTTAGGAATTCCTACCAAACTAAGCTTCGCGGCTTCCACACGTAAGTACTTGGTACAAAGTGCTGACCATATCAATCTCTACGGAGGGGCATCGTCCTTGATCACAACTGTTACTAAACTTCGTAGTGCGTATGCGGATCGAATGCAAACAACCTACAAGATTGCCCTAATACTATTCTTTATAGAGCATCTGCTATACTGACCATCCTTCTAGAGACAACCAACGATATAGATCATCGCGTCCAACTCAAGCATCAATCCTTCCTCTTAGCGTCATTGTCTAAAGTACACTTAACTTGAGCAATCTCGCGCTCAGATATGGAGCCTTTCTCTTGCCTCCAATATCAACTGACATATAGGCAACCCACTCTACAAGCATTCACAATGGTTCTTGGATCATCTGTACGGAGAAACTTAGGCTCAGAAGTTAACAACTGTTATGTAGGTATTCCATCCGACCAACCTGACTCGCTCTAATAAGCCTAGACCCAACTAGTCTAGCTCTGAGAGACGTAGGCATAATCCATCTACTATTTGCTCTGATAAGCAAAGCCCAACAAGCCCTTCTCTGATACCATCTGTCATGGCCCAGCCAGGGTTTGCCTTTACAGTGCCTGAAACACAATGGAATATGTGGTCTTGCGGCATACATACACGTACGGTCGACACGTACCAGCCATCTTCACGGGCGCGGCGCGCTAGTGGAATAGTCAAACCACGGATGCTAGAGAGACATCCGATTAATCCTAGATACTCGTGAGGGGTTGTCGAATAAGTATTCAGAATAGGCAACAACGCTGAAGGTTCCCTTAATAATCCCTATAGTGTAATCTCTCGTGATGCGCACGAGGTATGAAAAGTATACCTGTCTTGTAGCGGATCAAGGTAGCTCAATATGCCAGGTTCCAGATAAGGGACATATATATGAAGGGGTGACGAACTTGGACTAGTTAAATTATCCATCTATAAGGGGCGGTGCATCTTGGGTAGCCCGTAGGGTATAACGGCGCCATATAAAGACGTCTTTGGAAAAATGGCCTGCATTGCGAGGCAATGTCTCCTAGCCTTCCCTAGGCCTAGGAGAAGTCATGACTATCCCTTATAGATAACCCATGAGCCAGGGTCCATGATAACCAAGCCTTGAAGCTCTTTTAGTCATGGGGAGGATTGGACCAAGGTTCCTCCTTAATATAGCCACTAAGTAAATGGTTAGTTTCTAAAAGGAAACGTTAAAACTTGAAACGAAGTGTAATGGGACTTTTTGCCCCCTTAACCAATTTCGATTTCGACCAAACTTGGCATGCAGCTATATTAGGATATAAATAACATATATCCAAGGTCAAAACTCAAAATGTTCGGGTGGCTTTGGCTGGCGTTCGGTAGGCCGTCACAGTCTGCATACCCCAGTGGGCAATGGGGATCAAGTACTAATGTAGTTCTTTTTTTACATTGAAAGCCCACAAATACTTAAATTCATAGTCAGAGTAACAAATAAGTTGTTGACCCCCTACATAATACAGAGTTGCCGGTCTCTAAGCTTGAGCTTTGGATACACAAAGTTCCTGCTGATGAAGCCTTCCACCATGTGTCTGTAAGCTTCTTCTATCAAATGGCTTCCATCCCAGTGAACATACTTAGTCGGATCAGAGAAAACTGAAACTCCTTCATTGCCGCACATCTTTGTCACATCAAAATTATAAAGTCCTCCGGTTCCACAACAAGCTTTTGTCAATGAACTCTTTTCAAATCCTGATTGAAATAAATTAATTATTAGAAATTGGTAACATAAAGTGATTAACAAACTAAACAAATTCTCTTAAAATTGTTTGCCTAGAAGATCATGTTTGTGATGGAGTGCGGTGAACGCCTTGTAGTAACTGGCATAAACTATTTGAACATGAGGGTATTCGACTCCAAGATCTGTCAAGGCCCATTGAAGATGATCATTATGAAGCATCGCAAAGGTGTTGAAGCTTCTAATGCGCTTCTTCAAATTGTAACTCATCGGGTCGTCATGATGGAACATAGTGAGGTAGCTAGGCAAACAATCCAGTGGTAGAATTCCCAGACCAATT
This sequence comes from Kingdonia uniflora, assembly GCA_014058105.1. Taxonomy (NCBI): domain Eukaryota; kingdom Viridiplantae; phylum Streptophyta; class Magnoliopsida; order Ranunculales; family Circaeasteraceae; genus Kingdonia; species Kingdonia uniflora. The sequence goes on along the minus strand of JACGCM010001057.1, from coordinate 229,393 downwards.
AGGTTGACAGTGCCAGCTTCGATCAGATTTTGTATTTAACACAAAAATATTCAGAAGGTTGTCTAAAGATGTTTAATAACTCTACTTACTATCAAAATACAAAGGAAAGCATATACATGTAATTATTCATACCTTCATGGCATCCTTGATCGATTTAACGACTGGGGTTACTTAGTAATCCACCTCTTCTAAATATTTCCCTTGGAAAAGAGTATTGCTATAATCATTTGCCCCAAACTCCCCCACCAAGAACACAAAATGCTTAAGTTTCTTTACACAATCTGCCATATATATAGTGGTGATGATCAATGAGAAACGTACTATATCGAAAACTAAGATTATGTCTTAAAATAAGATGTGAAAACATGAAATATTGCACTTACCATGATGAGAAGAGTTGATAGTATCGAGATAAGTCATAAACTGTTCGATTTGTCCATCGAGTGTGTTGTTGTTTGAAGACAGTTTAATTTCTTTGGTCTCGAAGAAGGACGAGTTGAGAGCAGTCGACCCAGGTGCAGCAAAATTTACTCCATATGCTTTATCTTTCTGCAGGTATGGCTTGGGAGAAGGTAGATGATATGCTAAAGTTGCATGATCAGGGTTTAAATCAGGGTTTCAATATCACCAATATTTGATCACAAGGATTTAAAAATATTATCAATATATCGAAATAGTCTGCCTCTTAACACAATCTTGGATTTGAGATAGCATCGATGTATCTGTTTGAGTTTAGTCTGGCAAAATATATAGTGATATCTCACCAATAGATCACAGATATCATGTTAAATGTTGTACCTATTGCGAATTTGTCAAGATATCTCCAATATTTGGCTATAAATCGGATGTAACGACCGACCAATAATTCTAGATGTACATATTTTTTAACATTTGGAAAATATCAACTATTTTTCGATCTTTCACTGATGTGGTGGATATATGATCAATCACTCTATTTTGTTTATATGATCAACATTTGGGATATGTGAACTGATATTAATACGTCTGCCATATCATGATATAATTTGTATATTCACGTTATGTCAACCGATACTAATACGTTGGCTATATCATGATATAATTCGTATAATCACTAATACGCCGACTCTTTCATGATATTTCCCATGTTTCATTTACAATAATTGACAAGATGTGGTGGATATAATGTCAATTTTTCCAATTTGTCAAAAATCTGTGAAGTAATATACCATCCAATATACGATCAAACGATCCTTATTTTGTAATAGGCATAACCAGAGACAAAAGATATCACTAAATCTTAACTAACCTAAAGAAAAAGTTACCTAATTCTAAGTGATCGGCCACTGATGAAGAATCCTCAAATCCATATATCGCGGTGAAGGGACATCCAGCCCTTGCAAAAACCAATAACATACAAATTACCATTAGAAACTTCGTAAACAGCAAAGAACCCATGTTGATGATCAACACTGAGAGAGGACTCTTGAGAAAGAATAAGAGAAGTCAGATAGAGAAATTTGAAATTCTGATTTTGTGTAAGGGGGTGTTGGGTTATTTATAGGGTGAGGTTACTTCAGATACAAGCCACGGGGATTTAGCTGCAATCCAAGTTTAATGTTTGGTTTTAGAAACTTTTTTACTTGCTCGTGGCGCACAAGATATCTGGGAGAAAATATCTTGGAAGCTATTTATTTTCTATGGGAGTCTTTTTATTAGCTGCTTCAAATCATTGTCCCTAGAATTTACAACACTCTTCTGAGTTGTTAACTTAGGATGAACCAAGTTTTCTTGTGTGTAGCTCGATTTTTTTTCTCTCTAGAGGTATCGGGCCACAGGCCAGACCATCAACACCCAAGACCCCACTATATCCTATAGGGCTGCTACAATATCCCGCAAGCCACACAAACTGGGCAAGCCGACACATGGCCGACGGGCTCATATCAGCCTCAAAACCTACCAGTGGTGAGAATCGAACTCTACACCCCCAGTTAGGTGTTACCCTATCTAGCCATAAGGTTACAGGTAGTTGGTTTGTGTAGCTCAACTTGATCTAGAGTTGTATCAAACTTTTTTCGTTTTGAAGCTATCTTTGTCCAGTGATTGTATCGTTTTAATTTTTCTCTTCTGTGTTGTTTTCTTCAAAATATGGGATTCTATTTTGAGTATGATGAAAGTTTGGAATTCGATTGGCTAGTAAGATTATTTCTAATAACATTAACAGCAGGCTCGCTATTGTTAAGATAGCGATCCAAATCATGAAAATACTTCTTTTGCAGGATCACCATTGTTTAAATAGTGCTTTGATTCATAAAATTAGTGGCGAGCCTGTTGTGGTCAGGTTGTCAATTGGCCCACTTGATTGCATACATGCGAAGCTTGACATGAGCATAAAAGCAAGTTTTGTTTTTCTAAACCAAATTTATTATTTAATAATAATAAATTAAATAGAGGAGTTGTGACCCAATTGAATTGGCGAGGTTTTTTTTTGCTTTTAAATTAAAAAAAACAAAAAAACTCTAACATGCATCCCCAACCTGAAGAAGTCATTTTTCTACCCCTCGCTACATGTCATTTTTTTTTTATGGTTTTAAGCCTACGCTCGCTAACTTAGCCAGCCTGTTGTTGATGCTCTAAGGAGATTACATTTGGAAATAGAGTTAAATCTACAAGTTAAGATGGTTTATGCAAATCTTTAAATGTTGCTCAATTATACGTACATGATTGCTGTAAACTTGGTGTTAAAATAGGTTATATTTGGAAACTACTTAAACCCATTGTAGACCTAATCCCTATGTTTACAAAGCTTTAGTCCTTCGTGTGCTATCCAATTTATCCAGGAACCTCGATTGTACCTGTAGAGACCTGCCCCTCAAGCTGAGGTAACAACGAACTACTATCATGCTAGACTTACACAAAATACACGTGACATACACCCTGTCAATAGTAACACATGGACCACGAACTGAAGAATAACGTGGCCCGAGCACTCCAAGTAAAATAGAATGAGTCAAGGACACCTGTCTCCCATGAATTAGCAATTACAGGAGTAACTCCCACTTTCCCTTATTTCAGGAGAGCTCCTAACACACAAAAATAGGCTAAAGATAAGGTCTATAAAAGGGAGAAACATAGGAGAAATGACCAAGTTTTTCTAGCTCAAGAGATCTCAAATTATAATCAAATTATCTGTCTCAAGCAATAAAGTTAATTTCACTAAATCCTCGAGCCGAGGTAATGGTTTTTACCTATTCAGAAGTTTCTATGCAAAATACATGTGTCAATTTATATTATCTGTTGTTATATTTGTGTTACAGGTCTATTTGGTGTAAGAGCCATTCGAGCTATGAAATTTGGCCCTTTCATTTGACGCCATTTGTAGGAAAGAAGACATTTCCACGAAATCCTAAGGCAGATAGTTATTCAGCAATCAACATTCCCTCATGGTGAATCCCAAACGACCAGCTTCAGTGATTCCACATGATCAATCCACAAAACCCTATCAGTTAATGCATGGCCAGTGCTTCGTGAATAGGAACTCGAAGAAGAACGTAGAGCACGACAACTGGAGTTTAAACGACATAAAAATAGATGACAACTCTGTAGACTGCCCTAAAAGCTCTATAAGATAATCAACAGGATCTAGCTCCCAGGAAATGTGAGATCATACCTGCGACTTCCAGGATTTTAGCACTAAACAAGTTGAGACCTAGAGGCACCGCTAGCAAAGGAGCTTCTAGGAGCCACCGTGATGATCATCACATACCGAAAACCTTAATTCATCTGGGACTAAAAGGTCAATCTAAAATTAATAGGGGATGCCGATACTCAAAGAGACAGGGGGACGAACCGTGACCTCCATCTAAGGTGCCAATTCGTGAACGTTTGAGCAAGGGAAGCGATAATCATAATCCATGACCTGCACATCAGACAGTTCTGACACCCCGCCAATACATCACACAGGAACATATGAATTAGAAAATCAAATAATTAATTAAAGCTCAAGCTCTTAGCAGTAAGGACAGTTTAGGCAAATTGTAAGGTAGTCCAATTGCTAAAGAGTTGTTTGATATGAAAGTACCAAAGGGATTCCACACTCTGAAGATACGCAAGTACAAAGGCACAACTCCTAATGAACACGTATAACAGTTCCAAGATTTAATGGGATTATGTTCAACCTTAAACAACATTCTTTGTTGATTGTTCACTTCAAGTCTCCAAGGCGAGGCACTCCACTGGTTCCATTCTCTACCTAAGAATTCCATCCTTACATTCAACCAATTACAAAAGGTCTTCGTCAAGACTTATGCTCATATATAAGAAAACTTGTACACTCTTATCAGACTTAAACAAGCTCAGGTGTAGAAGCTTGAAGTATTTTCATAGAATTTTCTCGAACTTGCGAGGAAAGTTGATAATCTCGATCATAAAATTGTTGTCTTGGCATTTACAAATGCACTACAAATCGATTGTAAAGAAAAATAACACCTTTTCTTGAACAAACCCTCAACTTTAGAAGACATGATCGAGAAGGTCAATGGCTATATCGATTTGGAGAGGATGATGTCCGAAATCAGAAACAATAGATAGAAACAATATGCGCAACAATGATGACCAGGGAGATGAGTAATAGAGAACACGTAGCGGAAATAATTTGAATCGAGAAAATAAAAGAGATTGCAAGGAATAAATAATAAAGAGAGAAATTTTATTGATCTTGATTGAATGCATCTCTCAACTATTACATGCCTATTTATAATAGAGCTAGAGGATTCCCATATTAGAAGGATCCTATTATTTAGCCCTAAGTTTAATCTAATCAAGAAACAAATAAAACTAGGAAGAAAATAAAACATAATGAATTTAAAAGCATGATAGTCCCCCATAGTTGTAAATACTTTGATTTATTATAGGACTTTAAAACGCCCTAGGAGAGGGATGAGATTAAAATCATCTAAGCCTTTGGGTTTAATCATTTAAAAGCCTTACTTCATGCTCCTATTGTGAAAAAGAACTCGCCCACGAGTTCTCAAAAGGAAGGGAATCATGTGTGTCACTATTATAAGGAGAAAGGTCTGCCACATTGAACGTACACAAGATGTTGTAACCTTCGGGTAAGGAAATGACATATGCATTATCGTTAATCTTCTTAAGCGCTTTACATGGCCCAATCCTTTTCATCTTCAATTTATTGTAAGTGCCAACCGAAAAATGTTCCTTTTTCAAATAGGCTATGACAAGATCACCAACTTTAAAAGTTTGAACACGCCGATGAGCATTAGCCGAAGCTTTATACTGGAAGAAGGGTACTTGAAGATGATTTAAAATTATCAGAGTACTTGTAGATGAGTAACTGTCAGTAGAACAATAGCAATACTTATAGAAAGAATTACATTCAATGCTGACAAGGGATTCCAATGCAGTCATCATTTAAAGAAATAGTTTATGGGATACCCAACAGCCAATTGCATCAGTCACATTATTACAGTAGTTTACTCTCCAACAGTGTTTTACAATTCCAAAAAATATATATCCACATCAGTAAAATCTATTATTACATTTTTCAGAAAAAAACCTATTTACATTCCATAGAACAAGCTTGATTGAAACTTCTCAACTCAAGACACTTGTGCCTTTAGTTGAAAGGGGGCAATTGTAGGGACTTGTCCCTCAAGCTGAGATAACAACAAACTAGTATCATGCCAGACTCACAAAAAATACACCTGACATACACCCTATCATCAGTGACACCTGGACCACGAACTGAAGAATAATGTGGCTCGAGCACTCCAAGTAAAATAGAATAAGACAAGGACACCTGTCTCCCATGAACTAGCAGTTATAGGAGTAACTCCCACTTTCCCTTATTCCAGGAGAACGTGCTAATACATGAAAACACCTATGTCAATTTATATTTTCTGCTATTATATTTGTGTCACATGTACATTTGGTATAAGAGCCATTCGAGCTACAAAATTTGCCCTTACAGTACCCTAGCGCTACTTAGTAAGTGTAAGGATAGTGATTTCCTCCACTGAGTTTTGAGTCTTGTAACTGTGAAAAGTAGGGACTTCCATAGGGTTTATAGCCTCCTAAATGACTCACTAGAGGATATGAAATAGGCATTTAGTTTACCCGCGTCCACTAGTACTGGTAAAAAATAAAATCCTTACCCTCGTAACGATATTGTTCTCTCCACGGTATGGTTCCTTCATTGCTGCTACACAAATGGGTTCTTTGCCTGATCACCTTGAGGCCACTGCAATAGCTCTATGTTGTTTAACTATCGATGAAGAAATGATCAAGTAGATTGTCAGAGAGCTAGATGCTTCTATAGTTGTACCTTCACAATTTGATTCACCAATGAGGGTTTAGAGTTCAATTGGCAACTTGGCTATCAAGGACCATTATACTAAAGAGATGGTTGTGAGAAAGGATGTGGTTAAGATACTCTTGTTATTATTATCAATTGTCATCCTTGTATGATGATGATGATCCTCAATCTTGCGTAAACACTGATACCAAGGGTGGGCTAAAGTAATAACATTCAATAATGAGTTTTGAGTGGCAGCTGTCTGCTATCCTGACTGACTTACCTACCAACTATTGAGATTAGCTCAAGAAGAAGACAACCCATTGCTGCAAATTTTGGCTATAAGAACTATGAGGTTATTTGGTGGTACCTTCTCAACACCAAGGATACATATTTATGAAGTTTTAGGGACTCTTCTTGGTACAGTACTTCATAGATGAAGTACCTCAGGACTTTCCTTCCACTTTTCCTCCTACCTAACTTTCTAGATAGAAGTTATAGTTTTCTCTTAGCTCCCTCATTTCTACCTAGCAGAACCACCTCCCACTCTCCTCCTCCCCTCTCCCTACCTCTTTTCCAAAACTTTACTTCAGCGAGAGCTTCAGGACTCACCATGGAGGAACCAGATACTACTATGGACCCTCCAAGACCTTTGGGAAACCTCAAATTCTTGTTTGAAAATGTCTTAACCCTCGAGAAAACCCTAGTCTTATACATAGATAAAGAAGATTGGGACTCAGCGGGGAAGGAATGGAGATTCAGTTTAGCATGTAAATCCCTTGCCCCTTCCTTTTATGGGTAACCCATGCTTGATGGTATAATCCTAGTATGAGTAGGATACTAAAAAAATGTCAACTTCCCACTCCCCAAATCTCTTACGACAGCGCTAGCAAGATTTTCTTTGCCAACATTTTTAGTGAGAAGGAAAGAAACATCATTTTAGAGCATGCCCCCTACAATGTTCTTGGCTTCTCCCTCCTTCTCAAAAACTTTAACCATGTATTGAGCTCTATGAAGTTTTCCTTCCCTTCGATACACACATGGATCTAAATTTCTGATTTACTGCGAGCTCTTCACACCCGTTACATCCTAAAGAAAATTGCTCTCCTTCTCGGAACCTATGTTTTGGATGACCTAGAAGAGAAGATGACATTCTGCACTAACTTCGTGAGAATTTAAGTGCTCCTCCCCATGACCCTTCCTCTTAAGGGCCATATCTCTCTCCCTATACCCAATGGAGCTTTGAATATTTGCCTCGGGATTAAGTACGAGCGCATTATCAGTTTTTGCGAGTTTTGTGGTTATTTTGATCATCAAGTTAAAGATTGTTTATATTTCAAGAGAGAGGCAGAAATTTCTCTAGAAAGTGGAACGGAGTTGGTTAGTAAGCTCCCCTTTGGAGAATGTATTAGGGTTGTGTCGCCTCCTTCGGCAATCTTTAGACCAAGAAAAGTGTCGTATTCTGTGGACCGGAATAGTGTAGCTAACCAGAAAAATACCCGCAGTAAAGATAAAAAGCTTTCTCTAAATTATAGGGTACAGGTTAGTAGGAAGTTGTTTAGTAGCCCGGTGCACGTTAACGTTACCTCTATTGAATTGTCAAATTCCAACAGTAGCACCTCTCCCTTAGTCAACGTAAAATCTCTTTTAGTCCCTATAAAACCCCTCCTTTTACCAGGCCCACATGATGTTTCCCATGTGATAATAATGACCACTCAATTGATTTCTGCGAATCCTACGTTAGACCTCAATAGCCGCATCAAGGAATTTGAATTTTCTTACTTTCCCCAACGTGGGTACCCTATCCGAGGCTACAACAACCTAATCAAACATATGTTGGGCGGTACTTCCTCTTGAACTTGTAAGAAAAATACTATTTTCGATGATATGAATGAATTTATGAAGGCCTACAGATATTTCCCACCTGATAATAGCAACATGCAGCCCTTTGATTGGAATTCGGTCAGGGATCTGGATGATAGTATGCGGCTTGAAAACTAGTAGATAGGGAGGTGTTTCACCAAAACCAACTCTACCAATACTAAAGTCATGACCCATAACATATATTTTCCCCCTACCACAACAACTAGACCCAGCAGCGGGCCTCTTAGACCGGTATCCAAAGATTGGCCTCTTTCACATTTCCCCCAACCTAGTTGCAATTCCCTCCATATCCCATGCCCTTCTCTGGATGGCCCCATTTTTTGTCCTAATATCATAAATGTTTTGAACTCAGAACCTTAGGATCATAAGGTGGTTGGACAGGGGAAAGGCCCCATGATAGGTGCTCCCTCTACCACTTGTGCAAAAGTGCATCCTCATGGACCGTTACTGCACCAACGGCCGAAATCGAATATCATCTTTTCTAACCCGGTGGATTTTGGTAGTGTATCTAGTGATGCTAACTCGGGTAGATCTCAAGCCTTATATGTGTCTAGTGAGCCGGTTGAGGACTCACGAGAATTCGAATCGAAAAGCCTCCTTGATGATTCACCGCCCATTACTCCCACATATAATGATTTCTTTGTGCAAGGGGAGGATGACCTTGCTTCTAGCGGGGTCTCCCCGATCTCGAAACTTAGTAAATTTTTACCTATTCCATCTTTAATTATGGTGGATAGTCCTATCAATGCTAGTTATATTCCTTCACGCGGCAAAAGGTACAGATCAGGCCGAGGTTCAGGCGATATAGGAGATGCATCTAGCTTTAGTGGGGCTCCTCATATGATGCTTAGACTCCCATGCAAGAAGTCCTTCGTTGAGATTCATGATTTATCTGACACGGAAGAGGGTGAGACTGGCAGAATTAGGGGTGTCGGGAATCCCGCTAAGGTTTGCAAAGCTTCCTATTTCAATCATAACTTTTCTTCTTCGCTGTTTTTATTTGGTTCTCTCTTGGATCCTTTTGCGATTGGTTATTCCCTACCTCCTGCTAGTACCTTCAAATTCAAGTTTAGAGACAAAATTTTTGACCCTTATCTAAATAATTTAGATGACCCTGCCCCAGTTATCTCACCGCGACTTAAATCGACTAGGCATAACACGACCCACAAGGTTCTCAAATCGGGCGGGGAGCTGGAAATCTTCTAAAATTACATCTTCGCGACTTTTAAAGAGATTGTATGCCAAGTTTAAGTATGGTGTGGGTAGTGGTTTCCTAATGAGTTTACTCAGTACATACCTATACATTTTTATTGGCCCCTCTAGAAAACAGCAACATTATTTTGAAACACTTTGGTCGCATGAGTTTTGGCTTAAGATTAACCGTAAACCCCATCAACCCTTTTGTTAGCATCACACCTTTCGCAAAGCCTTGCGCAAGGACTTACCTTGTAAGGATAGGCTTACGAGACACTTGTTTTCTTGGGCTTGCTTTGACATTAGTTCCTTGCCTAACCTCTTTGACAGAATACCTTATGTTTACTTATCTCAAGCTCGTATTGAGCCTTGTTTAAGGCAATCTCATTTACTGCTTCTACTTTATTCGCACACACAATTGAGACGGAATTCTCAGGATAGTGGTTATAGTCCGTACTTGTATAGAACTCAGAACAACTGTAGTAACATATTATGTTCTTCTCCTCTATTTTTATTTGAAAGCGGTCCCGACACCAGCTCTCGGCTACAGATGTTAGTATTTTCTTGGAACTGCCGTAGGGGCAGAAAACCTGCCACCCTCCAGGAGCTCCTTGCTCACCGAAGCAAAATGGACCCTGATATTATTTTTCTCAGTGAAACTAAATGTTCTAATCCTAAATTCTTCCATAAATTTTCAACCCTTAGATTTTTCTCCACTCATGTTGTTAACTCCTCCAATTTACTTGGAGGAGGTCTCTGGCTCGCGTGGAAGAACGCCATTAATCTTACTATTATCTCTTCCTCTCTGAGAGGCATTAATACCGTTATTTCTTCGGTTCCCCCTCTGACCTCCTCCCCACCCCACTCAAATCCCATTCACTGGCTTTATTCTCTTGTGTATGGCCCCACAGACCCCCATGATAGAGAAGCCTTCTGGGACTCCATGACGAGTCTATCTACTAGGGTGAGTTCATGGCTTATTATAGGGGATCTTAACAGTATTGTCTGCAAAGAAGAAAAATATGGCAAAATCCCCTTTAACCCCACTCTCCCAAACCCTTTTGACCAATTTATTTTTGACTCTTCTTTGGTTAACATTGGGTACTCTGGTATTAATTTCACTTGGTCCAACAAAAGGAAAGGTCGCGACCTAGTTAAAGAAAGACTGGATAGAGCTCTGGCCTCGGACTCATGGTCCCTCAGTTTTTCAAAGGCCCACCTCACTAGCCTCTCTATTATAGGCTCTGGCCACAGCCTCATTATTCTCGATACTGACCCAAAACTCGTTAGCCACCCTAAGCAATTCCATTTTCAGGCCCTTTGGGCAAATCACTCGGGCTGAAAAGATGTTATTCAAAAAGCTTGGACTATTGACCAAATTGGGTCCTGTCCCCTTAAGCTCAGTCGCAAGCTCCGCTAAACTAAAAAAGACTAATTCAAATGGAGTAAAGAATTTTTTGACCATATTCCCAACAAAATCAGGAGTCTTCGAGAGAAGATCTACTCAACTCAAATAAAAGACCCGTTTGAGGATAATTCTCTGGTTGAAGCTGACCTTATCAATGAGTTCCAGTGCACCCTCTATCAGGATGAGTTTTTTTGGCGAGACAAATCTAGAGAGCTCTGGCTCAAAGAAGGGGACAAAAATTCTAAGTTTTTCCACCTCTTTACAGTCTGCCGCAGGAAAAAGAACACTATTAACAAACTTCGTAAAGAAGACAGCTCTTGGGCGTCAATAAGAATGGAGATTGGTAATACTATAGTTAACTACTACCAGAACATCTTTATCTCCTCCAACCCTACGCTCAAAGTTAAGGATCTCAACATATTTGATAAAGTTATCTCGGAGGAAACTAACAAGATTATTACTCAATTGCCTTCTTAGGAGGAGGTCAAAGAAGCCCTTTTTTCTATGAAGCCTAACAAGTCGCCTTGCCCAGATGGCCTTGCCCCATTATTATATTAGAAGTATTGGGAGACAGTGGGCAATGACCTCTACCAAGCTATCATTGCTTTTTTCTAATCTGATCATCTGTTATCAACATTTAACCATACCTACATTACCCTTATCCCCAAGAAGCCAAATCCAGAAAAGCCTGGTGATTTTTTCCCTATTAGTCTCTGCAACGTTAAATTTAAGCTTATCTCTAAGATCCTGGCTAATCGCCTGAAGCCCCTCTTAGACAAGCTGATATCTCCTGCTCATAATGCTTTTGTCCTAGGAAGGCAAATATTTGATAATATTGTGATGGCGTAAGAAATTCTCTACTCTCTGGAAAAAAAAGGGTGCTTCGGGTTGCATGGCTATTAAGCTTGATATGAGCAAATCTTTTGACAAAGTTGAATGGGGTTTTTTCTTAATGACTCCATGGATGCTATGGGCTTTTATTAACAATAGAGATATTGGATCAACCAGTGTGTCTCCACTTCCACCCTTTCTTTTAACCTAAATGGTTCGCCCTTTGGCCTATTAGAACCTAAAAGGGGCATCCTCCAGGATGACCCCCTCTCTCCTTTCTTGTTTATCCTTTGTGCTGAAACCCTCTCCTAGATTTTCCTTAAGGAAGAGGCCGACGAGAAGTTGCACGGTATCAAAATTTCTAGAGGAGGTATCCCCATCTCTCACCTTCTCTTTGTTGATGTCAGTTTCTTGTTTTACGAGGCCACTCTGAATGAAGCTAACACTATTAAAGAAGCTCTAGATACTTTTAGAAGAGTATCTAGTCAAGAAGTTAACTTTGATAAATTATGCATTATGTTCAGCAAAGATTATCATCACCGTCACCTTAAGATGATCCAAAGAATCTTAAACATTAAGATAAACACCCTGGGGGAGAAGTTAGCTTTTGAACGAGCTAAATGCTTAGACTTCCAAAGCATTATTTTTAGAGTCTCGAACCGCATTAGGGCTGGAAAGCAAAGTTTCTCTCTCAAGCTAGTAGACTTACCCTTTTTAAAGCTGTTAACTCAGTAATTCGCTCTTATCTATGTCGGTCTTTCCCTTTCTGGTTAAGATTTGTAACAAACTAGACTCCCTTAATGCTCGGTTTCTCTAGGGTAATAATGAGGAAGGTAAGAGTAAAGCGTATCTCATAAGTTGGGAGTATATCTGCAGACCCCTTAAGGTCGATGGCCCTGGCATCATTAAGGTTGCCCTGCATAACCAATCCCTTCTAACAAAGGTTTTTTGGCGTATCATCAAAGAATCAGAGAAGTTATGGGCTAGGAACTTAATGAAGAAGTACTCTCCCAGGGAGTCTATCATGACTGTCTTCATTAAAGCTATCGATTCTTAGATTTGGAAAGGTATTTTTCAATCCAGAAACAAAATTTGGGCGAATCTTTGGTAGAACATTGGGGAATGGTAAAAACATTGACTTCTGGTAAGAGCCTTGGATTCCTAGCATTCCGCATGGCAGGCCGGTTGGGCCGATCCCTTGGCACATGAAGTTCTCAAAAGTTTTGGATCTTATATCCCCTATTTCTCACTCCTGGAAGGTAAATCGCATCCTTGACATTTTTCCAGAGTTGATTGCCACCTATATTCTATCTATTCCACTCAGCACTAATCTTGTCAAAGACACTCTCAGATGGACTATTAAAAATAACAGGATTCTCACAGTTAAATCTGCATATAAGTCTATAGCAGATAAAGTTATCGCAATGCCTTGTGAGTACCATAACGCGACATGTCTCGATAAAGCTTGGTCTTCCATTTGGAAAATCAAGGTTACTTTTAGAATCCAATACTTCCTCTAGAGAGCTATGAACAAAGGTCTTCCTACAGGGATCAATCTATCCCACAGAGAAGATATGAGCAAAGTTATCTGCCTCAGATGTGGAGAAGAAGAAGAAACTACAACGCATGCTCTATTTTATTGTAAGAATTTGAAGGACAATTGGTATGCTTTTGACTTCTCTCTTAATAATAGTAATTGGCTCTACTAAGATTCTTTTCAAAAGGTGTTGTATATTCTTGCCAATAAGAGTTGTTCTGGCAATGACACCATATCCTTTTGGTGGAAAACCATGGCTATTATGTTTGTTATTTAGAACGATAAAAATAATATTATTTTCAACAATAAGCGGATTTCTCCCCCTGATATTATTCGGTTAGGTAAAAGCTATCTGAGGCCCACCGTTTTAGACCCCGCCTCGGCTTAGCCCGTTATCAAAGTCCACTCTAAGCCCTGGGCTAGGAAAGGATGGTCTACTATTTTGTCGATACTTCCTAGTTTTCAGCCAGCTCTAACTGCGGTATTAGTTTTGTTATCAAATCTGATGAGAACTTGATTTTATCTGCAGGTCATGACTTCTCCGGGGCCGCAGATCCTAAAAAAGCGGAGGCTAGAACGACCATTTGAGGAGTAGAGGCGGCGGGGGATACTGGGATTCCAAGAGTTCTAATTGTTTCTGATTGTAAGAGGCTCTCTTAAGTTTTTGCTAGTAAGTCTACGGATCTATCTTGGGGGGCTCTCACACTTGCCCCAGACCTGTTGAGTTTTATTTTGAGGCCCACGCCCTTTCTGCCTAGGGTGCCCATTATTCTAGTTTTTGCTGTAATACTCCCCTAGAGGCTTTGAACCTCATGACTATGTTGTTTCTTTGCTGCCCCACGGGGCCTAATATATTTTGCTTTGCCAAAAAAAAGGGCGTCTTTTTGGACACTAAAACTGAGATATCATGATAAAAATTGTCATTACTCTTGGACAAAAGGGCCTTACCTGAACGTGTTTAGCTTTGGCATTTTGGAGTTTGACGTTTTTGTTTTTTTGTGTTGGTACACGTCAAGCATCTTATCTTTGTATCTGTGGCATCCTCAAAAATTGACGTGTGGATTGGTTTGATTTCTTAACATTTTAAATGCCAAAAAAAATATTTCTGAATAAAAAAAAACACCTTTTCAATTGTTCTGTGATTCAAATCCTATGGAAGAAAGATGATAATTTAAAGTTCTTCTCCACATATTAGTTAATGCTTTGTGTGTTTGGCTGTAAATGCTAAACAAGTTGATATTTAAGTTTTTGTTGGATAGTAATCTATTCTATCAGATAATCAAATCTATTGATATTGATATGAGAGAAGAGTAGAGTATTATTGATAATTGAAATTCTCTGTTCCCCAAGGTTTTTGGTTACAAGACTAACCATTTTAGGTTATATATATACTAACTCAAACTCTCCCCATAAACCCTAACTAGTACTACCCGTGGCTCGCCACGGTGAATACGTCAGCACGCCTTCGGCGCCACACTTATATGTGTAGAAACCTTATCAAGTCAATTTAATGGCATTCACCGTGAAGTAACCCAGGCACAAATAGCAATAATATTTAACAAAACGTTGATGCGCATTCGGCGTTATTTGTAATTTATGAAATTGATCGCCAACTACTAGAACTTTGAACAATAATAAAGCACTACAATATCGACATTATACTACAACACTTTGTTGTTGTGGACATTATACTCTATGACCTTCTGAAAGCATAATTATTGAAAAACAGAAAGAGGAAACTTAATTGTAATGGGGAGCACCTCCTGAAAACATAATTATTGAAAAACAGAAAGAATAAACTTAACTATAATGCAAATTGAAAATGCAAGTCATTGTTTAAATTCTCTAAACTTGACACCCAAATTCATCTTATCATATATTCACCAAGTAACATACAAAGAAGTTGGGCTGCCATTATATAAAACTTGATCTTTTAAGGATATTGAAGCCAAATCCGGCAATTTTACGAAAAAGTAAGAAGTCATCACTCTTATTACAAACTGAACCAAGCCATCTATTCTTGTTTAACTCGATAAACCATAGCTTTTACGCATATCCATTGCTAACTCATGCCAAGAAATTCAACCCTAAGCTAAGTCATTCATAATTGTCGTAAAATTTGTTGAACAAATCTTTTTATGCATCTAGAAATCGTAAAGGAATGAAAACAAAAAATACACACATGCTCTTAGATACAACCATCAAATAAAGTCCACATGCGCATCAAATCAAACATAAAAATTGAATATGGTTAAGATATTCTTACACAATTTTTTATTTATTTGTTTTGCACTCAGGCGAATACCACTAAGATTCACTATTCAATATGAGAATAATTAATTTAAATATAGCTTTTTCGTTGCAGCATTTGTCAATGTTAATGTTATTGTTGGTGTTAAACTCAACATGATATTAACTAAAACATACAGTTTTAGTCATCAAATACTCTCCAAATGCATACTATGGTCACTCCTTTCATCCATTGAAGAGATAAATACCACAAAAAAATATTCAGAACATGGAAGAAAAAAATACGAAATTTATATCAAATATGAAATAGAGCATACTCATTTTTTGTTTTTCGAGCTATGAATCAACAAATATGGTTTGTTTAGCTCCCAACCCGTCGTAGCTTTTGAATTTTCCAACCACTCATGGATCAAACTACACTGGATTTGGGGTTGGCAACAATTGCTAAAGTTTTGAAACAATGCCATCAACAACAAATGATGAAGAATGCAATGTGGAAAGGTCATGACGAACGAAGCACATCGGGAATATATAGATATCTACAGGCTTCAACTACTATTAAACCGGGTTTAACTCAGTTTGTTGAGAACCTCGCAATTTAACCATTACTCTATTTACATTTTTATTTACCGTAAGACTTAACACCTCTATTCCCTTACCCTCATCTGCAATAAAGATAAACCTAATTTAGGATGGCTGTTAAACTACTTAGCCAGCATTTAAGAGATAGGTTTAAGAATATAATAATAGGCAATCAGATAATCAACATTAAACCAACTAAGAAAACATCATTAGAACTAATCAAATCCTAGATTAATAATCAAACGTAACCATGGGAGAGATAGAGAGAGAAAAAGAGTACCTCATAAATCTTACTGATGAGAAAGAAAATTGCTTGATAGCTGTAATGGCCTAATTTTGTAGTAGCTCAAAATAGCTCGAAATTAGCTCTTACACCCAATATACCTATGAAAAGAATTAATTTAACTTAATATAGAAATGATACATATGATTAGCGTGGAAACCTTTGAATAGGTAAAAACCATGACCTCGGCCTGAGGATTTAGTAACTGTAATTTTTATTGCTTTAGGATGTTTTGATTACAAGTTTTGTGATCTCTTGAGCTAGAAAAACTTGGTCTTAAAGTGTCAGATTTCTCATCCTTTTTCCTTTGGAACTTATCATTTTTATAGACCTGACTCTTAGTTCGTTATAGTGCATAAGAACGTTTTCCTAAAAATGGGATCAAGGGGCAGTTGGGTTTGTAACTGCTAGCTCGTGGGAGACATGTATCTTTGATTTGTTCATATTATCTATAGTGCTTGATCTACGTTCTTTATCAATTTATGGTCTAGGTGTTATTGCTGATTGTGTATGTCACGTGCATAATACGTGAGTCTAGTATTGAGGTAATTCAATTTTGGCATAGGTCGAAGGAAAGGTCCCAATAATCGCCCCCTCGCAACTGAAGGTACAGGTGGCTTTAGTTGAGAAACGTCCATTGAATGTATGTGTGTTAGAATTGGGAAAGGTTTGGTGTGGAAGGGGAATGGGCTGAGAATTGTAACGTTTGTATTGGAGATTAGCTTTTGTATTTATTGCTTGTAAGAGGATGGATATGTTTCACTGTTTGGTTTCCCAGAAAGTATTGTTTGAAAATGTAATAGCCTAATTCTGGAATACGGACTTAGCCTTTACACCAAATGTGTTTAGAGCATTAAAGAATAACAGACAATGAACAACAAGACGGTTTAGCATAGAAAACTTTTGAATAGGCTAAAAACCATGACCTCTCCTGAGGATTTTAAGAAAGTGATGGCCTTATTAAAATTTGCTAGTCTATTACTATGAATAACTTGAGAATATAGGATGATAGAGCAGGAACTTTTCTATGATGATCGTTCTGTCCCTCATCTCCAGTTCTTCATATCCTTTTATAGGTCCTCTAATATGACTGTTTGATGACCATAAAGTTCCTTAATGATGGACATTACAAAGTGAGTGCGAGATATTCTTTGACCAGATTATGTAACGTTTTGGCCTTTGCTGCTATACAACGGCTCTATTGCTGACTGTATATTTCACGTAGGTCAAACTTCTGGTGCAGAGGTTGAAAGTGATATCTCAAACTAGGGAAAGTTTGGTAGTGTCTTTTGTAGTATTTCCTGCATGCTGATGAGATTGAGGGCAAGCTTTGAGTCTGAGATACGAAATAAGATTCTGTATATGGTTGTGATTGTGCCACGTGCTCTGTTGTTGAGGTCAAAAGTTTGTCTGCAGTTTGAAGATGAAGCATGAGGTCGGGATACGGAATAAGCCACTACAACCGCCCCCTCTCAGTCAATAGTACGAGAATGATTATAGGCGAGTGGTATTGGTTGAGAAGAGTCAATAAATGCTGTAGTTATATCAGGTTGTATTTCCTATGTCAATGCATAAATCTCTGTTGGTGTCTGTTGGGTTTTCTAGAACCAATGACTATAGTTAAATATTATTGCTTGGGGAATCCATTTGACGTTGGGAATTTATAGAATCGGCTTTGAATGTTGATCGGTGTATAAAAGGTACTCTGTGTTGAGTTTAGAGCTCTGATTTCTTTTTCACTATTTTCTTTCGGTAATAATGGTGACGACTAGGTCTCAGGCCCGAGAGTCTAGGATCCGGAGAAAGATGGAGGAATTACGTATCAGGTATTTTGGTTATCAACCACTACATCTTCCTACTCCAATTCCTGTGTCTCCCACTTTTCATCGTATGCCTTATGAAGAAGTGATAGAGGCAGAGAATGATTACTACCAAATGGCACGTTTTCATTACTTGGTGACATCTGAGGTAAAATGTCGTAACGGTCTTCGTCTGCTGGCGGGGGATGTTGTTATAACTGAAGATGAAGTAGCAGGCGTTCGGCCGAGGGAGTCTCATAGATATCCTGCTAATGAGTGGGTTTTATTGAAGAAATGAGGCCTTTCGTCTGTCTTTAGCGTGCGGGGAGGTGAGGAGGATGCAGAGGATCATTTTCTTCCATGGACCATAGTTCTTTGGTCATAAAGAAGATCTTTCATCTGTGAAAATTATTTTTGACTTAGCTGCATCTTGTAGTATGGGATCAAAGTTTGGGTCTTCTTCTTCTGTAAACTTGTTCGCGCCAGAAAAAGGATTTCGAGTTAATAATTGATGTAACTTGAAGTAATCTGTAAAATCTATGCTGTAAAGTATTTTGTAAGAGTAACTTTCGGACTAAATAAAATATATGTTTTCTGCTTATGATGATACTGTGTCTGTAGGCTTGGTTGTTTTCTATGGTAATATAGATAAGTAGGTGTCATGTGTATGAAGGAAAAAAATGGTAGTAAAATTTAAGGTAAAATTTAGAGAAGGTCGAGTTGTTGGTTCGAACTGGAAATCTCATCTTAATACGACCTTTCTGTGTTGCCATGTACGCGTCTGAGGGGATATTTTGTGCTATGGGGGTAATGATTTTGTCATGATATGCTGCATATATATTTTGTTATTTTAGAGATGGTCGCACCAATATCTTCAGAGGAAAATCTGTGGGGTGATTGATTCTTCGTAGATCTTCTTTTGTCGATATATTGGGATTCCTTGATGAGGTCAAGCATGGAGAGGACTCGGTTTCAACATACTCAGGAGGCGGTAGATGGCTGGTTTCATTTCAAGGTTGCTGAACTTCATGAACGTTATTTTTTCCATTTGCCATATGATGCTACTCTTTCGGAATGGCCATTGAATCTAGTTGGCTTGGACGATGAAGGCAGGAGTGTCGAGCATGATCACTTCGTTTGGTGCAACATTTTCTGTAAGTTTTTGTTGGATCCCCGTGTGCGAGAACTGACTGTTCGACAGCTCGCGTACGATAAGATCGTGGAAGAAGATGTAAGGGTAGGGAATGGGGAGTTAACTGAACCATCGGGGGTGCTTTAGATGTTACTGGGGAGCTTGGTGAGCCCGAGGTAGCGACATTTGTTAAAAGTAATCTGTTTTGTGGTAGTACTCTGTGGTGAATAAAATATAATATGAGAGATTGTAAGAGAATAAAGTATGTGATGTTTCAATCCGATTAAATAAAATATTCTGTTATATTTATTGTGTACGGATACTGTGTATGACAGCTGTAGGATTTTAACAGCTGTATTAATATCATCAAATTTTGAAAATTAGCTATTTTAGGAAAGTTTGTACGATTTTGGTAGAGTATAAGTAAGATGATTGGCCATTTTGGTACGGGACTGAGAAAAGGTATAAGGTTGGTGATGGAAGATAACAGAGATACACGTGATGGTGGCAAACGCTATCACATAAGTCATGATGATGCTGTGAAACAAAAAGAGGTGCCTATAGTAACAGTGGGGATGACTGACATGTGCCAGAGGGGGCCGTCATTTCAGAAACCGAGAGAGAGTATAAAAACTCGTCTCTCTCTTCCTCATAAATTATCTACAGTTTTAGAGAGAAAAAAGTGGTACGCATATATCATTTCCAATGAGGAGGCGTTTGAGTGTTGATTATATTTTAAGAAGGACATCTTTATCGAGTGACCGGAGGTTGTCGAAAAGTGACGGGAACGCTCGAATTTGAAGAGATGTCCGGGTAAAGCAGAGGATTGCTGCACATCAAGTACAGGTTGGTGATGAAAACTTATGACTATTTTGATTTTGTAAATACTCTGTGTAGTAATTTGTAATCGTTAGTAATATGCTTAGTTGGTTTTAGAAACTGGGGTTTTTAGAGGATTTTGAAAAAATAAGAATGAAAGAAAGTTTGCAATGGAGGATTTGTGTATATGTTGTCTTAGAGAAAGAAAATATGTTTATTGTGAAATGATTTAATTTTTTGTTTTTAGGATTTTAGGGAAAATAGACGTGTTGACTTGGTAGAGGGTGGGTCTATTTGTACTATTTGGAACCTAGTGATAATGAAAAAATATGTGTCTGTATCTGTAGATTCGGTATGCTTTCAAAACCTGTTACTCCTGCAAATAAGTTTGTAGTGTCGTCGGATTCCAAAGAAATATTGTCTTCGGGGAGGGGGAACGAGTATAGTGTAATGGAGGAAATTGTTAATAGTGTGTAGGCAACTATAGATGTGGTGGGGCCCAGTAGTTCTGAGGGCGTAAAGGAGAGGGTGGATAAATGGGAGAAAGAAAGAGCCCTTATCATATACCCCGAGGGGGTGGATGTAGGGAAAGAGTATTTGAGAAATAAAAAGAAATGCCCAAGAGAGTGGGGTAGATATGTTGAGGACCAAGGTCTCTGGTTTAGAGCCTATGTCTCTGGGAAAGGGAAGGAAGCAACGTTCTATCAAGTTCCCTATTTGGAAAAGTAGAAGAAAGAGAGAGGTATTAATGAGGGGGTTAACCTCTCGTATTATAATGGGCTTGGGTTATCAGGCCCAAGTGGGGGTTTTTTATGTTTCTTGAATTAGGTCGAATACGACCTTAGAATTCCGCTGACCTATTTTTAGAAAGGGATCATGAATGTGTTACAGTGCTGCCCTGCCCAATAAATGGGAATGTGTATGAGATGATAAGGGTGTGTGAGTCGCTGAACGAAAAATGAAGGAAGGAAGGGATTGCGAAGAAGTTCACAATGGAAGATGTTTTTGAAATTTTACAAGTTTAAGTATATGAAGGGCCGAAACAGTGGTTACCTGTATAGTGATTCGGTTAGGCCAAAATTCTTTGATTTTGAATCTGCGGGTAGGCTATAGAACGACCACCTTGTGTGGGTTGAGGGTAGTTATTTGCAGATTCCAGACGAACCAGCACTCGAGTTGAACCATAAATATTTTAATCTGAGTAAGTAATGATGACCAATCTTTGAATAGTTGATAGCTATGTCCACATATTGTGTAACTGATATTTTGTTCCTTCTGCTTTGTAGAGTCCAAACCGTTGGCTACTCCGGATAAGACTAGTTTATTTGATTGTCTTGCTCATGACCAGGACGAGCTCATGGAGGTACTCAGTGAATTGGGTACCCAAAGGCACAAAAGAATAGATTCGATAGCGCTAAAAGTTTAGCAAACTCAAGAAAAATGAGCTATGGCTGAGGGGAAAGCTGCAGAGACCGATGCTGACTTGCTTAGCCTTCCACCTTTTATTCCTCATACCTCAAGTAGCTTACTCGTAAATTCTGAAAGCCAACGCAACAAAGTAGTTTAGTTATTGGGGCTACTTCCATAGAACAAGAGATCACAAAGCCTGCTACTGGTGGCATGCCAGAACAACCTGAAGTGGGCGTATCTGTGCTTGGGGACATTAAGAAGAGTCTGAAGAGGAAACGGCCTATGGATGAGGATAGTGATCGAACTAAACCTCTTGTTGCTGCCAAGATGAAAGAGTTGGAGCGGAGATACTATCAAATGGTCAGGACGAATTCGCAGAAGCTCGAGGATGAGTATCTCGAGCACACGTTCACGGTATGTGGTGGAAAACTATTTGCTTGACGTTGCTTTCAACATAAATAAAAATGTTAAACTGACTCTCCTATTTTTGTTGTGTTGGCAGCTGTCAACTATGCTGAAGGGGGCCATATAATGTCTGGATAAGAGAGGCCAAGAGTTTGATGCTTTGACGGCAAAGTTTGAGGCTTGGTCAACTCGCATGAAGGAGCTCGAGGGTGACCTTCAGTTGGAGAGAGAGAGAAAGGCTGCAGATGCTACTACAGCTGTAGTAAAGTATGGTGAATTGTCAAAGCATGACAAGCTCATGTCTGATGCGGTAATGTAGAGGCAGTCTGTACTATTGAGAAAATAGTGGATCCTTTGTTGACTCGTGTTGAATTAGTTCTCTCTCCAGAGAAAACGTTGAAATCTCCTTCAGAGGTAGACATTAGCAAGCCTCTTTAATCGTTTTGTGGCATCTTGTCTTCTGTTTTTTAGTTTGCGTGACTTGTATGTGATAGTACTCTGTATAATCATACACAATTTTTCTTTTTGAGTGATACTTGGAAATATGTTTTTCGTGAATGTTGGTATTGAAATAAGATATCTGTAATCTGTGTAGGAAATAAAGCGTTTGAGAAAAATAAACTCCGAATTGTAGAAGTCGCTGGGTAAAGCGAAGGACTCCGTGGCCCAAATTCAACAGGTACTTAACAAAACTGAATACGAGATAATACAATTTAGGTTAAATTCAGAGAAAACTTTTAAAGAGTTATATGATCTGTAATGTAAATATGCTAAGATAAAAGTAGAGAGAGACGAAGTGTTAAGAAAGGAAGAGGAAAGGGGTGTATTAGTTCAAAAACTAAAAGAGTAGGTTTGTTTTAACCACCCGAGTGATAAGGAGAGGTGTCAGAGTATGCTATTAGTTTTGACTTTATATTTTGAGGTTGAAGTAGATAGTGAGCGAGGGTTAAAGGAGGCTTTAATAGAGCTTTTGAAGGAGAGAAGTGTAGTTCCAAACCCAACTTGAATGATATTTTTAGCTCAAGAAGCACGCAACTGTCATAGTTTAGAAGTGAAAAAATGTTTAGCTTGGGCTGGTGTGTCTGTTCTGTGGGGCGATGTAGAACCTTTATCTGATGTCTTTGGCTTTATGAAGGATCGGAGGGCCATGAGGAGTATATTTTTAAGGATAAGGAAAGTGCAGACATAAGTTTAAACGTAATTAGAGGGTGAGGTAAAGGGGTAACAGGATAAGCTATCACAGTACGCCGAGCAGAAAATGTTTTTAGCAACGTGGCTGTCGAAAGAGGTAGCTGTTTAAATGAAGGTAGAGGCGGAAATGAGGACTTTAGGTGTTCTACAGAAAAAACACGCGTCAGTGGTTGTATGAGTCACAAATGAAATTGAAGGAGCATCTATGCCCCTCGCGAGCAAAAGTTATTGCTCGAACGAAGCATGAGCGTCATATAGATAGTGTCGTTAAGTTTTATGGGGGGGGGACTAGCTAGAGTAGAGAAAGTATTTTGGAAGTTCGTAGAGGAATGTGGGAAGGAAACTTGTGGTTTATCTGAGGTAGAGGAGGAATCGTTGGTGACCATTCCTGCCCGAGGGCGTGGGAGGAGTCATCAGAAGAGGAAGAGGTCGAGTGTCTGATACCTCGAACGCAACAAAAACAACGTCAACAGGAGGTTGTGACTTTTGCCACGCCGGTAGATGTGTAGGTATCGAATAGGAAGGCAGTGAGAAGTAAGTTGTGGTCGTCTCCTGTCCGAATGAGTCACAAATATAGTAATCTTGTCCTCCGTACTGTTTGAAAATGTAATTTGTATTTTGTTGAGAATAGAATGATATATCTAACTTGATCAGAGACTATGTTTTTGATGTAGCTTTGCCAACTGTTATATGTACTCTACTGTTATGAAGAATTATTATAAATGTAATTTGTTGTGCTAGGTTGATCTGGCTGTTGTACAAAGTCAGTGCGATGCGTTACGCGTAGAAAATGAACAAATGCACGTTGAGCTAAGATCGAGTCAAGAAGCCAGAAAATTTACTTTTACGGCATAAGAAATATTGAGGGCAGAGATGAGTAAAACTCTTTAAGAGAAAGAGGCGGCCATGTCTGTCAGTTTGAGAAAGATAGAGAGGTTAGAGGAAGAGATAAGAAAAAAGGGCGTTGAAGGTGGAAGTGGATCTGGACGAGATAGTCAACAAGGTGCTGAATTGTAATCTGTGCGAACGCAAATTGTAGAACTGCTAGTCGCATTAGAGGCTGAAGGAAATAATGTGAAGGAGCTGCAGTTTCAAGTGAATATGCTTAAAGCGAAGATAAGCGATGGTAGAGCTTGTGCTCGCAAATATGAAGTATTGTGGTTCATTACTGGGATAACAGGAAAAGAGATGGAGGAGGTTTGTGCTCAACAGAATGAAGTCATAAAGAAGGACTGGAACAAAATATGCGATCTAGAGCAGCTTTTGCAAATGCGACAACTGGAGATCTTAGAATACCAGCCCAAAAATGATAGACTTCAGAGCGTAAATACGAAGCTGGAGGAGGATCTGTTGTGGTTGAAGTTAAGGTATGATTCGAAGCAGGTAGAATGTGAAGGTTATGAAAATTCAATATCCCTGATTTATCATATGGATAAATTCATGACAGTACTGGCAGCTCGGAGTGCTGATGTGTGTCATGCAACACGATAAGGGGATGATAATTGTAAACGATTGGAAAGTGAATTGAAGGAATTGCAGTGTAAGCTGAGCGAACTCCTTCTTAGTATGCAGGTAAAAAATAAGGCGGGTAGTAGTCATGAGAGGGAGATGGTTACGGTAATATCATTTTTTACGGCGGAATTGGAGGGTTTAAAAGCGGAGAGTAAGAGGGTATGTGATGGTTTGATCTCCCAGAGTGTAGAATGTGAGATGGAGGTAATCTGATCCGAATATGTAGAACCCATGATTTCCCAGATTGGATCGTGTAAACAAAGGATGGTTACAGAGGGAAAAAAGATTGTTATGGGGAAGATGCCAAAATTTATGTTGCATGAGTTGCAGAAGGGTAGTGGAAAGGACATGGCAGGTCCTTCTAATGTAAGTAATGAGTTGGGTGACAGCTCTAGTAAAGAATGAATAATGTGATTATGTTGTATGTATACGAATAATGGATAGAAAAGAAATATGGATATATAAAGAAGCAGTTAAGGAGGCGTAGTGAGCTGTACTAACCGTGTGAGGTACCAATGATAATGTATATAAAGCAACACGATATGTAATTGGTTCGGCTTAGTTGGTAAACTACCTATGATGCATGAGCTGATCAGTGTGGCTGAAGTAATAAAACGATCTGTAATGTAGTTTAGATGATCGATTTGGCCAAAGCAACAAGCAATCTATAATCTGTGTATATAAATTTTTGTAGGGAAACTGAACACAAGTATTTCATTGGTGTAAGATTGACGTACAGCGAATGTATTAGATAGATCGGTTTGGCCGAAGTAATAAATGATCTGTAATGTATTAGATGATCAATTTGGCCAGAGCAATAAATGATCTGTAATCTGTGTATAGAAATTTTTGTAGAGCAATCGAACACAAGTATTTCATTGGTGTAAGATTGACGTACAACGAATGTATTAGATAGATCCGTTTGGCCAAAGCAACAAACGATCTGTAATGTAGTTTAGATGATCGATTTGGCTGAAGCAACAAACGATCTGTAATCTGTGTATATGAATTTTTGTTGGGCAATCGAACACAAGTATTTCATTGGCGTAAGATTGACGTACAACTAATGTATTAAATAGATTAGTTTGGTCGAAGCAACAAACGATCAAACAGTAATCTTTTATTGAGCTCGTCATGATAGATTGGTCTGAAGAAAAATATACTATGACGGATGCGTTATCTACGATATAATTTCAGTCTCCTTGTGTTCCAAGGATTAGGTACGAACTCGACATGCTCAGTGGTGAGGTTGTAAGAGCCGAGGTCGCTTTTCCCAATGACGACAAAAGGACCAACCCAGTTTTCGGATAATTTCCCGGCATTGAGTTCTTTGCGATGCTTTGGAATCCCCTAGAGGACTAGATCCTTGATTTCGAACTCTCTATATCGTACGCGTTTGTTGTAAGATCGGGTTAATGCTTGGTGATACCTTCCTAATTGCATGATTGCTTTATCTCGAGTCTCTTCGGTCCAGTTCATATTACATGCCAACTGGAATTCATTTTCTTCGTCGGTCATGGTATGATTGCGAATAAGGTGATGATACTGAGTGGGGATGATCGTATCGGTACCGTAAGCCAGAAGGAACGGGTGTGCATCCAGTAGAAACTCGGGGCATAATTTAATACCCCCATAATGCATGTGGCAGCTCTATGACCCAATTTCTTTTCTTTTTTATTAGGCGCTTTTTGATTCCATTCACGATAGTACGATTAGTGATCTCGGCTTGGCCATTTCCTTGTGGGCAATACGTATTTGAAGTGGAATGTATGATGTTGTGTTGATTGAGGAACTTGATGACTTTAGAGCCAATGAACTGAGGTCCATTGTCGATCCTGATGAGATGGGAGCAGCCCAATCGAATGATGATGTTTTCCTAGATCATCTTAATGACTTCATCTTCTCATGTGCGGCACAGGAGGACTGCTTCTGCCTACATAGTTAAGTAATCCGTTGCGACAAATAGATGTTTCCATTTTCCTAGTGCAGTAGAAAAATTGCCAACAAGGTTGAGGGCTCATCTTTTAAATGGCTATACAACGTTGCTGGAACTCAAATTTAGGGACCATGGCATTAACAGGTATCGTATTTTCTTGCAAGCTTGATTGCTTGAGCTTTCATTTTAGGCCAAAAAATACCTTGGGTAAGAGCTCGGTTGGCTAGAGATCTTCCTGCTGCATGGGAACTACAAGTTCCTTCATGTAGTTCTTGTAAGAATTTTTGAGCTTCTTTGTAAGATAAACATTCAAGATACGTCCCTGTGACCAAAATCTTGTATAAGAGACCGTTTTCAATGACGTAGCATTTTGCGTTATCAAGTACGTGCCTTCATTCTGTGGGGCGTTGATGGAGTTTTCCATTGAATTTACTCTTAGTACCAATATACTTGAGGAAAGGTCATCTCCAATCGTCCTCATCCTCTTCAACTCCCCTAGTATTAACAAAATTTGAGCTTATGATGTTAATGCTGGGGGTTGATATTACTTCAATCTTGAGATACCGAGCTTCTGAGCCGATGACTCCTGTGAGATATGTGAGGGAATCAGAATGTTTGTTTTCTCCTCGCGATACAAATGTTCTATAGAAATTTTCTTGAATCTACTCATCTTGTTGGCTACTGCGGCTGCATAATCGATCATTTTCTTATTCTTCTGGAACATTTATGTGTAATGGTTTACAATGAGCAGAGAGTCAGTATATACGGACAGCTCAGATACTTTAATCTCTAGAGCCATATCTAAATCGTGAATCATTGCCTCATATTCTGCTGCATTGTTAGTAGCTTCAAAGTTTAATCAGATTACCTTTTCAATTCTATCATTAGATGGTGTGATCAATACAATTCTAATGCTTGATCCTGTGGGTTTAGTGGATCCATCAGTTAGAAGACGCCATCCCCTTTGCGTTATCCAGTCTACCATTTATTTGGGCTATTCTTCATGAATTTCTACATTGTCTTTTTCCCAGTCAGGATCTTCTACGGGGAAGTCGGCAAGGAAATTAGCTATGGCCTGACGCTCTTCAGAATGTTTGGGTTCAAATTGGATGTCATGCTCGCCAAGAGTGACTGACCATTGCTAGAATTGTCTTAATTTTTCTCGTTTGGATAACATTTCGCGTAGAGGGTAGTTGGTCACTACTCAGACTGAGTGGGCTTGGAAGTATTGTTTTAATTTTTGTGAGGTGTAGACGAGAGCCAATAACAGTTTTTCGACCTTGCTGTATCGGGATTCTGCTGGAGTGAGAGTTTTACTGATGAAATAGACAGGCTTCTCGGTTTTCTTATTAAGCTGAATAAGAACATAACTTAATGATTCTTCAGTAACTGCAAGATATATGGTGAGCTCATCCCCTTCGTTAGGTGTACTCATTACTGGTGGATAACCTGACTAAAGTTTTAATTGCTGAAAAGCTGCTTCGCACTACGCTGTTCATTCGATCTCGTGGTTCTTCTTAGGTTTTTATTTTTTCATCCCCTCACGTAGTAAGTTGAACAACCATCGGTAGCAATCCGATGATTTTGAAACAAAACAATTTATTACGGTAATCTTCCCTGCTAATTTCTAGACGTTTTTCTTCATTTTGGGGGAAGGCATGGATAACAGTGCGCGAATACGATCCAGGTCGGCTTCAATATCATGCTTGCTGATTAAGTAACCCAAGAATTTCCCTGATTGAACTCCAAACTGGCATTTATTAGGGTGGAGTCTCATCATGATCAGACGGAGGATATTGAAGGTTGCCAATATATGTCCCTCATTTGGGTCTACTGATTTTAACGTATTCTGTGGTCTCTGTGTTGGGCAGATGTTGCCCTGCGGTGTTAACTATATATTTCTATGTAATGTTTCCTGTTGTCTTCTGTAATTGCTATACGAGTTGATGTTCGGAAGGTTCTGGTTTAATGACGATGGAATTTTCGCATACTTGTGCTAATTTCTGACTTCCTTTTATCTCGTAAACGCTACCCTCCCACTCAAAACATAATGTCAAGTGGTAGGTAAATAGAATAGCGTGTATATTGTGTAACTAGCAACGACCCATGATCCCTAGGTAATGGGACTTTATATTGATGATGTACAAGATATCGTTGAGTGTCACCAGTCCTGCGGTGATGGGAAGTATGATCTTCCCTATACCTTCCTCTTTAGACCCGTTGAAACCATAGACATCAACGTTATTGGGTTGAACGTTATCGGCCAGACCCATCTTGTCGATCGTGCACTAAAAAAAGAGTTCAATGGTGCTACCGGTGCTTACCATCATTGTATGAAGCACCATGTTCCGCATTTTCAACATGATCACCAAGGCATCATGGTGAGGATAGTTGACATGCCGAGCATCACAATCGTCGAAAGAGATCCCAGTTCGCTGAGAGCTAGATACCAGAATTAAACGAGCTTCTTTATCATGCATGGACAAATCATGACATTGGGCGATAAGGCTTCGCTTGCTTATGTTTGATTCTTTGACAAACTGGGTCTCCATGAGATGACAGAGTGAGATATGGTATAAATGCTTTTTGGCTACGAGCTCCTCAACTTGCACAACTACAGTGGGGCTTTTGTAACTCCCGTTCTTATAACTCTCCACGTCCACTATGTATTCATGCATTCGTCCATCTGTGAAGATATACTCTAACAACTGTTGTAGGGCAAAACATTGCTCTGTCTCATGATGTCGAACCTTATGGTGGATGTAGTATGGTTTCTTCTCGATCGGCTGTAAGTACTGCGTATTTCATACGAATTTATATTTCTACAATATAGGATATATGCTAGCTATAGTCATATTCATCTTTAGAAGGTAAGGTCGAGGCAAGTTACTCCACTTCTGAGGTCGTTCGTCATTGGATTTGGTTCATTTTCTGTCTCCTCCTTGATCTGACGTCCAATTAAAATTAGAATGGTTTGGCTGATCTCAAGCTGTCAGCGTTGATTTATGAGGTTTCTGCCTGTCGGACACCATCCGTTCTAGGTCAATGTATATGTTGACCTTTTCGATCATGTCTTCTAATGTTGTTGGTTTGTTGATGATAAGGTACTTCTTTTCTCGGCCATCGATCAGTAAGGCATTGGTGAAAGCAGAAATAGTGATCTTCTGGCCGAGTCGATCTACTTTTTGAGCTAATTCTAAGAACTTTTGGCAAATGTCTCAAGTTTCTCCTCGGGCATCTGTTTAAGGCTGAAAAGAGAATATAAGTTCTCTTCTTTATCTCTGCTGTTTGAGTAATTCTTAACGAAGAGTTTGCACAACTGTTAAAAAGTCATGATGGATCCTTCAGGCAGTGTGTAGAACCATCGTAAAGGTTTGCCTGACAAGCTGGTAGGAAAGAACGGGCAAAAAATATGGTTAGACGTGGAATACAGGCCTAAATCATCCTGGAACTCTTGAACGTGCTCTACTAGATTAGTCCCTTTACACTTTTGGATCTTGGGAGTATGAAACCCGATAGGGACCTCACCATCTAAGAGTTCTTAGGAGATCGGGCTCTTCTGTAATCTGCTGTGGATCCCTTTTGTCAGCATATGGGCTTCGAGCAATTTTTTGATTCATTTTTTGACATGCTTCTGAGTGACGTATTGTCGAGCTATGATGGTTGGCCGTGTGGCGCATCCTTCTCCAGGGCTGTGGTCACCATTCCCTTCACTTAGACGTTCCTTTGCTGGGACTCGAACTCTTTGAGGTAGATTTTCACTCTGTTTGGCTCTCACCAGGTCGCCATCTACTTTATGTTGGATCTCCTGGATCGGGGCGGGATCCATATCCTGTTGTTGGCGGTTAGATCGAAGCGCACCTCCTGCGTGAATGCCCTTCGTAGGGGGACCTATTATGTCATGGACGGAAATCCGCAACCCCTCAGGTAGTACAACTTTATTCTTCTGGGCGGCGGCCTACTGACCTTGTAAGATTTTTAGCTCATCCTGGACACTCGCGAGTTATTGTTCAAGGGCTGCACGCCGTTTTGTTTCTGAGTTCAGTGTGGCCCTCAGGTCTGCCAAATCTACGTTCTCTTCCACCTGGACGATCGACATGCTTTGACCTGGAGGTGACATTTTGAGAAAAGGAAATCAGTAGCATTTAAGATAATAGGTTTGAGAACTTCGTTTCCCACATACAGTGCCAAAAGCAATAGCCTAATTCCAGAATACAGACTTAGCCTTTACACCAAATGTGTTTAGAGCGTTCATGAATATCAGACAATGAACACAAAGACAGTTTAGAGTGGAAAACCTCTTAATAGGTTAAAAACCACGACCTCTCCTGAGGATTTTGAGAAAGTGATGATTTTATTGAGATTTGCTAGTCTATTGTAATGAATTACTTAAGAATATAGGATGATAGAGCAGGAACTTTTCTACGGTGATCATTCCGTCCCTTATATCTAGTTCTCCAGGTCCTCTTATAGGTCCTATAATATGACCTTTTGATGACCAGGTTGTGTAAAGTTTTGTCCTTTGCTACTGTACAACGGCTCTATTGCTGACTGTGTGTTTTGCGCAGGTCAAACTTCTGGTGCTGAGGTCAAAAGTGATATCCCAAACTAGGGAAATTTGGCAGTATCTTTAGTAGTATTTCCTGTATATTGATGAGATCGAGGGCGAGGTTTGAGTATGAGATACAAAATAATCTATTACAAGGTGGCTCTCAACCAATAACATGAGTATTGCTAGGGATGAGTGGTATTGGTTGTGAAACTCGTTCTGTATATGATTGTGATTATGCTACATGCTCTGTTGTTGTGGTCGAAAGTTTGTCTATAGTTTAAAGATGAAGCATGAAATCGTGATGCGGAATAAGCTACTACAAGAATGATGACTGCCTTGGAACTCCTTCCTTGCATTGAATGTTGTTCTTTTATAAATATTGTTTATACGATATCATCGGTTATCGCGATGAAAGTAGTCTGTCTCTAGAAACATTCTTTGAGGCCTTCCTGTATTGACAATGGTAACTATTAGACGCCAAGTACATGAAGTTAGGGTTCTTGCTTAAGTACAGAAGTTCTAGCTGTAATATTTTGGTAACCAACATTTGGATTTGTCCACTTCCATACCTGTTCCTTTAACGTATTATGGGATGATGGATGAGGAAGCAGTGGAGGCTAAGGATGACTATTATCTGATGTAGCGGTTCCATTATTTGATTATGTCAAGTGAGCAACACCGGGTATGTCTTCATCTTCTTGTAGAGGATATCATTAATGAGGCAGATGAGGAAGTTGGTGTACATCCCAGGAAGTATTGTCGCTATCCTACGAGTGACTGGGCTCTATAGGAGTTTATTCATTCTTCCTTCTCTGCCTTTCTAAGGTGTAGAGGTTATGGAGGAAGAGATGGTGGTAGTTTCAGATTGGAAATATGCTTATAATCTTTAGATTATAAATATGCCTTTGTTACAACCATCTGTATTTTCTTGTAGAAGTGTTCCATGCTGGAGAAGTGTGTGTGCCCGAATTTAAAGTATTGATGAAAACTTATATGTACTGTAACTCTTAGATCGAACTGTAGGAAGTTTCTAAAATATTGTGTTTCTGTAAAGTATTCTATAAAGAATTTTTGAGCTAATGGAAAAAAATATTTTTACAGTAATTCTGTATTTTTACATCGACTTAAAAATTAGCACGGTAAATTGATATTTCGATAGATCGATTTGTGTGTGATGGAGAATGTTAGATAAATATGTTGATGTACAAAACAATTAATGTTATCGAACTGAAAGAAATCGATTTGACCGAGCTACATTATTTCACCTTGCAAGTTAAGGGAAGTTTGGGAAACAAAAAAAATTGATATATGTAAATATGTGTGTAATGAAGGTAAAATATGTGTAACAGAGTTAGAGGTTAGTTAAAAAAAAAAAGGTCGAATATCTCATATATGTGTAGCTCGCCCTGAGAAGCTGAAATCAAATAAATTGTTAGCTTGATTTGATTGTGTAAAATTTAGGGATAAGGGGGATTTGATACTTATCATCCTATATGCTCAATGGGGGGGGGGGGGGCTGTATGTGATCGTAATCTTTGGTTATAAATAAGGTTGAAAAAGTAGCTTTAAAAGAGGAAAAATAGTGAGGACTCGTTCTCAAAGAGCTTGGCATGCTTCTGTGGGGCGTTTAGCGATAAAGGTTATTGAAGTTTGTGAGAGGTTAGATTATGATGCCAATTTGCCTAATTCTGAAATACAGTTTGATGGTCTAACTTCGAAGGCGAGGGAGAATGAGGTTGGGCATCACTTGTGGTGTAAGGTATTTCGTGAATTGATCGTTGAGTCTGAAACTCGAAAAGCTACGGTGAGGGAAATTGCCCTAGAAGAAATAGCTGAGGAAGATAAGAGGATTGCTGGGAATATACTTATTTGATATGGTGCTCCAGGGCATCTTGGTTATTTTATGTATGACTATGTTTGAGAGGGTAAACTGATGTTAGTTCGAATAAATGCAAGTATAATTGAGTAATAATAGTTATGTTATAAATTTTCTCTTTGTTTGTTGTGGATGTTGTTGAAAATTAAATATTTAAATTTTGAAATGGTATAGCATTGGAAATGACGTCAGAAGTTGTATAAGTAACATGAGTAGGTGAATAGGAATCAGATTATCAGTATTTTGTTGAAGAGAAAGTTTGATTGCATATGAGTGGAGTGTATCATCATGAGTGTGAGAAGGTGTAAGAGGTATTTGGGCAGGAGAGAGAGAAATACATTTAAATATAGGACTTGGGGTAATGATGGTAAAGCATTTTTACCCAAAAGGTATGAATCGTCAGACATGAACAGTAGAAGGGACGCTTCAATTCCAAAACTAAGGATGGCTTGTGTGAGCCATAATAACTGCCAGCGGTTGGAGAGAAAAAAGTACAAATACCCTTTCCTCTTCTTCATTTAAACGTTTGTAAAACACAGAAAGACAAAAAGCTAGAGAAAGAAACAAATTAAGTTACAGAGATTTTAGAGAGAGATTATACGAGAGTAGTCATCGAAACCAGAGAGAAATGGGGTGTGCCATTGTAAAGTTTAATAAAGAAACCCTTGTTACAATTTTTTGTTGTGAAAAAGGAGGCGTTTGAGATCCCAGATTCATTTTCTGACGTTGAAGGTTTGTGGGTTATGGTTGATTGTACTGATTTGTGTGTTTTTGTGATTTAAAAGAATCATATGGTGATGGATGTGAAGTTTCATATTTGAAATTTGAAAATTTTGCTATTTTTAGGAAACTTGTGAAAATACTTCTCGTTAATTTGGAGTTCTATATGGAAAAGCATAGATGTTCTTGTATTATATAAGATATATATATATATTTAAAAAAAGAAATTATAAATAAATTTGATTGGAATACCTGGACCTATATGTAGGTAGAGGCGTGATAATGCTCTTTAGAAATAAGCCTTAACTTTGAGCATACTCTTGATATGGAAACTTCAACCTCTGGTCGTTTAATTAAGGATGTACCTGTAGAAATTAATAATGTAGAATCTGTAAGGGACGAGCTAAGAACCGAGAGCTCGGATGCAGTAGAGTTAAAGGTGGAGGGGAAGGAAATTAACATTTACAGATTTCCCTGTTAATGTCGTACCATATCCTATAGATTCAAATGTATTTAAGGAGTTTTGTAAAATTAAAGGCAATTTAGGTAGTGTAAGGGGTGAGGTGATATAATGTGTCAGGAGGTCGTTTAGGGAGTATACAGTTGAAAATGGTAATGAATACTTTTTTTTACTACCTGATTTGGAGCATGAAATACATGAGAGGGGAGTGGATGAGTCTATCTCACTTGAGTACTTTAAGGGAAGTGTAAAAGGTGATCTGGGTGAGGGATTCCTATGTTACCTTACCCAGTTAGATTTTGGGCCAATGGTAACTTTAAGCAATCTTGCTAAAGGTATTTTGAACGTTATTGAGGCATGCCCGGCCCAACTGAATGGGAACATGTGGGAAGTGATAAACGTTTATGATAATTTCAACAAAAGGTGGGCTTTTAAGGGGGTGGAGATGAGAATATCCTTTGTAGATATTTTATAGTATTATACTATAAAATACTATTGCGTGACTGGGGGCGCGTACTTCTCTTCCAGTTCGTCTCGACCTCAACTCTTCGACCTGAATTCGGCAGGATGAGTGTAAAATGACAATATGATATGGGTGAAGGGTGACTGTCCAACGAGTGGATGAGGAACCCATGGACCTTATATCTAAAACTTTGAAGAAAAGTAAGTAATTATTTGCGATATCGAATTGTTGTTTTGTGTTAACATCCTGTGTGTATGTAACAATATTTTGTGTATGCAGATCCTCATTCTCAAGTTACAAGAAAGGAATCGGTGATTGATGCAGTAGCTCGAGATTGTATTGGACGAGTTTAAAATAAGTCAGTTCAAGAGGGCTAACAACAGGTCAAAAAAAGTTGTAAAGTGCCAAGCTAAGAGAAAAATGACTAGAACTAGCGTAACCTCAGGAGATGGAGGAAAGGCTCAAACGTCGGGGGATGTCTAACATTAGTAAAGGCCGCACCGATATCTCTGAAATTAATGGGGGCTACACCGAGCAAATTAATCCAAAGGCATCCGAAGAGAAAGAATGTAAAAGTTGATAGTACGAACTCGGCGACCACGGAGAGTATGGAGGTCACAATGAGTTCAAAAAAAAGAAAAGTGGACAATCCTACTTTAGTGAGTGAGTTAAAGGAAGCTGAGAGTAGTCTGATTGTAGAGGATGAGTTGTTGGCTGTGGAGAGCAAGTTGAGGGTGGCAGCTTGAGAAGGTTCTGAGTGTTTAGACATGTATATGAAAATGGAGTTGTGAAGGGTAAGTGTAATGTGTCAATTTGTGAAATTCATGTTTAACTTTGAGCTAACTTTTTTTGTTATTTGCAGGTTTCAAGTGTGTTAAAAGGTATTTGCCTCAGGTTCGAGGATAGGAGGAATGAGATGAAGAAGAGAGCTGCTCAGCTCAAGGCAGAGTTAGTACAGGAGAAGGAGCATTCAAACTCTGCTATTATAGACCTGAAGGATTTATTCCATGTAACAATGCTCGATCTCATAGCAGAGTCGAAGAAGAATGTAGAGAAAGTTTCAGTTGCTCGAGATAACCTTGATCAAAAGCTGTTTGAGGTTGGATATTCTTTAGCCGATATTGAGGCTATAATGGAGAGTCATTTTGTGGAAGTGGAGGAGGCCAAGGCGGAAGAAGAGCTTGATGTTGAGGTTATCTCTCCTCGGGGGATTCTGAAGGGGTTGGATACGGTCTCGGCGAGGACTGATTTAGGGAGCCAAGAAGGAGAGGATGAGAAGGTAGAGTAAACATTGAAGTTTGCATTTATGAATGAAGGCTGTAATTGTATGGAATACATTTGGAGGATAATTATGGAGTAGTCTAAGATATGTTGTAAATATTGATTTGTAGGAACTTAAAGGTTTATGCTTCAGAATTGAGGATTTAAAGAAAGAGCTCGTTAAGGAGTAAAACTCTTCAACAACTCTATTGACTTCGCATACAGAGCTTCAGGTTAGAAAAAGCTAATAATTTTAGAATTGCTCTATATGTAACTTCTCTGGGGTTGGCATAAGAGTATAAAAAAGTAATGTAAGAGGACAGATAAAAATCATTGTAGGTTAACAAAAATTTGAAGGTGCTACATCATAAAAATAAATAACGAGAGTAACCCAAGAAGTACATAAATGCATCTTTTTGGAAATGTAAGAAAAAGAATGGGAGTGATACAAATGTATACCTTGAAATAGGAGAGAATCATCAGTTTTATTTGATTCTGAGATGCATATGGTATTGCCACCAGGTTGAGAAAACTTTGTAACTTGAGGGCTAAGTAGCATCTCATTTTATTAACTTGTGATATATAGAACTCTCTTAGATATGTGAGTAATATTGTAAATTATAGTATATTGATCTGTGAAGTATTGCGGAATCGAACTGTTTGTGCAGGCCGAGTTAGAAGTTGTTCGAGCGAGTGAAGAATATGTTCTTAAATACAATTACGAGTTTAAGCTCGATTTTGGGAAGATGAAAGAGGCAACTGGAGATAGCGCGGATCAGTATCTCAAAGTGGATATCAAGCTTGCTAAGGTAGAGAAGACTATGAATGATCTGACCCAGCAGATCAAAAGTAAAGATGCTGAAAAGGAAAAACTGCAGGGTGAGCTTGTTAGTGCGTATAATGAAGTAGCGAAGTTAAAAAGCACTGTAGAATTGTTGGTTGTGAAAGTGAAGGATGTATATTTCACGTAATATCGTATCAGAATGCTAGAGGTAGAAGCAAGAAAGCTGAGGGATAATCTTGCTAGTTTGAGGGGGGAAGTGGATAGGAAGGAAATTGGACTGGTGAAAGCGTGAGCTGATTTGGCGAGTACCGAAATTGAAGTGGAGAAGCTGGATGAGGCTGTTCAAGTAAAAGATGTTAGTCATTAAAGCACTCAGAATCAATATGATAAACTTAATGAATGAGTAGGGAAGTTGAAGGTGGACTTGGCAAGTTCGCATGGCAAGAAAGCCGAGGTTACAGAGCGGTCGAAGAAGAGAAAGGGTAGCGTTGAGGTGATGATGGCGAAGGGTGATATGGTTAATAACCAAGCTCGAATTAAAGAGTTAGAGGTAGAGAGGAAAGTGAATGAGAGAGCCAAAGAGAGTGGTGATAGGTTTAAGGTTTCTCTCATCAAAGAGAAAGAGTTAAAATAAAATATCAAGAGAAAGGATGAAATGTTAAAGAATGCTAATGCAGGGGGATGTGATGTAAATGATGTGGAGTTGGTGGCACTACATAGTGAAGTGGAGGAGTTAAAAAAAACATCGAGCTGATCAAGAGATGTCGATGGGATTGGAGTCAGAATTGACTGATGCTATGTCGGACTTAGAGGGACGCTTAGAGCGTACAAAGGCCCATTATACACATTTGGATAAACATCATAAGAAATTAAAGGTAAATTTTGCTGAGTTGGCCATTCCGAACCGACACTGGATTTCCATGGATGAGGTGCACTCGGGGTGATAAATACAGTAATCGCCTATTTTGTAGAAGAAGTAAAGAGGCTCGAGTTCGAAAGGGATACTTGTATGACTATTTGGTATTGAAAGCAGGTTGTATCTATAATGCTGAAATAGATCGAGGTAATTGCTTGAACTCAATGACAACTGATATAGGCTCCATTACTTCATAACAAGTAGAGAGAGGAAGATATATTGTAGTTGCTTGAGCATAAGATTTTATGGCCTCGCAACCTCCCACAGTAGGGGAAAGTGCAGTTGACCTTCCATAAGAAAAACCTGTATAAGTAACCTGTTATTTCATTATAGTAGACATTTAGAGAGATAAAAACTAGTTTTACCTATGCTTTATCTTGTGTCTTAGAGATAGTAAAGATTATTGAATTAAAACTAGTATTACCTTTGTTTTAATCGTTGATATTTGTATAGATGTATCGATTGAAAGCAAGTGATACCTTTGCATTAATCTTTGAGATTTGGTAGAGACTACATGTATGTTTATAGAGAGTAATGTGGGAAAAAAACTTAAAAGTTTTCATTTAGTAGAAAAGAATATACACACTATTGGAGATTGAAATCTCACTTTTGGAAAGTAAAGAATGAGAATAGAGGTATTTTGTACTTGGGAACTAGGGATTTAACGATAATATCATTTCAATCTCCTAGTGTTCCAAAGATTTAGTAGTTGGACACCTTTTTCTGTCATGAGGTAGTATGATCCAAGGACAGTGCATCAAACGATTAGAAAAGGACCCTCCCAATTTTCTGCGAACTTTCCAACATTTAACTTTTTCCTGCTCTTGGGGATTTCTGAGGACTAGATCATCAATTTGGAACTCATGGCTTCAAACTCTTCAGTTGTACGAGTTGGCTAACATATATATGATGATATCGACTGATGCGAGAAAAACACGGTCTTTAAATCCCCTGCTCAAAACAACGGATGTCGTAATACAATAAGGGTAAGCGGGGGTTGAATCCACGTGGAGTAAACGTATTAAAAATATAATTTCCTAATTAATTAATAAATGAATCTAAACTAATTTTGATAAAAAGGTTTTGGACTAAAGCATAAATCTAAATTACTAACTTTTGGTACGATTATAAGAAAAAGAACCTAGGCTTTGGATCACATCCGACTTAGTTTACTAAAATGATATGAAAACGGTAGCTTCTATCCGCACGTAAAAGCCATGGCTAGGTCTATCTGGGTCTAAGATATGGGGTTTGTGACTAAAACCCTAGGTAAGAAGTTTGTAGTTCATAGACAAATGGATCTAGGGTTTATAAACTCCTTTCTATGGCTAGGTGGAGAGTATTAAATCTAGTGATCTAGAATTCTCTTTGAGCGTAAAAACAACCGAATATGGCTAATTCAGCATCTTCTACATATTCGTAGTAACTTAGAGTTGTCATGGCTAGATCAACTCTTCGTATTTACTAATTTCAAATCGAAGAATTGAAGATTAATTCTAGATCAAAACTACTATTAACATCAAATTAGCTCACTTTATCGAAGGTTCAATCCTTAGCCTAAGCTAAGGAGACTAGCTCTCCATTAATGGTGCTGATCATAACTTAAATTAAATGCATAAAATAAAAGAAAGAGAGAAAAAAAATACTGAAAAATGCAAGCTTTCCATCCTAAGATTCTGATGTAAAAAATACATAGAATTGCTCTCCTATTTATAGGAAATTTGAGAGAATTGTTTACAATTCTGAAACTCTATCCCTAAGTAAAATAAATCCTATCTCAGATTAATCCTATTTCATGCTAATCCTTGTAGAGTCCTTCATCATCTTTATTTCATGGAGTAAATCTACAAGTACATTAAATGTAGATATCTTCCTTATACCTAAGAGACTGTTGGAGATGCTTCAGCTCTCTGTACCTTCTATTAGATGTTTTTTTCTACTTATTAGCTCAATAATGATAAGTGCCTAAAAATAATAAAATGTTACTGACATTAGAAAATAATAAATCGGGATTAACAAAATGATACTTTTAGGCGTATTAATCTTATGTATTTCTACGTCTATCAAATACCCCCAAACTTACCATTTTGCTCATCCCAGGTAAAAAAAATTAAACTAAGAAAGGAAACCACTTTCGCAGGACTCGCGATTGCATTTAGCGTATGCAACAAGCCGTTAAACCTCTAGGTGTCTCTGGTGGGCGAGTGTTGTCCCGTGAGGGTTTACAGTGACTATACTCACAAAAGTCAATAATGACATTATGGCAATTCTAATTGACAAGTGACTTATTTCTTGTCAATTTATCCTTATTTAGTTATAACGAATATATACAAGAAGAAAATTCCTTAAAACCTATTATTCTCCAAGTATACCATAAAATATATTATACATATCCAAAACTAGAGATACTAGCTACCTCATGATTAGAAAGAAGTTCAAGTATTTTACCAGATATATCTGAGTGTATTGTGAAATACGTTGTCTAGAATCATTGAGTCAGTGTATGGTAGTCGAGTACTTACTGGAATAAATTCAACGGTTAGTTTGACAAGTGCCTTAGTCAATTTTACTCCCCGGTATCTTATTTTTTATAGCCTTTTTAAGTACATTATTCTTTAGTGAAGCCTCCGTAATAAGGATTTTTCGGTTGATAATCCCCACTAGTTGGCTAAGGTTACTGGGGTTTGGTGCCCCTTCGTGACCTACACTCAGGATTCTTACAAGTAACATTTTTTGTGCTCCTTTCATATAGTTCATGGCCATACTCGAGATTGATGATAATTTTTCCTCTTTCAGTTCTTAATCATGCAACTAGCCTTGCAGCGTAAAAGTTTTTAGAGCAACTTTGGTTTTTTTTCTTTATACTTTTGGGAATGAGCTTATTCCTAGGCAGTTGTCTCCCTTAGAGCGAATTATTCCTAACATAAATATTAGATTTTCCTAAATCTAGTCAATAACCTATCGAATGTATCAATTACAAAACTATAGTGAAGTGCAAGTTTTCAAAATATACCACGTTAACTTGAATTAGTCGTTAATTAAAAGATAGTACATCTAACTTATAATTATACGAGGTGTGCCAAATCGGACTAAAATGTTATTATTTAAAAAGTTAATTACGACAGCGTGATCATTTGTCTGACATGGTATAGCTTCCACCCATTTAGAAATATAGTCAACCGCTACTAAGATCCACAAATAACCATTAGATACCAAAAAGGGGTCCATAAAGTCAATGCCCCATGCATAAAATATTTCAACCTCTAAAATGCTATTAAGAGGCTTCTCATCCTGACGACCCATGTTGCCAACCCTTTGGCAACGGTCACATCGTGAATAATGGTCGTAAGTGTCCTTAAATAAAGTAGGCCAATTGAAACCACATTGAATTACTTTATTAGCCATTCTATGGGGACTAAAATGACCACCATCATCATGAAGACTTTTTAAAATTTGTGGAATGTCATTTTCAGGGACACAACGACGAATCACTAGGTCAGTGTCAACTTTAAATAAATAGGGATCCTCCCAGATAAATCATCTAGAGATTATTTCATATCTTTTTTATCATGTATGCTCAAATCTGGTGATATGTCGGCAAACTAGTGTGCCCTATAAATATTCATTAACTTTTTATCGGGAAAATACTCAAGAATATGAAGGTCTTCGTTAATGTGGTCAACTATTAAACACGTCAAATGGTTGGCAACAACGTTTTCTTTTCCTCTTTTATCACGTATTTCAAAGTCAAATTCTTGGAGTAAAAGGATCCAACAGATAAGACGTGGTTTAGAGTCCTTTTTATTAAGAAAATATCAAAGGGCTGAATGGTTAAAGTACACGATGACTTTTGATCATAAAATGTATGACCAAAATTTTTCTAACGCTACGACGATGGATAACAACTCATTTTTAGTCATCGTATAATTAATTTGGGCATCATTCAGTATTTTACTCGCTTAGGAAATGACATGGGGTGCTTTTTCAAAATGTTGTCCTAACACGGCACCCATAGCATAATTTGAGGCATTGCACATAATTTCGAAGGGTAAGGTCCAATCGGGTGGCCAGATAATCGGTGACGTGGTCAATGAGGACTTAAGTGTTTCAAAAGACTTGTGACATTTATCGTTAAAATCAAAATGGATGTCTTCAGCAAGTAAATTACATTAAGGTTGTGAGATTTTGCTAAAGTCTCTAATGAATGGTCGATAAAATCTTGTGTGCCCGAGGAATGCGTGAACGTCCTTCACGAGGTAGAGATGAAATCAAATCAATTTTTGCTTTATCAACTTCTATCCCCTTAGATGATATCAAATGGCCGAGTACTATTCCTTGATTTACCATAAAATAATATTTTTCCCAATTTAGGACTAGGTTTTTCCCTTTACACCGGATCAAGACCAATTCTAAGTGAAGAAGACATTTATCTAACTTGGAGCCATAAATGGAAAAGTTATCCATGAAGACCTCTAAGAACTTTTCTACCATATCTGAGAAAATACTTAACATATACCGTTGAAAGGTCGCGGGCGCATTGCATAGGCCAAAAGGCATGCGACGATAGGCAAAAGTTTTAAATTGGCAAGTAAAAGTGGTTTTATCTTGGTCTTCAAGGGCTATTAAAATTTGGTTGTATCCTGAATAACCATCCAGGAAATAGTAAAATGAATGACTAGCTAAATGCTCTAATATTTAATCCATGAATGGCAATGGGAAAAGGTCTTTTTGAGTGGACGTGTTCAGCTTTCGGCAATCAAAGCAAACTCGTTATCCTGTCTGAGTGCGGGTGGGTACTAATTCATTGTCTGTATTCTTGACGACAGCAATACCTAATTTCTTAGGTACCACTTAGACTGGGTTTACCCAAGAGCTGTCTGAGATGGAATAAATAATACCCGCATCAAGAAGCTTCATAACTTTTGCCTTTACTACCTCCTTCATTGCAGGGTTCACATGTCATTGTGGTTCTCGAGATGTTTAGGATCCTTCCTCTAAGTATATCCTATAC
Source organism: Kingdonia uniflora (assembly GCA_014058105.1). Taxonomy (NCBI): domain Eukaryota; kingdom Viridiplantae; phylum Streptophyta; class Magnoliopsida; order Ranunculales; family Circaeasteraceae; genus Kingdonia; species Kingdonia uniflora. The sequence continues at coordinate 186,886 of JACGCM010001057.1, read as the reverse complement.
ATAACCACTTATGGGCTTATTCCTTTTATATCTACTATTAACCATCCAATTGCTTCTTTGTGGGTGTCTGGTACTACAAGGAGTTTATTTTCCTGATCTAAGTCCAATGAAGATAAAATGATAATGGGAAGAGTTTTGTTAGGCCCGAGGAATCGATATCCAAGATTATCCGAAAGTACTTTAAGATCAAGCTTTGGCGGTAACACAATAGAAGGAACTGAGGGGTTAGAAGATATAGGGAGTGACTCGAATTTGGGAGTATACCGATGAGGAGGAGTGTATGCAGGAGGATTATTTTTAAGAACAGTTAAATTGTCTTTTAGGATTGACTCGTGAATGCCAACGATGTCCTCCTCCAAACAATCTTCTAAGAAGTCGTCCCTAGAATGTTCGCAGATAATGGTACCTATCATATTATACTCTTCAGCGGAATCCTAATATTGCCTCATGGCGTTAAAAATGTTCAGTTCCAAAGTCATGTTGCCGAATGTTAGATTCATTACTCCATTTTAACAATTGATTATAGTGTTAGAAGTAGCTAGGAAAGGTCGACCTAAAATGATGGGGATTTGGCCATGAACATTCGAAATCGGTAGTGTATCAAAGACTACAAAATTTACTGGAAAGTTAAATTTGTTCACCTTAATTATCATATCCTCAATAATACCCCTAGCAGTTTTGGTAGATCTATCAGTGAGTTGAAGTTGTATCCTGGTAGCCTTAAGTTCTCCTAAATCGAGGTCTTTATAAGGTTTACACTAGCCCCAAGATAAAGAAGGGCTTGTTGGATGTAGTGTTTTCCTATTACTAGGGGAATGGTAGGACATCCTGGGTACTTTTGTTTGATCGAAATTTTAAATGGTAGGACAGAGCTAACCTGTTCAACATAAAAGGAATTCTTCCTAACTCTGGTTCTACGTTTCTTTGTACACAGTTCCTTAAGGAATTTATCATATAACGGAACCTGATCGATAGGGTCTAAGAGTGAAATGTTAATCTGTACTTGTTTAAATAACTTGAGAATATCTTTCAGACCTTCCTTCTTTTGGCAGGAACAAGTCGGTTAGGGAATAGGGCCCTAGGCACATAAGGCTTGTCTACTAGGTTTGATAGAGTTAGAACATGGTGTGGCCTAGATGCTACTATTTCGAGTTGGCTAGATGCTAGATTTTTATGGACTTTTTCCTGAGATTTGGGAACCAAATTGATCTTAGTTGACAGCATAGGGTTTGATCTGGTTTCTATAGTTCTCTTATTCATAAGGGTCATAACTACTTGAGCAGTTTCAATATTCTCAGGCGAGCTTTGTTAGGTATGAACCTCAAAGGTAGCCCTCAGGTTAGCAATTGGTTGACTAGGGAATTTTTATTTTCTCGTTCTTGCTATTTGTCCCATTTGGGTGTCTAGCTTCTATGTAAAGGCTCGCATTTTTTAAAGTTCCCAAGAATTTTGCCGGGTTACCCCCCTAATCTCTGTTATAAACTGCTAGAGCGTGGATTCTAAACCAACTGGGTGGGCTTGTTTGGTCGGGTATGTTTAATTCTGCTGATATGGTGAAGGATTATAACTAAATTTCCCTTGTGGTTGATTCCTCCAAGAAACTTTTGGGTTATTTGGCCAAGGAGATCTACCAAATTTATTTTGGTATTGTCTCCTTTCGTTATCAAAGATAACATTAACGTAGTCTGGATTAGAATTTATTAGCTCAGAGAGTTGTGGACATGTGTGTGCATAATGGGTCAGATCATTGCATAAATTACAGACCCCAGAAATGAACGCTGGTTTGGGGGCCGCTACTTTCACTATGGCCATAGCCTCGACTTTACGTGTATGAGAGTCTAGTTAGACTTTTAATTCAAGGCTTTCAGGTAATTTAAGGATGCCTCCTTTTCTAATGGGCCTACGATCACGAGAAGTAAAGTCTCATTGTTGAGATGTCTCAGCGTATTTATCAAGAAATGCATATGTGGCAGTTATGTCCATATCTTGAAATTTTCCTGAGCTACGGACTTCGATTGATTCACGGGTTGAAAGAGTTAACCCGTGCAGAAAGAATTAGATTAGTATCCATTTCTCGAAACTATGATGGGGGCACCTTAACAATTTTTCCTTAAAACGTTCCCATGCTTCGTAAAAAATTTCTCCGTCTTTTTGAAGAAAATCGAAGATATCACATTTTAAAATATCAGTTTTTTGTATGGTAAAAAACTTGAATTAAAACTTTTGTTTAAGGGTATCCCACTTGTCAATTGACTTGGATGGCAGAGAATTTAGCCAATATTTTGCGTTGTCTTTTAGAGAGAATGTGAAAAGGAGTAAATAGATGTACTCCATTGCTATGTCATTACATCAAAACATTTGGTAGATAGACTCAAATTCATCGATATGTAAATATGGGTCTTGTTTATCGAGTCCATGAAAACGTGGGATCAGGTTTAAAATCGAAGGCTTGATATCGAACTAGGTTGTTACAATTACCGACAATTTAATGCATTTTGGCTAGTTTTTCGAAATAGGGGCAAAAAGCTCCCTCAATGACTTGTCACCCATTGGTTTAGGAAGAAATTCATTTTCAGTTTCAAGGTCGTATATGGCCTGAAGGTCTTCTTGTTGGACTTAGTTAGCCGTATTAGCTATTGTAGGAATCGGTGGTATATCAATGTGTTTCCTAATCCGATTCTGATACTTGATCCTGCAGATCTGGCTGAAGCATCTGTCAGAAATCTCCATCCATTTCTTGTAACCCATTCAACCCATTCGTCGAAGGGCTTGATAGGTAGATCTTCTGTGAGCTTGTTTGTGAGATCAGGATCGCATTCCACCTAGTCCGGATCTTCTACAGGGAAATTTGCTAGAAAATTAGCAACCGCTTGACCTTTTTCTGAATGGCACTGCTCGAATTTGATGTCATTTTCTCCCAAACTGACAGACCAATGTTGAGCTCTTCACGATTTTTTTATTTTTAGATAGAACTTCCCGGAGTGGGTAGTTTATCAAAACTATGACAGAATGAGCTTGGAAGTAGTGTTTGAGCTTCTATGAAGTGTAAACGTGAGTTAGAAGGAGTCGCACGATCTTGGAATATCATATTTCTGCTAAGGTAAGGGTTTTACCAATGAAATACACCAGTTTCTCAACCTTTCCTTCAAGTCGAATGAGAACTGAGCTAAGAGAGTTTTCAGTAACTGCGAGGTAGATGATCAATTCACATTATCTATCGGGGTGCTCATGATAGAAGACTTCCCCAAATAGGTTTTGAGTTCTTGAAAAGCTGCCTCACATTCTTCTGCCAATCGATCTCTTCGCTGGATCAAAATTTTCCTCTTTTAGTACATCCACGAAGTAACAAAAATAGCCATCGATATCGATCTGAAGACTTAGAGACAAACCGATTAATAGCGGCGATCTTGCTAACGAGTTTCTGGACTTCTTCTTTGTTTTTGGAGATGGCATGTCGAGGAAAGCTTGAATTTGATCTAGGTCAGCCTCAATCCCCTTCTTGTTGATGAGATATACCAGGAACTTGCCTGAGTGTACTCTAAATTAACATTTATCAGGGTTGAGCCTCATCCTGTATGAGCGTAAAATGTGGAGGACCGTAGTGAGATTAGTGATATGATCTTTTATTTTTAGGCTTTTGCAAAGTAGATCATCGATGTATACTTCAATGATTTTCCCTAAGTGTGTTTTGAATATTGTTGTTATTAACCTTTGATAAGTTACTCTAGTATTCTTTAGTCCGAAAGGCATGACTCTGTAACAGTAGAGCCCTTTTTTAGTGATAAAAGTGGTTTTTTCCTGATCGTCGTCTAAAAGGGGTATCTAATTGTATTTGAAAGTGACATCCATAATTGATAAGAGCTCATGTCCTGCCATTAAATCGAGAATTTGATGAATGATTGTAAGAGGAAAACTATATTTTGGAGTGTGTTTGTTTAAATTTGTGAACTCCATACAAAATCGAACCTTCCCATTCTTCTTTAGAATAGCGACAATGTTGAAGATCCAATCTGGGTACTTAGCCTCTCGAATGAATCCGACTTTGATTAACTTATCAATTTCATTATTGACTTCATCATGAAGATGAGGTGATAGTCTTCTCTATTTTTGTTTGCCTGCCGTGGCACTGTTGTTGATGCTCAATTTGTGACACACCTTGGATGAGTCGACTCCTGACATTTCCCTGAAAAATCAAGGTAAGACGTCTTGATTCATTTGTAAAATGTAAGCAGGGGCCTCCTTTTCGAGTTAAACTAGCTCGATACCAATATAAGTACCTTTTCTAGGTCCATCAATCTCTATGTATTCTGTAGGTTCTTCTATTAAAGGTTGGTCATCGGTATGACTAGCTTTCTGCAATTACTATACAGTAAATCTGTCAGATGTGTCGTGTATGGTAAATACAATTTTTTTGCAAGCTCATGAGAGCTTTTGACTGCCTTTGATTTCATAGATGTTGTCGTTGTGCTTGAAGCAAAGTGTTTGATGGTACGTGGAAGCGATTGCTTCCATGTTGTGAATCCAGCAACGGCCCATAATCCACAAGTAATGAGATTTGGCATTGATGATGTAGAAAATAACGTCGATGGTGGTGGGTTCAGTGATAATGGGTAGGATGATCTTGCCTACTTGTTCTTCCTTAGGGCTATTAAAACCACTGATATTGATGTCCTTCGGTATATCGACTAATCTCATTTATTCGATTGTGCATTAAAAGTGAATTTTGATACTGTAATGGCCAAATTTCATAAGCTCGAAATGGCTTAGAATTCATTATCATACCAATGAACCTGCGACAATATTCTAATGGAAAGCAAGAAATGACACAGGTGATTTTTAGCGTGGAAAACCTCTGAATAGGTAAAAAACCATGACCTTGAGTGGAGGATTTATGTAAAAGTATCTTTATTGCTTGAGGCAGATATCTTATTACAAGTGATCTCTAGGTATATAAATGCTTGAATCTTATAACTATGAAGTTTGAGTATTTTGAGAATCTAGACAAGTAGTTTCTAGATGATTTTTTGTGTAATTTTTCTGATCTTTTGTCTCTTTTGGAACTTCTTCTTTATATAGGCCTTCTCCGTAGCTCTTCATCGTATTGGAACACGTTTTTTGAATAATGTGGTTAGTGGCGGTTGACTGAGTAAGTGACGAGTTCGTGAGAGCAGGTCTCTTTAACTTTTTTAGGCTCTTCAGCCTAAAGTTCAACCCACGTTCTTCACCAGTTTATGGAGTAGGTCAGAGTGTTGATTAGGAAGTTATGTTAAAAATACGTGAGCATAAGATGGAGGTAATTCGAACTGGCAATAGTTCGATTTTATGTGAGATCGAGGGATAAATTCCTACAATCGCCCCCTCACAACTGAAGTCGCGAGTAGCTTTGGTTGAGAAATAATCTGATGGTAATGGATATTCGGGTTGAAAATTTTGAATATCGAAACGGAGTAATGATGACATTGACGGTATGGAAGTTACGCAATTTATGGGGAAATGACGGGTATTAAATAAGGATGTGGATGCTGATGTATGTAACGTTTACGATTTGAAGAGTCGCATCTGTAATGAATGATGACATTTAGAAAAGCGTACCTACACAATAAATGTAGGGTTATATAAATAGTACCTATTTCAAAATTTTAAAGCAGAACACGCTTTATAATTTGCCACTTTCTCTAAACTTTTTAAAAATGGTGAATACTCGGAGGATGGTCCTTGAAGAGAGGATTGCGTCTGAAATGCTGAGGTTGAAGTTGAAATACTTTGGTGACCAATCCTTGGATATGTCAATGCCTGCTCCTGTTCCTTCGACGTATCAAGGCATGTCGGAAGATGAAGCGGTTGAAGCTGAGGAGATATTTTACTGTAAGTGGAGGTTTCACGTTTTTGTCTTGACAGTCGAGGAACGTTGGGCTTGTCTCCATACTCTGGCAGAGGGCAATGTTGGGAGGGTAGATGCAGGGATAGGCATAACTGCAAGGTAGTTCTGCTGATCTCTTGTACCGCCATGGATTCTAAGGTCGGGTCATCTTCATCTCTGCCAACTCTTCGGAGGTGGCGGTTTCAGAGGAGGGGGTGATGGTAGTGGAGGAGGGAGACGAGAAGTGGGAGTCTGCTTTTGCATTTCCATCACGTCTTGGCACTCAAAAGACCTTCAGGTTTAAGAGTTGGTGCCAGTACTGAGTCTACTACTTGCATAGTTTCCATTTGAAGTTCAACTAGACTTCGACCAAACTCATGTGAGGGAAGCTTTTTGTTGGTTCCAATTTTTGCTTTGTGCCAGGGTGAAAGATCACTGAAGCAGGACGAACTGAAAGGCTTAATGTGTCGGAGTGCTTGAATGACTTGTAACTTATAAAAGCACTAAAAAAATTGTTATCTATAAAAGCATTGAAAAACTTGTTAGATCGATTATTGAAAGACTTATTATATGTAAAAAAAGGTATAATCTTTTTCGATATGAATAAAATTTATCATCCAACTACTTGCGTTGATGTAGATATAGAATATGTAGAATTCAAACTGAATTGCTTTTAAGAACATATGAAATGAATTAAAATTTATGAGTATTGCAATTATTGTTATTGTAACATTTGAATTGAAATAGATATGTGCAAAAATTTATGTTGTGATGTAAGCATGATTTGTTCTGCGTGTCAGAAATGTTGGAGGCAAAAATTGTAAGAATTTTATAATGCGAAAATTAGATCTAATAGAGGTTGATAGAAGAATAAATTTAGATAGAATACGCTCGACATGGAAAGTAATATTACGGATGAGATCGAAGGATTCAAATAGTTTTTCTCAAGATTCTGGGTTTTCTGTTACGAGATAAAAGGTCAAAATCATATTTTAAGGGGAAAGGTGATAAAATGTATAAATAAGGGTAGAATGATTTTTGAATATGGAGAAAAGATTAGAATGGTATGGACTCAATCTCAGAGGATTCGTCATGCCGCTGAAGAAAGATTGGCTATAAAGATCGCTGAAGTGTGGGAGAGGATTTTTGGTGTGTTTGGCTATGATGCCGAGCTACCAGTGAGGGAGTGCTAGCTCGAAGGGTTAGATGTAAGGGGTAGGGAACTTGAGTATGCCATTTACTTTTATGAGGTATGTTTTCGTGAATTGGTCTGGGATCCTGTAGATCGAGAAGAAATGGTTCGATTGATTGCAGAGGTTGAGATCGAATTTGAAGATTTGATGATTGATGTGTAATGTGATCGGATGTGGTCATCCAGGTCATCAAGGCTATTCTAGATTTAATGAATGTCTAAAGTGTTATCATAAATAAATGTAAGTTTGCTGAATTTAACAAAAAAGATGAAAATCAATTGGATCCTCTATAGTTGCAAATGTCATTTGAGACTGTTGTGATAAATACATTTTGAATTATTTTAAAAAAATTATTAGCTTTGAAAATGACGTCACTATTACTATAAGTATTGGAAATAATGATGGAGAAACAAAAATGAAGAAATGTAGAACCTTCTAGTTATTTTTTGTATGTAAAACTGCAAAAATATGATATCGTGTGAGGTGAGTCATTATGAGTGTGGGAGGGTCAGAGAAAGATATAGAAATTGGGGAGGAAAATAGATTAAAATATGAGGGGAGGGGTAATGATGGAAAGACAGTTTTATCGAGAAGGTACAAGACGTCTGACATGGATAGTGGAAAGGATGCCTTGATTCCAAAATTGAGGGCGGGTCATGCGAGGCGCAATAACTGTCAGCCGCTAGAGAGAGAAAGAATAAATAGTACTTCTTCCTCATCATTTAAATGCTTTTCAACTTCAAAAAATTTGGAGAGCACCGAGAAAAAAGCGCGAAAAAATTACAGAGGATTTGGTAAGGATTTATCTAAGGGTGATCAACAGTCGAAGAGAGTTACAGGCACTGAATCACTTAGGTGGCTATACAGCAGCGTCGTGAAGGAAGGACTTGGTGCTACTGCGGATTCTCATTCTGACACTAAAGGTTAGTAGAGACATATACAATGTGATTGTATTTTTTTTGCAAAATATAAAAATGAAAATCAATATTTATAGTAATTTATGAAATTCACATATATAGAGAATATATGAAAGATATGGGGTATGTAAATGATCGATCTGTATGAAATAATGATAGATACATGTACCTGTATGTAGGTTGAACGTGAGAGGTATTATGTAGGATCAAAACTTTGTCTGCAGAATTGTAGTTGAGATGGATAGTTTACCTATTAGCGAGGTTTTAACCTCTGGTAGGACGATAAAGTCTGATAGTGAGGTTGAAGTAGGATTGGAACAATTTTTAGGTTTTCCTGGCCAATTGGTATCCTATCCTCCTGATTCATATGCATTTAGAGAATTTTGTAAAGCCAAGGATGTTGTAGGAGGGACGTAGGGTAACTGTGTAGAATACGCTGGTAGGTAGTTTAGGGGTTATATGGTAGCGACGGGGGAAGAGTATTTTTATTTGTTAGCCGACTTGGAGCAAGAAAAACGAGATAGGGGTATAGATGAATCGATCTCGTTGGAATATTTTGATGGGGGCACTCAGAGTAATCTTTCAGAAGATTTTTTGTGTTACCTGCCTCAATTAGAGTACGGGTTGAGTCTTCTCCTTACCAATTTGGTGAAGGGGATTATGAATACAATTGGGGCATGTCCTGTTCAATTGAACAGGAACATGTGGGAGGTAATAAGTGTTTGTGACCATCTGAATGAAAAGTGGGAGAATGAGGGGAAAGCGAGGAGGATAGGGGTATAGATGATGAAGAACCTTTGGACCTTCTGTTTAGAGCTATAAAACAAACTAAGTATAGCCATGCATAGATATTATTATTGATATGTTTGAACTAATGACCTTTTGTTGATAATAAAAATGTTGTGCATGGCAGGCCTGAAGTCCCACGTGAAGAGGAAAGATTCATTATTGGATGAACTTGTTGAGGAGGCGGCTAAGCTTGAATTTGTGTTGGAAGGACTTGGCCTTAGCAGAAAGAAAAGAGTTGGGAGTAAGTCAAAAAATGTTCAAAAAGCTCAATCGACCAAGCTGATGGCGGGTGCCGAAGAAGGGAAGGAGCGAGGAACTGGTGGGGAAGGTCGAATCAACTTGGCCAAGATACCTGGAATAGATAGTTCGGTTCAGCCGAAATCTATTACGTCGAGCAAAATAGCTAAAACGTTTCCAGAAAAAGGGATGTTAAAGACTTTGTCGACCTCTGGTACCAATGGAAGTGGTGAGGTCGCAAAAGAAAAAAGGAGAAGGGTCAAACCTTTGGGGAAGTCTGGGGAAAAGGTCGCTAAAGAGTGATCTGCTATGGTGGACGACCTTAAAGAGGTTGAGGAAAGGGCCAGGCTGGCGGCTCTTTGCTGAGAAGAAGACATGAGAAAGATGGTAAGTTTATATTGATTATGTGAAAATTTTAATTATTACATTTTGAGCTGACGCTGAGGTCGATTTGCGTTCTGCAGGTTGCTCATTTGTTGAAGGGGATTTGGCTCAGAATTTAAGAAGATAAGTTTGAGCTGAAGAGGATGAAGATCGAGCTGGAGAAGAAAGTAGCTCGAGCTAAAGCTGATGCTCTTAAGGAATCCAAGAAGTTTGAAGCCCTGAAGGCTTCCCATGTAGTGGCGATCGGCCAGCTACAAACGGAGGCGAGAGTCAATCTAGACTGGAGGAGGTGGTGGAAGAGCGCGACTGGGTTGGGTGCCACCTGATGTTGAAGGGTTATTATAAGGAGGAAGTGGAATCCCTAAAGAAAGACACCTATGTTAAGGAGGGAGATGATTAAGAAATGCAAGAGGTCGGGGTGAGAGTTGTTGATGGGTTAGATGGTGTCTCTCGTCAGACGGTGCTAGACAATAAAGGGGATAACACCGAACTCCCAGAGGGCGAGAATGAGAAGGTAGGGTAGAGGAATGACTTTTTATGAGTATTTTGGATGTGTACTGTAAGTTGCTGGATTGTGTGTATTGAATAGACTTTTGCAGGCTGAGTTCTTTTTTTGTAACCCTTTTGTAAGCACTTAGAGAATTGAGTCTCAGAATAAAAGACCTAGAGACCAAGCTTGCCAGGGAGAAAGAGATCTCCACATCCTCGCTGTTTCGCAAATAGAACTGCAGGTTAGATCCGAACAGGCCCCTTGAGTTACACTATATTGACATAACTACTAAGTAGATAGATAATCATAGAATGTAGAGGCATATCAAAATTTATAGATAAAGTTGCATATAGAAAATATGTACCTTAGACCTCGAAATATATGGCATGGAGTGTCCCTCTGAGATAGTACTTCGAACCTTAGTCTAAAAGTAGTTGCACACGGTAGATGTTAGAAATGAGATATCTTTTTAGAAATAAGATATACATATGTATGCTGATGGGTGTTCTGAATTGAAATGTATATAATAGATCTATATTGTGCAGGTCGAATTGGATTGTGTTCGCTCGCGTGAATATGAGGCGCTCCAATGCAGCCAAGAATTTATGGAGGAGGTAAATAGGATGCGGGAAGCGAATGAGGACAAAGAAGATCAGTATGTAAAGGTGCACTTCAAATTTATTAGGGCAACCTAGACTGTTATCGACCTCACTCGTAAGATCGAGGAGAAAGATGTTGAAATTGACAGAGGGTTAAAAGAGCTTGCGGAGATAAAAGAACATGCCGCAAAGCTTTAAAGTCAGATTAACACGCTGATGGTAAATAGTAGGCCGGTTGAAATGGCTCAATACCGTATTCAGGTGCTAGAAATATTGAAAGGGCTATCTCGAGCTGATCTCCAACATTGTAGAAGTGAGTTAGAGCGACTGAAGCAGAAAATGCTTGAAAAGGATAACGAGCTGAAGGTAGCTTGAGAGAATATATCGGCCTTGGAGGCTTCAGCCGAACACTTGCATATAGCCTTACCTGCCAAGGATATGGAGTTTCGGGAGATGCAACGAAGATGTGATAATCTAAATGAGAGGGTGGCGCAACTAAAGGATGAATTGGGGCAAGTCAGCGCGCGTGTGAAGAAAGCCAAGGCTGGAGAGCGCTCGATGGGGAGCAAAAATGATATTAAAGTTCCTCTAGTCCGAGGGGATGTAGTTAGTTTATCAGGACGAATTAGAGAGTTGGAAGGTGACGTAGCTCGAATTCAGGGGTATGCGTAAAAAGGGAATGCAAGCTTAAGGGAATGCCAGCACAAGCTGGACGCTGCTCTTCTCAGGGAGAAGGTCTTGAAAGGGGAAATCAGGGCAAAGGAAATTTTGATGAAGGAGAATGATGACTTGTTAAAGAATATTTCGGGGAGAGAAGATTTAGATGCAGAAATTAAGAGACTCTGCCCCCAGGTGGCGGATCTAGAGGCCATTGAACAAGCTGAATCAGCTAAATTTATCCAAAAATTGGAAGATAATATAGCTTTTGATACTCGGACAGAAATGGAAATGGCTCATCAGAAGAAATTGTATGTTATTTCGGAGTCACGCCTCGAGAAGGTGAGATTGCACTTTTCAAAGATAGTTGTACCTCATGTATTACACTCAGACCTGTTAAAGTCGATTGTTGCCTATTTTGTAGAGGAAGTAAAAAGACTTGAGTTAGAATGAGATAACTTGTTCAAAAGTCTGTCGGATAAGGGATGTATTTATGGAGTTAATATAGATCGAGGGAACTGTATGGCCTTCATGGAAATGAATTTAGGCCCTCGACCTGCTGATCTGATAAAGAGGGGCAAATTTACTGTAACTCATGAACTAGATTCAGTTCGACCTCCTGATGTAGGGGAAAGCAGGGCTGACATCCATCAGCAAAAATGAAATCATTGTAATGTAACCTACAAATAAATAGTATCTGTCGCGGACTCATTGAAATAGATGAAAGCTAGTATGACATTTGCCTTATCTTGTGTCTGGTGGGGGTTTTTGAAATAAAACAAGTTTTTACATTTGTTTCAATCTCAGATATGGGTTGAGTCAGTAAAACCAAGTGAATCTTGATTTAACTGTAGTAATGTTATAGACATATTGAACGAGATAAAGACTAGTATTACCTTTGCCTTATCTTATGGCTGTCAGAGTCGTTGATATAAAACAAGTTTCTACATTTGTTTCAATCGCAGAGATTTAGTAGAGTCAGCCAAACCAATTGTTATCCTTTATTTAACTGTTATAATGTCCCAAACAAGTTGAAGTAGATAAAGGCTAGTATTACCTTTGCCCTATCTAATGTTTGGTAGAGACTTTGATATAAAAAAAGTTTCTACATTTGTTTTAATTGCAGAGATTTAGTAGAGTCAGCCAAACCAAGTGTTATCCTTTATTTAATTGGTATAAAATCGATTGAAAGCTAGTATTGCCTATGCTTTAATCTATAGAATGTGGTTAAATCTTCGTAAGTAGAGAGATGTTGTGAAAACTTAAAAGTTTCATTGATCAGTTCATAATTTACATTGGATGAAGATGAAAGTCTCACTTTTGGAATTGAAAAAACAAAAGCGAGAAATAGAAATAGAGTAGTAAGACGCTTAACGATAGTACCGTTTCAATCACCAAGTGTTCCAAGGATTTGAAATGGGGGTTCCCTCTTCTGTCATGAGATAATATGATCCCAGGCTTGTGAGACCTGTGATAATGAATAGACCCTCTTAATTGTCGATTAGTTTTCTAGCGTGAGGTACTTTGTGATGTTGAGGAATTTCTCTGAGGACAAGATCATCAATTTGGAAGGTACGGTTTCAGAATCCTTGTATAAAAGTCCCTTCATGTAATTCGTGGAGGCTCTCATCTACTTTTGATTTAGAGAGGCACTCGAGGTAAGGCCCTGTGATAGAAAGGCGGTATAACATACCATTCTAATTTGTGTAGCGCTTCGAGTTGTTGATCAGCTGTCGGCACTCCTTTGGATCTACTGAAAGTGGTCTGTTGCAACTGTTGTCAACACCGGGGTAGGCTAAGAAAGGATTTTTCCAATCGTCGTCTCCCCCTTTAACGCCCCCAATGTTGATCGTGCATACAGAAATGCGATCAATACTGGGGGTTAAAATAATTTCGATCTGGAGATATCAAACTTCTGTACCCAAGACTCCGGCTAGATATGCTAAGGAATCGGCGTATATGTTTTCACCTTGAGGAAGATAATCGAAAGTTGCTTTCGCGAACTTGCTTATCCTATCTTCCATGAGGGCTGCGTACTCAATCATTTTCCCATTGTTCCTATATTGCTCAGAGTAATAGTAGACAATGAGTACCAGTTCCTTCACTAACATGATCTTGCGCTGGAACTTAATGTTGAGGTTGTTGTTCTTCCTCCTAACAGACGGATATTCGGTGACCTCGACTGGCTTTGGACTAAACTTTGCCACCCAAATATATGGAGGGCAGCAGTTCATGCTGGAGATTCCTGGAAATAGCTCTACTGGCGACTCCTCGAGGTCCCAATCTTTCTCTTGCAGAAACACGGAAGGTCTCTGGCAGATGATCGTGACCTCTCATTGATAGAGCCTGCTGAGTATTTTATAGAGCCTTGAGGGCAGTCTGCATTGTTGTCAATTGGTCTTCATGTTGTTTGAGCGCTGTCAAATGAGCTTATCGTTCTGTGTCGAGCTCTTTCTCATGGAGCTCCCGATCCTTAATTAACTGAAGTTTGAGCTCGACGCGTTTCTCTGTTTCGGCATCAAGATTCGCCCGTAGCTCATTAAGCTGTCCTGGCTCCATTGAAACATCAAGCTGGATGCCCGTAGTTGGTCGTCTAGAAGTAGCCATGATTGAAAATCGTAATGAAAGGCTGCCTTAGGATATTGTGGAAATGCAATCTTTCCCACAGACGGTGCCAAATGTAATGGCTAAATTCTATAAGCTCAAAATGGCTTAGAATTCGCTATTACACCAATGAACCTGTAACAATATTCTAATAGAAAGCAAGAAATGACACAGGTGATTTTTAGCGTAGAAAACCTTTGAATAGGTAAAAAACCATGACCTCGAGTAGAGGATTTCTGTAAAAATATCTTTATTACTTGAGGCAGATATCTCATGCTAGAATTTGTTGCTGAGGTCGATGTTCCTCCTCCTGACAGAAAGATATTCGATGACCTGGGCTGGCTTCGAATTGAACTCCACCTCCTAAATGTATGGAGGGTTGTGGCTCATGCTGAAGATTCCTAGAAATAACTCCTCGAGACCCCAACCTTTCCCTTACAAAAATATGGGAGGTCTCTGGCAATTGATCGTGACCTCTTATTGGTGGAGCCTACTGTATATTTTGCAGAGCCTCGAGAGCAGTCTGTATTATTGTTAATTGGTCATCATGTCGTTTGAGCGCTGTCAAACAAGCTTGTCGTTCTGTATCCAGATTTTTCTCACGGAGCTCCCGATCCTTAGTTAACTAAAGTTCGAGCTCGGCGCATTTCTCTATTTCGGTATTGAGATTCGCCCGTAACTCTGTAAGCTGTCCTGGCTCCATTGAAACATCGAGCTAGACACCTATAGTTGGTCATCTAGAAGTAACCATGATTGAAAATCGTAATGAAAGGTTGCCTTAGGATATCGTGGAAATGCAATCTTTCTCACAGATGGTACCAAATGTAATGGCCAAATTTCGTAAGCTCGAAATGGCTTAGATTTTGCTATCGCACCAATGAACCTGTAACAATATTCAAATGGAAAGCAAGAAATGACACAGGTAATTTTTAGCGTAGAAAACCACTGAATAGGTAAAAAACCATAACCTCGAGTTGAGGATTTCTGTAAAAGTATCTTATTACAAGTGATCTCTATGTATATAAATGCTTGAATCTTATAACTAAGTAGTTTGAGTATATTGAGAATCTAGACAAGTAGTTTCTAGATGATTTTTTGTATAATTTTTTTGGCCCTTTGCCTCTTTTAGAACTTCTTCTTTATATAGGCCTTCTCCGCAGCTTTTCATAATGCTGGAGTATATTTTTTGAACAATGTGGTTAGTGGCGGTTGACTGAGTAACTGACGAATTCGTGAGAGATAAGTGCTTTTGACTTGTTCAGGCTCTTCAGCTTGAAGTCTGACCCACATTCTTCACCAGTTCGTGGAGTAGGTTGGAGTGTTGACTGGGAAGTTATTCTGAAAATGCGTGAGCCTGAGATTGAGGTAATTCGAACTGGCGATAGTTTGATGATAGGTGAGATCGAGGGATAGGTCCCTATAGATACCGCTACCAGTATTTGTAGGGTTATATTGATTTTCTTAGATCTTTCTAGTGTCTATATAAAGTAGCGATCCTTGTCTGTTATGTCTTGTATCATCAGTAAGGAAAATTTATTGTGGAGGTAGTGTGAGTACTCATGGTGAAGTCACATTCGCAGCATGCTCATTGTACAGCATAAGGTAGGTTACATATCAAGGTCGCAGAACTTCCCGAATGATATTTTCACTGACTGCCTTATAATGCTAGGTTACCAGAGTGGCTATTGAAGTTGGTCGGCCTAGATGATGAAGCCAGGCGTATAGAGTATGATTGATTTTTCTGGTGTGATGTGTTTCGTAAGTCTCTGCTGGATGCAACTTTACGAGAAGAGGCTATTCGAGAGATCGCACGGGACAAAATTATTAAAGAAGATGGGAGGGAAATAAGAGGAGAGATAATTCCATGTGAGGAGGTGAACCATCCAGGCTGTATAGTGATTCTTCTTAGCTAAATTTTTTTGACTTTGAATCTGTCGGTAGACCATGGAATGACCACCTTGTATGGGTAGGGGGCAACTGTATGCAAGTTCCAGATGAACCAACGCTCATTCTAAACCATAAATATTATAACCCAAGTAAGTAACATTGATTAACTTTGACCAACCATTATCATGTATTCGAGCTGCTAAATATTGTTTTGTTCCTTGTTTGATCAGATCCCAATCCTACACCGGTGCCTTATAATACCAGCTTGTTTGACTGCCTAGCTCATAATCAAGTCGAGTTAAAGTAGGTACTTGATGAGCTAGGTATCCGTAGGGATAAGAGGGTAGATTACATAGTACCCAAAGTTCAGCGAGCTCATGAGAATCAAGCTATGGCAGAGAAAAAAGCTCGTTTGTCAGTTGATGATATCACTAGTATTCTTCCTCCTGCTCTAAAATATAGCAACATGAAAAGGGTTACTCGGAGGTCGGGAAAAATAGCCCTGCAAACTGCGCCTGTTGCTGTGGTGGTCATTGCAAACCAAGAGATTGCAAAACCTTCTGTTACAGATATGGAGGAGAGGCAGGAAGTGAGTGAAGTTACTCCTGCAGAGGCTAAGAAGAACTTGTTGAAGAGAAAATGGCACGAGGACGAGGGTAGCTCTCAAACTAATGCCCAGGCTACGGCCAAGATGAGAGAGCTGGAGCAAAAATACTACATGATGGCTGAGACTAATCCGAAGCAGCACGATGAAGTGTATCAAGAACACACTTTCGCGGTATGTGTTAAAATATTTGATTGTGCTGTATTTGGAATATGAGCTATTATTCTGAACATATGTTTTTGTATTGGAAGCTCTTGATGCTGATGAAGGAGGAAGCGAAGTGCATTGATAAGAAGAGCCAGAAGTTCGAAGATCTTACTCTGAGGTTTAATGCCCAATCAGCCCATGTTAGGGAGCTCGAAACTGAGCTCGAGCTAGAGAAAAAGAAGAGAGTTGAAGATGCCAAGGCTGCTGAAGAGCTGGTCGAGCATGATTATGTTATGTCACGATCATGCAAGGCGCTGAAGGTGGAAAGAAATCACTTTGTCCAGTCTTTTTATAGCTTTGGATTAATTACTACTAATGTAGAATTAGGCCGAACTAGCAAATATGATGAGATAGTCTTTCCTTTGGAAGTAGAGGAAGAAGTGGAAGCTAATGATGTTGGTCCAGCCAATGTAGTTACTTTACCTACTGAACCAGTTCGATCTGCTGAGAATACATTGGACCCTTCATCTGAGGCAAAAATTAGCAGCAATCTCTAATCATTTTGTGGTATCCTATTTTGAAATATACAGTTCGCTTGATTTGGAAGTGATTGTATTTTATATGGTCCTAAACTGTTTAAATTAGATTGATGCTTTTTAATATGCTCGCCTTGAATGTTTGTATGATAATAAAACATTTGCAATCTATATAAGAAGTAAATTGAATGAGAAAAACTATTTCCAAACTGGAGATATCATTGGGTAGAGCAAAGGATTTGGTGGCTCGTGTGCAACAAGTATTTGTAATCTATGTATGAAATAAGGCAGTTTAAGTCTAATTCAGAGAAATTTTTTAAAGAATTATACGACCTCCAGTATAGATATGCTAAGATAAAAATAGAAAGAGATAAGGTATTAAGAAAGGAAGAGGAAAGGGGGGTGTTAGCACAAAAACCAAAAGAGTTGACCTATTTTAACGACCCGAGTGATAAGGCTAGGTGTCAAAGTCTACTGAGAGCTCTGACATTATATTTTGAGGTCGAAGTAGATAGTGAACGGGGTTTGAAAGAAGCTTATGTAGAACTCTTAAAGGAAAAAGGTGTAATACCGGACCCATCTCGAGTTATGTTTTTAACGCAAGAAATACGTAATCGTCATAGTTTTGAGGTGAGAAAATGTTCAACTCGAGCTGTTTTTTCTATTGTATGGGGTGACATAGAACCTTTACCTGATATTTTTGGCTTTATGTAGGATTGGCGGGCCATGAGAATAGTATTTTTTAGGATAAGAAAAGAGCAAATAGAGATTCAACAAAAATTAGAGGGTAACTGAAAGGAGCTGCAAGATGTTCTATCGCAACATATGGAGCAAAAAATGTCTTTAACAACGCAATTGTCAAAAGAAGTAACTGCTTGAATGAAGGTAGAGGCTGAGGTGAGGGCTTTAGGCATATTCCTAAAAGAAACATGTAAATGTCTACACAGGTCTCAAAAGTAATTGAAAGAGCATCTGCATCCGTCACGAGCAAAAACTGCAGCTCGAACAGAGCATAAGAGTCATATAGAAAGTGTGATTGATTTTTATGAAGGGGAGCTTGTGAGGATAGAGAATAAATTTAAGAAGTTTGTAACGGAGTGTGGGAAAGATTTTGATGTTGAGAACGCGAAGGTGGAAAATATGTGGTTTACAAAAAATGAAGAGGAGAAGGTTGGTAAAAAAATCTGTTTCGAGGCAGAGAGAAAATATCTCAGAAAAGGACGAGGAGGAGGTCGAGAGCTTGATAACCCGATTGCGGCGAAAGCAATGCCAGAAGGAGGTAGTAACCTTTATATCTCTTATAGATGTTCAAGGAAAGAGTCTGAGATACCAGGGGCAATCCTCTCGTAGCTCAAAAAAGTGAAAATAGAGTAATTCAATTATATACCGAACTTGCATGTGCAATAGTTGTTTTTGTAAACTATTTTTGATGTTGAATGAAAACTGTTCTCTATGATGCCTAAATAGATTAACGTATTTTTAGTACTCAAATATTATGTTCTTGAGTAAATTTTTGTTCACTGTGTTATGTAAATTGTGTGAATATATATAGTAGTATCAATGTGAACTGTTGTGGCAGGTGTAACTGGCAGCTATTCAGAGTCAATGTGACACGTTACATGTTCGAAATGAACAATTGAACGCTGAACTAAATTTGTGTCAGGGGGTACTAAAATGTGCTACTGAGTTAGAAGAAAAAATGAAGGTGAAGATATTAAAATGGCGAAATACAGTAGTTCGTTTGACTGAGAAACTGCAAGAGAAAGAAGTTGAGCTAGCCAGCGAGCTGAGAAAGATAGAGGGATTAAAAGAAGTTATAAGGAAAAAGGATGTTAAAATTTTGGGTACTTCGGGATAAACTAAGCAACAAGGGATGGAATTGATATCTGTGCGAACTCAAATTACAGAGTTGTTGGCGGTGTTAGAGAAAGAAGAAAATAATGTAAAAGACTAGTAATATTAGATAAACATGTGTGAAGCAACAAAATTTGGTGCGCGAGCAGCTATCAAAAAGGTAAATGATCGCCCTCGCAATTTTAAAGTATTGTGGTATATTACAAACAAGATGCTAAAAGAGGTAGAAGAAGCGCATAGTGAGCAAAACGTAACAATAAATAAGGACTTGATCACTATTTGTACTTTAGAGCATAAAATTCATACGTTGGATTTAAATGTACTGGAGTATAGAGTGGATAATGATGAACTGCGTGGTGCGAAGACCAAATTGGAGGCTGATCTTTTTAAAGTCTTATTAGACCTTGAGTCATAAGTGTTTAGAGAGGAAGTGTAATCAAGCTCCTATAGATGAATCAGTAGGCATGGTGGCAAATATGAATGAATTTATGTCTACACTGGAAGGTCGTAACGAGGCGACATTGAGTGTAAAGGGAGCACTAGAAGATCGTTGCAGAGATTTGGAAGTTGTGTTGAAGGACTCTAAAAGAAAGTTTGCAGACTTTGTTCTTCGGAACAAGGTAAAATGTGAGGGAAGTGATGTGCACGAGAGAGTGATGACGACAGTACTCCCCTTTTTGCATAGGAGTTGCAGAGGTTAGTGGCGGAAAGTAAAACTGTCTATGACAAGCTAGTGTTAAAAGGTGCACAATGTGAAATGTAGTTGATACGATCTGAGTACCAGGATCCCATGATAGCAAAAATTGGTATTCTTACAAAGAGGCAGATGGAAGAAGGAAAAAAAATTGTAGCTAAAAGGATGCTGAAGTTCATGTGTCTATGACTTTATGAGGAAAGTATGCGTAGTGTTGTGCACCATGCTAGTTTAGGTGACAGTTCGAGTGATAGCTCGAGTGAGTAAGGAGGTGTAATGATTGTTATAAGGGATTGCTCGTACTATAAGAATGAAAATATAGTAGATAGATTGTAACAAGATAGAAATAATTATGATGTATGAGTCTGGTATCTATTTTGTAGAGTGACTAAACGTGTTATCGTATAGTAGAGGGTTGGCTTGGCTAATGCAACAAACACTTTGTAATGTACTAGAGGATCAGATTGGCTGAAGCAACAAAACGATCTATAATATAATAGAGGATTAGTTTCGTTAAAGCAACAAACAATCTATAATGTAATAGAGGATCAGTTTGGCTGAAGCAACAAATGATCTATAATTTATTAAAATGGGGTACCTAATGGTGATCTGTGATGTTTAGATATGTAATCTATATATAGAATTACTTGTTTGATATATTGGAAAAGTATTGTAATGTAGGGCAATCAGACACAAGTATTTCATTGTTGTAAGATTGACGTACAAAGAATGTTAAATGGAGTATTATAGGAAATAATAGAAAGTACTGTGATGTATGGTGATCAAACATAAGTATTTCATTGATGTAAGACAGGCATACAAGATGATAGATTTATTTGGAAAAGTACACTGTCATAGATTATTATCTTCGATGTAGCTTCAATCTCCTCGTGTTCCAAGGATTAGGCACTCGTTCCCCACATTTGGTAGCGAGATCGTAAGAACCAAGGCCACTTTTCCAATAATGATAAAAGGACCTTCCCAATTTTTAGTGAGTTTCCCAGCATTAACTTCTTTTCTGGATTTGGGGACTTCTCAAAGTACTAGATCTTTATTTTTGAACTCTCTATGACGAACGCTTTTGTTGCAAGATCTGGCTAAAGCCTGGTGGTATCATCCCAAGTTCATGATTGCTTTGTCTCTAGTTTCCTCGATCCAATTCATGTTATATGCCAACTGGAATTCATTCTTTGTCTGTCATGGTATGGTTGCATAATAATTAATGATATTGAGTGGGGATGATTGCCTCTGTACCATACGCTAATAGGAATGGCGTGCATCCAGTTAATACCTGAGGTATTGTACAATATGCCCATAATACATGTGGTAATTCTTGGACCCAATTACCCTTCTTCTCTATCGAGGGCTTTGTGATTTTGCCAACGATAGTGTGATTAGTGATATCGGCCTGACCATTTCCTTGTGGGTAATATGGATTGGAAGGAGAATGAATGATGTTGTGCTGATTGAGGAATTCAAGGACTCTGGAGCTAACAAATTGAGGTCCATTATCGATTTGGATAAGATGAGGGCAACCAAACCGTATTATGATAGTTTTCCATATAAACCTGATGACTTTGTCTTCACGTGTGCGACACTGAGGGACTGATTTAACCCACTTGGTGAAGTAATTTGTTACTACTAAGAGGTGCTTCCTCTTGCCTAGTGTAGTCAAAAATTCTCCTACGAGGTCGAGGGCCCATCTTCTGAACGGGCAAACAACATTGCTAGAATGGAGTTCCAAGGCTAGAGCTCAAATGTGGGGGCCATGTCGTTGGCAGGCATCACACTTGCTTGCATATTCAATGGCTTGAGCTTTTATTTTAGGCCAGATAACTCCTTGAGTAAGAGCCCGATTGGCTAAAGATCATCATGCTACATGAGAACCGCAAGTGCCTATGGAGTTCATACAAGAATTTTTATGAGCCTCTTTGTTCGATAAATACTCAAGATATGGTCCTGTGACCAAAATTTTATAAAGGAAATTATTGGCCACGACATATCGCTTAGCATTATTAAGCACACATCTTCTTTCAGTAGGATCTTTAGGGAGTTCACCGTCAAACTTGTTTTGAGGTCCGATATATGTAAGGAAAGGTCATCTCCAATCATCTTCATCCTATTTGGCGTCCCCAGTATTAACAAAATTTGAGCTTATGATGTTAATTCTAGGGGTGGATATTACTTCGATCTTGAGATATCGAGCTTCGGTACCGAGTACTCCTGCCATATAGGTAAGGGAATCAGAATGTCTGGTCTTTCTGTGAGATAAATGTTCAATGGTAGCCTTCTTGAATCAGCTCATTCTGTTGGCTACTGCTGCGGCGTAATCAATCATTTTACCATTTTTGTAAAAAAAATCTGTATAATGGTTCACAATGAGTAGGGAATCCATGTACACAGATAACTCGGAAACTCCAATCTCAAGAGCCATATCCAGACCGTAAATTAATGCCTCATACTCAGTCTCATTATTAGTAGCTTCGAAGTTGAGTCAGATTGCCTTTACAATTTTGTTATTGGAAGGCGTAATAAGGACGATACCGATACCTAACCCCGCATGTCTAGTTAAACCATCAGTTAGAAGATACCACCCCCTTTGAGTTATCCAGTCTGACTTTTCCTTGAACTACTCTTTATTGATATCTGTACTATCTTCTTCCCAGTCAGGATCTTCAACTGGGAAGACGACAAGAAAATCTGCAACTGCTTGACCTTTTTCAGAATGCCATCGTTCGAAACGTATATCATATTCTCCAAGTGTTACTGACCATTATTGTACTCGTCTGGATTTCTTGCATTTAGACAAGATTTTGCGCAAAGGATAATTTGTTATTACTCGAACTGAAGGCTTGGAAATACTATTTTAGCCTCTGTGATGTGTAAACGAGAGCTAACAATAATTTTTTGATCTTGGTATACCGGGATTCTGCTAGAGTGATAGTTTTGCTGATAAAGTAAACAGGATTCTCTGTCTTCTCATCAAGTCGAATGAGGAAAAAACTTAAAGATTCATTGGTAACAGAAAGATATATGGTGAGTTCACCTCCTTCTTTAGGTATACTCATCACTTGTGGTTTACCCAAATAACGTTTGAGTTCCTAAAATGCTGCTTCACATTCTAGAGTCCACTCGATCTCAGGATCTTTTTTAAATTTCTTTTTTGTTGTCCCTTCATGCAATAGGTCGAATAACCATCGACATCTATCTAAAGATTTGGATACAAAATGATTTATTGCTACTATCTTGCCTGCTAGCTTCTGTACGTCCTTCTTTGTTTTTGGAGAAGGCATAGATAATAGTGTACGAATATGATTTGAATTAACATCTATCCCTTGTTTGCTGATTAAATGTCCCAAAAAATTTCTTGACTGGTCCCCGAACTGGCACTTTTCAGGATTGAGTCTCATTTTATAGAAATGGAGAATTTTGAATGTTGTGTGTAAATCTGTGATATGGTTCTCCTTTTTGGGACTTTTACACAACATATCATCAAAGTAAACTTCTATCATTTTTTCTGAGATGGTCTTTGAACATCTGTGTCATCAACCTTTGATAAGTGGCTCCAGTATTTTTGAGACCGAAGGGCATAACCCTATAGCAGTAGAGGTCATGCTCGTTAATAAAAGAAATTTTCTCTTGATTGTCAGGTACCAGAGGTATTTGATTGTACCCTGATGTGGCATCCATCATGGACAAAAGTTTTGTGTCCCGCAGTAGAATCTAGCAGATGGTTTATGATAGGAAGTGGAAAACAATCCTTTGGAGTATGTTTGTTGAGGTCTGTGAAATCTACGTACACTCTGATCTTATTGTTTTTCTTTGGTACTGCTACAATGTTCGAGATCCATTTTGGATAATTGGCTTTTCAAATAAAACCAACTTCAATGAGTTTATCGATCTCTTTGTTGACTTCTTCTTGGAGTCTTGGTGCTAAAGTTTTATGTTTCTGCCTAACGGCTTCAGCTTTATCTTTTAAATTAAGTTTATGGTAGGCCAGATTGGGATCGATGCCTGACATTTCATGAAATGTCCAAGCGAATACATTACTATTATTTTTGAGAAACTGAATAAGAACACCTCGCTCTACTGTGGGAAGAAGAGTGCCAAAAAATGTACCTCGCTTGTCCCCACTGATTTTGACGTATTCTATAATTTTTGTACTTGGCAGCTGGTTCTCAGTAGAGTTCACTGTAAAAAAAAAATTAATGTTCTATGTTGTTTTCTATAATTGCTATACGAACTATGGTATCGATGGCTCTGGTACTATGGTAACAATATTTTCACATGCTCGAGCTAGCTTCTGACTTCCTTGGATTTCGTAAATGTCACCATTCTATTCGAATTACAGCGCCAAATGATAGGTTGATGGAATAGCGCGCATATTATATAACCAGCAATGTCCCATTATCTCCAAATAATGGTATTTTGTATTGATAATATGAAATACAACGTCAACTGTTACTAGTCCCGCCGTAATAGGAAGTATGATATTTCTTACACGTTCTTCTCTAGAGTCGTTAAATCCAAAGATATCAATGTCACTGGGTTGTACCTTCTCGGCTAGCCCCATCTGATCAATCATGCTTTGAAAAAGTAGTTCAATACTACTACCAGTATCTACCGTCATTGTGTGTAGTACGACATTTCTCATTTTCAACATGATCACTAAAGCATCATGTTAAGGAAAGTTGACGTGAGGAACATCACAGTCATCGAAAGAAATCCCAGTGCGTTTGAAGCTGGATACAGGAAGTAACTGAACTTCTTTATCGTTCATGGACAAGTCGTGACATTGGCCGACACGTCATATTTTGCTCCTGTTCGATTGGTTAATAGTATGAGTCTCAATGAAATAACTTAGGGATATATGGTATAAGTGATTCACCTCTGCCGTTTCTTCAACCAGTATAACTCTAGTGGGAAGTCTATAACTCCCGTTCTTGTAACTTTTAACGTCCATAATGTACTCATGTATTCGTCCATCCGTAAAAATATATGCTAGTCATTGTAAAACGAAGCAGTATTCTATCTCATGATGTTGGATTTTGTGGTGAATGCAATATGGCTTGTTCTCAATGGGTTAGAGATATTGTGCATTGCAAAAAAACTTAACCTTCTAAAGTATCGGATAAATGATAGCTATTGCAACAGTTATCTTGGGAAGATAGGACTTTGGCATATTACTGCCTTTCCGAGGTTGATCTTTATTAGATTTTGTTCACTTCCTGTCTCCTTCTTGATGGGCAGCACAATTAAAATCTTAGCCTGTGGATTGATCTCTAGCTGTTAATGTTGATTTCTGAGTTTTCTGCCTGTCGGACACCATTCTTTTGAGATCTATATATCCGTTAAATTTTTCGATCATGCCCTCGCAAGTCGTAGGTTTGTTTAGAATGAGGTACTCATTCGCATTTCTAACAATGAGTAAGGCATTGGTGAAGGCCGAAATAGTAGTCTTCTGATCAAGCCAATCTTCCTTTTCGAGCCAAATCCAGGAACATCTTAGTGAATGTCTCAAGCTTCTCTCCTAGCACTTGCTTAAGGTTGAATAGAGAATATAGATTCTCCGCTTTTTCTTTGTTGTGTGAATAATTCTTGATGAAGAGTTTTCTCAATTGCTCGCTTGATAAACTGGTAGTGTGTGGAACTATCGTAATAGTTCGCTTGATAAGCTAGCAGGAAAGAGCCAGCATAGAATGTGGTTGGATGTGGAATGCAAACCTAGAGCGTCCTGGAACTCATGGGCGTGCTCCATTAGATCAGTCCCCTTGTATTTTTGGATTTTTTGAGAGTGGAAACCAGTAAGAACTTTACCATCCAATAGCTCATGTGCGATCAAGCTCTTCTGTAATCTGTTGTGGATTCCTATAGTGGGCTGATTTTGAGCATCGAACAATTATTTGATACACTTTTTAACATATCATTGAGTCATGTATTGACGAGCTATGATTGTTGGTCACAGGATTCGTCCTACACGAGGAATATTGTCCCCACTTCTTTCACTAAGTCGCTCAAAAATTGGCATTTGAACTTTTCCCTGGGGTGGCTCTTCTTGTCTGACTCCTGCGAGACCGCCATCAACTTCTTGGTAGACTTCCTATAATAGAACAGGCCCGTCCACATGTTGTTTATGCTTAGATTGAACTTCTCCTTCCAGATTGTTCACGTGAGGTCCTATCCTGTCCAGAACGGAAACCAGTGAAATAACTGGCATTACGCCTTTGTTCTTCTTGGTTGTGACCTGTTAACTTTGCAGAACCTTTAGCGCATCCCGGACACCTGCTAGTTGTTATTCCAAAGTAGTTTGCCTTTAAGTTTTAGAGTTGAGATTGGCCCGTAAGTCTTTCAGTTTGGCATTTGCGTCTCTTAGAGTAATTGGCGTACTCTGGTCTGGAGGTGTCTCTCATACGGAAATAATCAGCTGTGTTCTGAGACAATAAGTTTAAGAACTTCATTCCTACAGATGGCGCGAAATATAAAAGCCTAATTTTGTGATCCAAACTTAGCCTTTACACCAAGGATATTCAGAGCTTCTTAGATGAATAATGGAAGAATTATAACACACAGTTTAGCGTAGAAAACCTTTGAAAAGGTTATAAAACCCATGACCTCTCTTGAGGATTTAGAAAGAAGGTAGTTTATTGATAGCTGCTAGATTATTACAAGAGAAGCTCTGAGTATTTTTGTATAGAGTTTGAGTGAGTATTTCCCCGTCCCTCATCACAAATTCTCTGGTCCTATTTATAGGTCTTATAATATGACCGTTTAACGACCATTACTATCCTTAATAATGGATGTTTCAATATATGTTTTATAATCTTTGACCAGATTGTGTAACGTTCTGATTTTTGTTACTTCGTAACGGCTTCATTGATGATTGTACGTTTGCTTAATTTGAACTGTTGATGTAGAGGTCAAAAGTAATGACTAGAACTCTGTAACTATAATGTATCTTCAGTAGTGCTACGTGTATGTTGAGGAAATCGAGTGGTTGTATGCTTGCCGAAGATGAAGCATGAGTCCGAGATGCGAAATAGGCCATTACGCCAACCTAGTTCCCACCTTGGGCTAGGCCCAACTCCTAACAATTTTAAGTTAATTATTTAGTAAATCAAGATATTCCTTTATTTTCGTATCTACTGAAATTGATTTTCTACTGCCATTCCTAACTTAAACTGTAGTCTGTTCCACCAACCATTTGGTATCAGCTTATAGCTGGATTGAATGCGCATTTGCACTTAGTTTTTTTTTTTCCAAGGCAAGGCAAGCTAGTTTTATATAGGGTTTTGTAACTCTAAATTTCTAACCCCATGAGGTCCGTAACCTCTCTCTAGGCGGAGAGGTACAACCACCACTAGCCAAGAGCCCAATGGTACATTTGCGCCTAGTTCGTCATGGTAACCTCCAAAAAGTCATTCGTTCTCGTTCTCAACTGGTTAGAAACACATAGTAATCTTGCTTTGAGTCCCCACAGTGTGCGTGCTGATCTCACTTGGTTTCAGACTACATCATGTGGCTACACCAGTGCGGCCTCATGGTATATGCTGCTGATGAAGGTTATGTGCCTGCAAACTTTGAAAGTGTGGATAGGTCAACAAGAACTGACCAACAGTCACGGTATTCTATTTTACTTTTTGAATGCATGTTACTTTTAGATTACATTTGAGCAGTACAAGTATTTTGACACGTCTATAGAGGGATTTTAGATTCATACAGCTTAAGGATGCTTGTTGAGAAGAAGAATATATTTCATCTCTTTTCTTTCTTTCTGCATAATACTAAACTTTTCCTGCTTGATAGCATAAAGTAATTTTCTTGATAATTGTTGTTTTGTTTGATACATGGTTTCATTTGTTGCAGGATCTAGTCGATTTGTTCATCTCGATACTTCTTTTAGAAAATTTTGGCTTAGTTTTGCTTACTTTGCTCCAAATGTATTCTATGTCAACATTGAATTTCCTTCTAGTTTTATTTGTCCTTCCTCTGGGTATTTTATCTTCATTCCCGACTAAAATTAATGCTCTATTCAGCCATGGACCTAGGCGATCTGCAGGGATTCCACGTTTATATGTCTTTTGGAACATCACATCCTTCATTAACATTGTAAGTTTTGCACTTCAATTTACGATAATGTGCTACTGAAGTACTGTATCATTTATCTAAATATTTTTTATTTTCTCAAATGATATCATGGTACACCAATTATGCTCTCTCTTTTTCTCTCGGACGACTAATAATTTTCTCAAGCAGTTACTGTATTTGTACATGAACACAAGTATAGACATTTTGATCCATGAACACAAGTCAAGATTGTTGGAAATACATACAATTGTTGGGATAAATAATAGGATATGGAAAGTCGATTATACTAACCTCTACTCCTATTCTTGAGTGGAGTCTTCCCTGGGATTGGCTGCAGACCTCAATGGGATAGTTTTCTGTGTTGTAGCCTCCATGAGGGACATCCTTTCTATTTAACATAATAGAGTTAGAGTGGTCATCCCAATATATCCTCAAGCCCTAATAAAGAGTAACACTATGTCTCATCTACCTTAACTTCGGTGTAACAATTGGGCACAGCTAAAAACACCAATACGACCTATTAACATGTGTGCTCGTGAACCAGAAGAGTACTATCGATATAGATGAAAATACAACAATCTCTCACCCGGCGCTAACTCGATTTTAAGAAAAATATTTTTGGCCTGATACATGGTTTTTTTATGAAAAGCGAATGGCCATCTTTTGTTTTTTAAAACCACACACGATAATTTGTCGAACGCAATGTTACATCGAACTTGACTATCACTCTACGACTATAAAGATGGCAAACACAGTTCACAAAAAAAATTTGGTCAGGTCTTTGAGCACATGCCTAATTCATATTATGGACATCAGGCTAGCAACCTCAATAACTTTCAAGTGTAATTTCTTTACTGGTGGAGTTTAGCATGCGAATGGAAATTGTACACTTTAATGATATTCTGGTACATTTCCATTTGTGTACATATAATAACGGATCCAAATATAATAGTAGCTAAATATTCAAAAATCAATTTTTAATGTCGACCAAAATAATTACCGAGAATAACTCCTACATGGATAAAGAATCCTAATGCAATAATAGTACCTAAAATGAAACAATAACTACTCCCACGTAAAATAGCGATCGTCAGAGAGACTTTAGTAAAATCTGAGTCAGAGTAGCACAAAACCATGAGCTCATCTGATCTCCTATAAGCCAATCTATAATCTTTTGTCCTTGTTAAATAGGAAAATACTTTCTTGGCTACCTGCCAATAAATATTAAAGGGTTATGTTGGTACCTTAATTCTTAACATCCCAACAACAAAACTAATGTCGGGTCTCATACACATCATGTCATAGGCCTTCGCCTCCTAAAGAAACTGGACGTCACTGCTAGCGAGTAAAATATCATCGACTTATCAAAACAAAAATGTAAAACGTCTCCAACTAAGTTTGTCGTATCTACAATGATCAATTTTGGACTCGGAAAAACCATGGTTTGAAACCACCTCATGAAATTGTAAGTACCACTGCCTAAACTTCTGCTTGAGCCGTAGATGGAGCTATTAAGCTTGTAAAATAGTCGAACCTTCCCTTCGGTCTCAAAACCATCCGGTTGGTACATATAAATCGCCTCGTTGAGACATTCATTAAGAAAAGTTGTCTTGACGTCCATCTAGTGAAGCTCCAAGCCAAAATGTGCCGTAAGGACCAAAATTATCTGTAATAAATCTTTCTTCGAAACTGGTGAGAAAGTCTCGTCAAAGTCAATTCCTGGATGTTGCTTGAAGCCCTTCGCAATAAGTCTCGCTTCGAAATGCTCAACCTTCACTTCAAAATTACGTTTGGCCTTAAAGATCCATTAGCATTCAACTGCCTTAGATCTTTCAGGTAAAGGTGTCAGCTCCCATACAGAGTTGTGAGATATATAATCCATCTCCTCCATCATAGCATTACGTCACTGATCGGCAAAATAACTAGCCATTTCCAAACTAAAAGATATTGGATCCTTAAAATCAAATAAATCCCCTTCAACTAAATAAAGATGGTAAACTTAAGAAATAGTTGAATGCCTTTTTCTAGTGGATCTCCGAGTAAGAGTTAGAGGCTAGGCTAGAGGTGGAATGACAAGAAGCTGAAGAGGAGCAGGTGGAGGAAAAAATCTAAGAGAAAACTGGTTCTACGGCGGGGTCTGGAAAAGGGTCAGTCATAATAGATGAGTCTAAAAACCGTAATGGTCACAGTATCAATATCAGATAAATGCGGAAGTATAGCAACACTAATCGGAGTAGCAGTTTGACTTCAAGTTTCAGAACCCTCCTCAAAGATAAACTCTTTGAGCCTGAGCACACTCAACAATCTCCATGGGTCAAAAGGACAATAAAATTTGAAACTTATCGATCTCTCTGGGAAACCAACGAAGAAACAACTTACAGTCCTCGAATCTTACTATCCAATATTCAGATTAAACAGTTTTGCCTCTGCAAGACAACCCCAAACACGCAAGTGATTAAGACTAGGATTTCTCCGAGTCCATAGATGAAAAGGATTTAACTGGAACAGAACGAGAAGGAACTTGATTCTAAATATAGACTTAAGAGTGTAAGCACTCTCCCCACAAATTTACAAGGAATCACTATGACATAACATTTTGTGAACCAAGTCTTGATAAGTTTGATTATGACGTTCATAATGCACCGTTCAATTATGGCATTTGCAAAACACCATTCTGCTCTGGTGATCCAGAGATAGTGTACTGGGCTATAGTACCCTAATTCTTTAAATACTGATAAAATGGTCCCTAATGTTGACCGTCTTGATTGATCTTGCCATAATACTTACCTCCTCGATCTGACCAGACAACCTTAATCTTTAACCTCTTCCTTGAAATATGTTCTAGTCATTTGTGCCATAACATCGAAGAGAGCTCAGAATACTAAAGCATTTAGAAGTAGAAAAAGTACTAGCCTGAGAAGATAAACATAATAGTAAAGCCTAAAAGAATGATCAAAAGATAAACGATGTAACCCATAAAATAAAATAAATAAATAAATAAAAGAGTACAACTGAGAAAACTGAAACTAGAGATCGTCTCATCGAAGGAAAGTAAAAGGTGCCTGTCAAATCTAAATTAACACCTATGTCTAAAACCAAGCAAAAAATGTCAACGAAATTAATGGGAAGGCTTCAAGCATCTTCTGAGAAAACCTATTCTTCAGGCCTTGTCGGCCGCCTGCTGATGAACCCTTATGGAGAATTCAAAATGTGAGCAGTTGCCCCATAATCTAACCACCAAGAGTTGATGGGAACATCAACCAAATTGGATTCAAAGCAAACATAAATGTGCGAACGCATATATCCATTGTCGTCATACTTCAGTGATAAAAGCTGAGATAAGTTACTGTACTGCCTTCCTTTGACGGAACCCTTAAAGTATTTTTTAATGACATCTAATAGTTCCTAGTGAGAACAAAATCCAAATCAAGGTAGCCAACGGCAATCTGGATTTTAAGCTTCCAGTTGAAGTAGTTAGAGTCTATCAAGGTTTCAATATTAGTCAGTTGGTTCTGGATCATAGGGTCCATAGTTGCATAAACCAATGACTTATATTAGGACGTGTAAAAATTAATTGTATGCACGTTTAACTTGATCTATAAAAGATCTATAACTTAATGTCTTTAATCTCGATCCTACCTAGGGTTAGGATGGCCGAGTCAGAGTGTATATAATATTTAAGGTATTAATTTTTTACTCTGTGGGTACAACGATATATCATCGAATCCCTTCTTTGGGTGGTGATTTGACATACATTTCCCCCTAGTTGGTGATCACTCAAGACAAGACTGGCCACTTACAGTTTGACTCAAGACATTTCTTTACCTTTGGGCCAAAGGTTATCCTCATATCCCCGTACCGTGTAGCCTATCTTGAACTACTAATTTATTAGAAGTTTCTTAGCCTCCTTTGGGTGGTCCTATTATTTCAAGTTCAATTAGTACAAAATAGTCTTAATGAGACTGTATAAGATAGTCTGCAAAATTAGAAGAAACGTTCAACTCCATGGACAAAACTCTTTTAGGTGTATTTACCCATGTTATATCCCACCTTCCTGGCGACTACTTAATCTCACTTAAACCCCATTGAGATCCTTATACATTAAAACCCTATATCATGAATGATATGTATAATTGAAGCCATATATTATTATCCAATTAATAATAAATATTAATGATTCGTTGTTTAATTAATCACTAGTTATTTATCGTAATCCCTTAACAGGGTCGACATAAATTGGATATTCTCATACTGGAGTTTATTTGATAACTGTTACTCATGATAGTCTCCAGCTAGCCAATATATTAATGTTAAAACTTCATATCAGATATAAAAATCTTAAGACATAGAATATCAAACAAGCAGACCAGTCTAAGATACATATATAATATCTACATTTCGCGACAACTGCAGAATCCTCCTTTTATAAGAAAGAAGCACATCCCCAACGCCACTCGCCAATAAAACTGAGAAAATAACTGAATGAACCGGCATCTCAATGACAACATCATGGAAAACCCAACCCTTCACCCCCAAAGCATGGGTTTCACCTTTTTCGACCAACTTTGGATCTCTACTCAAAATAGGGTAAAGATTTTCAATCACCCTACGAGCCTTGTTGCATTAAACCCTACCGCAGATAACTGCAACCCCAATAGAATACACAGCGACCGACAGAAGCGCCTTAAGCGCGTGAATAAATCACAGAGAGACCAAGCCAACAATGAGAACCACAATAAATTATACAAATATATAAGCAGAGTTAGAAAACAACAATGAGAGTGAGTAATCACCTCTAAAACAACAATTGTTCCTCAATCGTTGCTCGTAAAGCTAAAATCCTTAGGGGTTTGGCTGAAGAAGAGTGGCAAACTAAAAAAAAAAACCCAATCTGTAAGAGATAAGCTGATGAATCGAAGCCAATCAAATCCATACCAGAGTGACAAACCAACAGTTGAAACCCCATACTCTAATGTAGAAGGCAAATCACCAAGCCTCGTAATAGCTCATTGATGATGAGGGTGTTGTGGTCTCTCCTCCCAACAATCGTCCCTCTCCTCCCTCTATAACCCAATAATCTAATTCAGTCAAAAAAATAAAAAACCCAGCAATCACAAACCAACACCGTGAACAATGAATCTAAATATCACAAATCATAACTCTAAAATCTTTCTATGAACCCTAATTGGGAGAAATTTGGAAAAATAAAGAATAGGGTAATACAGATTTATCCCTCAAATCAGATTTGAAACCCTTTAAGAGGATGATAAGTTCTAATTTGATGAATTGGGGAAGAGAGATAAACCCTAAAATTTTGGGGAGTGATGGACATAGAGAAAAGGACAAAAAGTGATTGATAGAGAGAGAGATACATAAAAACTTAACATCTGTCTTCCTCGATTAACTGTGAATGGTGAACAGCAAAACAACATAAAGTACTCAACCAAACCATTATAGTACAGAGAAAATAAATCTAGTGATAACAATGTTGTCTCTTTCTCTATTTACGGCAATTATTAATCATAGAAATATGTATCCTAGTGACTGATACCAATTGTTGGAAATTCATACAATTGTTATGATCAATAATAGGATATAGAAAACATATTATACTAACCTCATCTCCTGCTCTCTGAAAATCCTTTGTTCTTGAGTAGAGTCTTCCCTTGGATTGGTTGCAGACCTCAATGGGATGGTTTTCTGTGTTGTAACCTCCAAGAGGGACTTCCTCTCTATTTAACCTGATAGAGTTAGAGTAGTCTTCCCATTATACCCTCAAACCCTAATAAAGAGTTACACTAAGTCCCACCTACCTTAACTTGGTGTAACAATTGGGCACAGCTAATAATACCTATACGACCTATTAACATGTGTGCTCGTGAACCGGAAAAGTAGTGTCGTTATAGATGGAAAATCCAACAAAGATACCTTCCTCTTATTTTTTTTAACTATTAAATGCCGAAGTTACAGACTTAAAAGACGAACATCCTAGCTTATTTTCTGGAAATCTGTAGTATATGTTAATAACACTATATGAATCAGAAGTAATAACATATATATATACCAGTATAATAGATGTTTATAAATAACCACTTATCTCCTAGTTTTCTTTGCCCAAATTGAAGGCAAACTGAGAAAGCGCACATGTTAGCCTATATTTGAAATCTGTAGTATATACTTTTATTCTTAGAAGAAACAAAAGTAGCACATATACACCAGGACATAGAGATCTGCGGATAACTAGTACTAATGCATATGCTAACCTATATTTGCATTCATTTATTATCATATAGAACAGTTGATGAGTTGACTCGTAACTCGACCGAATCAGCTTTATTTGCCAATTTGAATGTAACTCTTCCTAACTTATCATCCAGAATTAATCGACATCTATCACATCGTACACTATTTTTTTTGTAGTCTTTATTCGAATGTGTAAAACATATTGGTAATAAAGTCAAACTACCATAGGAACAGTAGTCTACCATAGGAATAGTAGTCCTAGTAGGTAGCATAGTGAGGTAATGTTTGTATTACGGCTTTAGAAGCCAGGTTGGATTTGTGCTCTAATGCCTATATAAAGGCTTGATATATGTTGTAATCAAATCATCTCATCCCAAGTTTGATGAATAACATTTCTTCTTTGGAGTTTAGAATTCTGTTTTCAACAGTCTCATAGTGAAGATCTGCCTTTTTTGCAATAGGTGGCGACATTTATTTATGGATTTTTCCATTACAAGACCCAAACATCATCCAGTAGCAGAGATCCAAACTTTCAAAATAATCTTTTCTTAGTACAATTTATTCGAACAGAAAGCTTGTATAAGTTGGTTTTGCTGAGGGTCGTTCTGATTAAACCGATATCTATATCATGCAGTTCCCCTGAAAAATGTCAGTATATTGGGCGATTTTGCTGAAACTGTTGCTTTCTTAAACAGTTGGTGGCTTTTGTCATCTAAATTTTGACTGAAAAGGAATATAATGTACCTTTACTCCTACCCTATGGAAATGCCAAATGATTTAAACATGGGCACATATTATGATATCTTTTTAACTTAAAAAAGACAACGTTGAACTATGTAAACAAAAGCACCATTGGATCAAATTTGCTAAACTTGAAGTATAAATAAACTATAGTCGCTCTATGTACATGTTTAACTACATTGCCTTGTACTGTTCTGGTGACTGATACATTAATGTTCATCATCACCTTTTGACAAGCCCGCATTATTATGTAAAGTTAGATACTATTACCTTCATTTTTTCCTTCTATAAGTTCTATAACTGTGACGGCCTACCAAACGCTGGCCAAATCCACCCAAGCATTTTGAGTTCTGACCTTGGATATATGTTCTCTATATCCTAATATAGCTGCAAGCCAAGTTTTGTCGAAATCTGAATTGGTTAAGGGGACGAAAAGGGCCAGTACGCTTTGTCTCATGTTTTAACGTTTCCTTTTGGAAACTACCCATTTACTTAGTGGCTATATTAAGGAGGAACCTTGGTCCAATCCTCCCCATGACTAAAAGAGCTTCAAGGCTTGGCCATCATGGACCCCGACTCATAGGCTATCTATAAGGGATAGTCATGAGTTCTCCTAGGCCTAGGGAAGGCTAGGGGACATTGCCTTGCAATGAGGGCCGCTTTTCAAGAGAGGGCTTTATATGGCGCCGCTATGCCCTACGGGCTACCTGAGATGCACCGCCCCTTTAAGATGGAAAATGTAACTAGTCCAGGCTCGTTGCCTCTTCATATATATGTCCCTTATATGGAACCCGGCATATCGAGCTACCCTGATCCGCTATAGGACAGGTGTGTTTTACGTACCTCGTGCACGTCACGAAAGATTACGTTGTAGGGATTATTGAGGGAACCTTCAGTATTGTTGCATATTCCAAATAGTGATTCGATGACCCCTCACGAGTATCTAGGATTATTCGGATGTCGCTCTAGCATCCGTAGGACTATTCCACTGGCGCGCCGCGCCCGTGAAGATGGCTGGTACACGTCATCCGCACGTGCATGTATACCGCATGGTCCCTTATTCTACTGTACTCCGGGTACTCTAGAGGCAGACCCGAGTTGGGCCGTAACAATGACATATGTATGCTATTAAATAATGAACACGATGAGGCATTTCTTTTTTCATCAAATCAAGAGGGACTAACTATATTATGTTGATCTCCTTTCAAACTTGATCGAAAAAAGAGTGGTAATGGTTCTATCTATAGTCACATGTTTAGCGAGTCACTCCAGACTTGTCCTTCCAAGAGAATCCTTCAAAACCTCTTCGCGAAGTTAAAGGTCCATGAGATTCCTTCAAGACTTCTGCAAATTTAATCAACTTTAACTTTTCTGGGCTAGTTTGTTCCTATTTTGGAATTTCAAAACTTCCCTCTCTTATAAGCATTTTCTGGTCCCGACACGAAGGTCCAGTAACTCTCTAACCTATATCACTTTCTGAAACATTTTGTAAGCTTATTAGGCTCCTTGCCCTCTGAATATCGGCAGACAGTCTTGAAAAGTCTTAAGATAACGAGTTTATCTTACTCACCCATTCATCAATTCTAGCTTCGATTTCTGATAAAGGCTTTGCAGAAATACTTGAGTTATGTTCGGAGGATAGAGCAACACATGAACTCTAGCACATTGAAGATTCAGATGAACTTGTAGAAATACGATTACTATACTCATGATGGTGGCGGTGCTGGTGATGTTTTTTATGTAACATGTCCTTTAGTTTGGTAGAGATTTTTGGTCTTCTCGAACTATTACTTCTTGTAGAAGATGAAATATCTCTACTAGAATCGTCTAACTTGGTTGAATCTGTAAAATGTGAAGTTTGGGATGAAGACCAATATTCAAAATCTATGTCCATGCCATGAGATTGAAGCCGTCTTGTTTATCATTTGTTCCTTCTGACTTCGTATGATCAGGTATGAGTTTCTTAACTTTCTTCTCTGATCTGGGACTTGAATTCTTGCTTAACTCTCTTGCTAAGGTTTTACCAGGTGGAGCCTGATAGTGTTTATGTTTGTGTTGTAAGCAAGCATTTACCCACCTAAGGTAGACTAATTCTTCAATATTTACACAACGGTTTGCTTGAAGTTGCTCAATTTCATTTGCTAAACCCATATTTTCTTCTTTTAATCTGCAGATAGTATCGTGTAAAGCTTCTACCTACAAACCGACGATAGCCTCTTCTCCCTTAAGAGAAAGGCGATGTGCATGCACAATGCTAATGCAATGCGCATATTATAAAAACTTAAATTACAGAAAATGAAAAGAAGACGAGCTAATTACGAGATTATGATATACCTCTAGGGCTGCCAATGTAGAAGAAGTAACATTATGTGCAGATTTCAACATACGAACCAACTCCGAATTTTCATACTGCAATCTTGAATTATCTCTTTGAAGTTTATCTGACTCTTCCTCCATCTCCTTCAACTTTTGTTGCTTCTTTTCAATATCCGCATTGTTTAAGGCTACCTAGTTTTCTAGCTCCCTCAAATTGTTGTCTCTCTACTGCAGATCATAGAGTTGTTCCTTGTTTTCCTCGGCATCATACCTCATTTTCTTCTTCAAAGTTTTTATCTTTGATTTTGCAGATTCAAGGTCGACTAGTACATTCCAGTAGTCAGATACATCTGCATCCATTCTTTGGTTATCAGCTTGCAATGACTCAATCTTGACGGCATAAAACTTAGCTTCCATACTTTGGACCTTTAATTGATTTTGAAGCACTGTCACTACAGCTTCTTGCTCATTAAGTAATCCACAATACGAATATAGAAACCCTAATTAGCATAAAAGTACGAAGACCACACCAATTGGTTAGGAAAAATCCCTTTTAGAGTTTCAATTGCTCAAATAATTAATTACAATCAAATTCCTCTCAAGCCCTAAGTCTCTCTCTCAGAACTTTGATTGATCTAACATCATCTAATCTTGCCTAGCCTTGCACCTTTATAAGGATTACAAGTTCCTAGTTACAAAATTGGGCAAATATGCCCTTAAATGCCTAAAGAAATAGGCGGAATCATGCCTCTGTTTGAACAAAACAAGTCTCTGCAAGAACAGAAAAGTATATTCGAACAGACATTTAATGTATTCGAATAAAACACCTTAAACGCCTGTTTATTCGAGCAGATTTAAAAGTCAGTTCGAATAGACCTCAAGTCGTTCGAACAACTCCAAATCTTGTTCGAACAACTTGGTCAAAATTTGAAAAAAAAATACTCCCTAGATCCTCCTGGATTATAGCTCTCCCCTTTAGGAGCCTTGAACACGTGCTCGAGCTAGAACTAGAGATGTGGGAATACGGCTATGCCCATTTCCCTCCTATACCACTTTAACTTATGAGGTAGGTGACCCTTCTTCCCAACTCAGAATGAACCAATACTACCCTGTCTTATAGCATGAACTTTCCTCTCTAGAATGCCATCCTCCTACAGCAGATCTTCTCTTTCCATCCATAAGTCATCAACTGACGGTAGGTGAGTGTCGATTGTAGAGTCTTCATCTAAAAGAGACGGCTCAAGCAGCTTCAAATGCTCGGCATTAATCACCAAATGCATCTGTATATAAGGTGGCAAATCCAATTCATACTCACATTTCCTTCCTTAAAGCAACTTCTGACAAAACACACTACACCCCTTGGGATCATCATATCTTGCGACATACTCTGACAGAATAATAGGTTGTATCTATATGGCTACCAATATAGAGAAGTAGTTGGTAATGGGGGTCGAGATAACCTATCAGCTATTTTGTTGTCCACTCCCTTTAACTTGATAATCAAGAGAAATTATTGGAGATACGACATCCCCTTCATCAGGCGAGCTTGTTGTAGCTTGGACTGTGTAGCTAAAAACTGGAATGGTTTGTGATCAGAATACACCACAACCTCCTCGTACAACTTCCCCGTGTCAGTTTGTTACTTATAAGATGTTGTCATTGTAGATAACACGCTAGCCGACGTACCCTCTTGAATCGGTCGTACTAATAACACAAACTTGCCACTCGTATTTACCAACCGCTTCACCTGAGTCACCGTTACTGAATTATTTGTGGTGACATGTTCCTTACAAGTATTGATATAGAACTCATTTCCATCCATCACAAGACGATACTTGCGAGCTCTATAGTAATGAATCGCATCTCGGTCCCAAAGATAAGGGCTACCCAAGACGACCTAACACACATCTAAAGGAACCACCTCACACGTCACCTCATCAATAAACCTTTTAGTGATCGCAAACTTGAATGTACACTGCTTTGTGATCATCAAATCCACATCTTTTTTAATCCACCCCAAACCATATGGCTTAGGATGAGCTGCAGTAATCAAACCCATCTTCTTCACCAATGCCTCAGAAATCAAATTTTTCTGACTACCCGGATCAACAATGGCCCCGACTAAGCTCTGCTTCACCTGAATACTAGCATGAAAAAGTTCTTCCCGACTCTCCACCTCGGTAGCCAAAGTTTGTTAAAACATAAGTGTAAGCTTAGGATTCGGTTTATCTAAATTTGGAAGGTCAACAACCGCTGCGGCTAGTGCATATCTCTCTTTCTTGTTCTTCTCCTCCTTCAGCATAAGCTCCGGTGATGTTTCCAATATTTATCTGAAATATGCCCACTTTCCTTATAATGACTGTAATAATTCTCCTTGGACGTAGACCCCTCTCCTTTGGACTTTTCCTTATGCTCGTTTTTCCAACTAGACTTATACACCAACTTGTTCTTGTCGCCTTCTCTGTCACTCTTCAAGTACTTGCATTCAATAGTAACTGCCTTTACGAGAGCTTCTTTGAAATTGGTCATAATAAAAAGCTTCAACTCTCTTCTTATGGACTCTGACAAACCCCACGTGTACTTCATGAATACCTCATACTTATCCACATCGATGTCCAAAACCAAAGCTTGGCTATGAAAATCCATAGTGTAATCCTGTATGGATTGGTCAAACTTTTGGCATAAATTGTGCCATTTGTACCATCGCTCTTGTTCATACCCAATTGGATAAAATTGTTTCCTCACTAACACCTTAAATTCTTTCCAACACAAACTTCCTACTTCGTGGCGTTTCCAATAAGATTTATACCACGTGAGTGAATGACTTGCAAATTTCAATGTAGAGAAACAAATTTTATGACCATTGGAGTATTCATAAACAGAAAAATAACGCGTCTTCGGTGCTACATAAATTGTCCATTAACGCGCCTTTGGCACTAAAACTCATAAATATTTCACATATTAAATATTCACACAAATAAATATTATAGAGAACACTATGGAAAATATCCAATCGAATGGGTTAACAACTTAGCATGCAACATAGTTTCTGCGTGCTACTCGTAACCAATTCGTGGTGAACATGTCAATACACCTTCGATGTTATCAATGCTAATGATTGCTGCAAGATCGACACATCATATGATATACTAAAATGTGCATTAATGCGACTTTGGCACTACAAATATATGTTTGAGGGATATGGAAAAATAGCATGACTCGTTGCTCCTCATCACTAATAAGACTCACAAAATTAACCAATTCATAATAGCACACATAAAACCATAACTTTATGGTCAAGACAGTGTAACCTATCTTGGAGTATCTTCAACAATACAGTCCCCACTGATGACAAAATTCAGAGATATCAGATTCAACTTGCTTCAAAATGCTACTTATGGCAGTCATACTCATAAAACCCCAATCACTTGTTTCTTCTTTACCCATTTGCTTCATCTGTGTGGTGTTGGGCTCTAAATCTTTTTGATCTTACAATGGTAAGATGGACTTTCAAAAACTTGTTTAATGAAGCTTCTTAGTGTAGTACCTATGTGCAGGACTTGTGGATAAATATGGTACTCTCCATTCTAAATTATATTTGAAATTCTATAAATAAATCTGTTCATGAAGAGTATTGGCTATTTTCTTGTGCCAAGATAAATATTCAGAGTCAAGTTAGAGCCACTACAATAAAATCAAAGGATGTTATCAAAAACAACTCACATGAATTAAAGCCTATTCTTGTTATTGGGGTTTGCTGCAAGCAGAAGAAACCCCCAAACATAAGAACCTGTTATTGGCTCCACAAATTATGTTTTGTGACCTAATAAATGTTTAATAGGCACAATATGTATCCGATGACCTTGATTACAATAATGTTGCCCACAATAGTCATGCTCGACTCCCATCGGCCATTGCCATAATAAATCCCATTATCGGAATCAGCTCGAGAGTTATGAACCTACCTCAAAGTTGCAAAAAACAAACACAAAATAAAACATTTACAAACATGGTAAAGTTGCAAAAACATGTTCATCTCTGGAAGTGGCAATATGTTTTAAATCAATGTATGCAACTTAACTTCTTGCTTTCCTTTAGAGAAAAGGGTTTGCTTGAGCATCCTTTTCTAGCGAAACATTGTTTTAGTAAGATTTCAACTCATAATGTATTTCCTTCTTTTAGTAAAATGCATGAAGTAATAGCCTACCAGATCATTGATCAAAACTCTACCTCTGGTGCCTGTACTTTCAGAATTAGGCAGAAATGCAACTTGTAGATTTATATCTGTCAAATCCAAAGCTAACCAATGCTTGAATTTAAAGCCACAAATTCCAAAATCTGAGTTAAACTTATACCTACATTCATCCGTTGGTGTATGTTCCCAATATCTACGGTCGCCAGTTCCACGTTATCCAAAAACTTTTGGATGAACTCAGACATACATCGATATTCATCTCTAATAATACCTCCTGCCAAACCCCAACATCAACCACAACATCAACCAACCCTTAATGAATAAAAAATCTAAAAACCTAAAAGTAAACAACCCCTTTCAACAAATCCTCTAAATAACCAATGAAAACCTCACTTTTGCAAATTAGTACTTGGATTTTTAGTTGTCGCCACCTCGTTCTACAGATTAAAGTCCCAGGAAACTAAATGTACTCACTCACCTATAACGTAGAAGAACCTGCACATTATCCCCTTTATTTTTATCATGTCTACCATTCATAATCCCATCCCCATATCGTAATTCCCTCGTAACATTTTCACTCGACCTCGGAGTCTGAGACGACCAAAGTAATACTAACCCCATTCTCCTCTGCGGTTGTAAGTGCACCGAATCCATCAAACCAATAACTTATCTCTAACTTTTCTGCAATATCAAATAAAAAAAATCAGATTTTTCTCGATTCCTTTTACACCCCAAATTAAATTATTAAATACCTATAGTTCATTGAGAATTAAGATGTTATGCAGAAAGGCTTTGGGTAGAGAGAGAGTTGTAGAAGAAAATTGGACAGAGATATGCAAGAGATGGCTTGGGAAAGAGATAGACGTGATGAGAAGAGAGAGTCGGGATAAGAGGGTGGTTTAGATAGTGCATACTAAGGCTAAAGTACCATTAGGCTATGTAATGTCTAAACAACCCTTGTGTTACCAAGATTTAGACAATGGAAAATTTGTCTATCTTTCTTTTTCCAACAAATCTCAATGAAATAACATTAAATCTCAGCCCCTCTTTATCTTTGAGACAATGGAAAATTTGTCTATTTGAAAAACACCGTTCTTTAATGTATAATAGACTAGTTATGAACCCGTGCTACGCACAGATGACTAAGATCATACTTAAGGAAATACATAAGTAAGGAAGAAACATCTGGAAAGAAAAATTATCCATTTATTTTAGGATAAAAGTAAAAGTATCCATTTCCCTTAAGAAAATTAGTAATATTATTTATAGAGGACACCCAGCTTTTCTTCTACCGGTATCAATTTTACCTTGAGGAATAGTACCGAGAAGGTTTATCTTTAACAACTGTGGCATTACTAAGCTTTTTGCAAGATTCACGTTACCTAATATTGAAAATTTATCTCCTCAAACATATTATTTATTTCCCTATTGCTAAAGCAAGTGAGAGTACAATCACTACACATCTAATTAAAAAGAAGACCCCAAGATTAAATAACCCACATCAAGATCACGTCAAATTAAAAACTGTCTTTAAGAATTATCCAGAATTATATGGGATATAAAGTGCATGTCTAGTTTTCTCCTCTTACGAAGAGGAATGGAAGAGTCTTTTTATTCAAAACAGCCTTAAGCTAAAATTCTATTAAACTATTATATTTTTGTACCTCTAGCATATAATATTCAATAGATCTCCATGGTGTGGTGTTCTAATTCATTTATAGATTTCTAGAGTGAAATAAAATATTCATAAATAGGCAGCTGTAATGGCCTAATTCTGTAAACTCCAAGTGGCTTGAAATTAGCTCTTACACCAATGTACCTATGACAAAATCTAATTGAAAGCAAGAAATGACACAAGTGATCTAGCATGGAAAACCTCTGAATAGGTAAAAAAACCACGACCTCAAGTTGAGGGTTTTTGTAATAGTGACTTTTATTGCTTAAGGCTGATATCTTATTACAAGTGATCTCTTGACTTAAAAATGCTTAATCTTTTGAATAAGATGTTTGAAGTTTTCAGAATCTTGAAAATATAGTTATCTTGGTGATTTCTCGTGTCTTTTTAGGTCATTGACTCTTCAAGAACTTTTTCTTTATATAGGCCTTCTCCGCAGTTCTTCATCGCGTTGAAGCACATTCTCCGAACAATGTGGTTAGTGGCGGTTAACTTAGTAACTGTAGAGTCCATGAGATACAGGTATTTTTGACTTGTTCAGGTTTTTCTTATTGAGCTCGACCCACGTTTTTCATCAGTTCGTAGAGTAGGTGGCAATATTGACTGTTGAAGTCATGTGGAGAATGCGTAAATCTGTCATAGAGGTAGTTCAAACTGGAGATAACTCGATTTAGGTAAGGTCGAGGGGTAGGCCCTTACAATTACCCCCCTCGTAACCAAAGTCACGAGTGGCTTTGGTTGAGAAAATTTTTTGGGTACATGGGTATTCTGGTTGGAAATTTAAATAATATAGGAAGAAATAATGGTGGTTGACTACATGGAAAATGCGCGTATTATGGGGGGACATACGTGCATTGAATGTTGATGGGAATATTGATGTATGCGACGGCTAGGGATTGAAGAGTTTCATCTGTATTGAATGGTGATGTTGGGGGAAACGTTCAGGTACAATAAATATAGGGTTATATAAATAGTACCTATCCCGAGGTTTGTGGCCAAGTACGCATGTTCTATGCAATAATTTTTAAAATTGTCGAAGATGGTGAAGAGCAATAGAATGGTTCTTGAAGAGAGAATTGATACTAAAATGAAGAGCTTGAAGTTGAAGTATTTTAGGGATCAGTCCTTGGAGATGCTTACTCCAGTTCATGTTCCTCCGACGTATCAAGGAATGTCAGAAAATGAAGTGGCTGAAGCTGAGGAGGATTTTAACTGTAGATGGAGGTTTTACCACGTTGTCTTAATAGGCGAGCAACGTTGGGTCTATCTCCGTCTTCTCGCGGAAGACAAGGTTAGGGAAACAGATGTAAGGATAGGCATAACTGCAAGACAGTTGCGCTGATGTCTTGCGCTCGAATAGATTCTAAGGTCGGGCCCTTCTTATCTCTACCAACTCTGCGAGGGTGGTGGTTAGAGAAGAGGCGGCGATGGTAGTGGAGGAAGAAAATGGAGAATGGAAGTCTGCTTCTGCACTTTCATCGCTCATTTGCACTGAGAAGACCTTCAGTTTAAAGAGCTGGTTCAAGTACTGAATCTCCTGTTATCATAGTTTCCATTTAAAGTTCTATTAGACTTTGACCAAACTCATGGGAAGGAGGATATTTGTTGTTTCCAATGTCTATTTTACACCAGGGTGAAAAATTACTGAAGTAGAATGAACT
The DNA here is from genome assembly GCA_014058105.1 of Kingdonia uniflora. Classification (NCBI taxonomy): domain Eukaryota; kingdom Viridiplantae; phylum Streptophyta; class Magnoliopsida; order Ranunculales; family Circaeasteraceae; genus Kingdonia; species Kingdonia uniflora. The sequence goes on along the minus strand of JACGCM010001057.1, from coordinate 142,518 downwards.
GAAGGATTTGAAGTTTCAGAGTACTTGAAAGACTTGTTGGCTGTAAAAGCACATCAAAAACTTGTTATCTGTAAAGTACCTGATGTTTGAGTACTTTAAAGACTTACTATCTGTAAAAGCACTTAAAAGATATATTATCTGTAACGTACCTGTAACTTGATTCGAGATGAATAAAATTTGTTATCCAAACTCTGTAATGATATAGAATTGATTAACTCCGGAAATCGAGTTGTATAATCCAAAACTTTTGAATATTGGATGAAATGAAATGTAGGTTAGAACGTATATTTTTTTATAATAATCGAACAGTTAGAAATTTGTTTGTAATGTGAAAATATGTGTTAAGTGTCAAATATGATTCGACCTGGCGCTTAGAAATTTGGGGGAAAGAAAATTGTATAAATTTTATAATGAAAAATTAATCTCAGAGAGGTCACTCTAGAATATTAGATTTGGAAAGAAAATAAGCTCGATTTGGAATAGGATAAAATGACTGAGGTCAATAGGGAGAGATATGTTCAAATAACTTTTCCCAAGATATTAGGGTTTCTGCTACTGGATAATAGGATAATATCATGACTTGTGGGGAATTGGTAGTAAAAATGTATAAATAATGGTAGAATGAATTCTAATTAGGGGAAAGGAAATAAGAATGGTGTGGAGTTGATCTGAGAGAATTTGTTATACCGCTGAGGGGCGGTTGGCGATAAAGATAACTAAGGTGCAGGAGTAAATTTTTGGACTGCTGGATTGTGATACTGAGTTGCCAGTACGGAAGGTTCAACTTGAAGATTTATAAGGGATTGGGAGAGAATGCGAGTATGAACGTCATTTCTATGAATAGATGTTTTGAGAAATTATGGTGGATAGTACAGCTCGAAAAGATGTAGTAAGAGCGCTTGCTGTAGAGGAGATCAAATTGGAAGATGTGAAGATTGTTGGAGGATATATTATTTGATGTGGTTTCCCAGGGAATCAAGGCTGCTTTAGATGTAATTATATGTGAGGTAAATAGAGTGAATATAAATAGGGGTGATATGAATGTATGTAATTATATGAATTTGAACAATTTGAAAGAAAATGGAATGAGAATAAAAGTTGAATAGATCCTCTATTATTGCGAATACTGTTTGTGACTGTTGTGAAAAAAAATTTGAAAAGTTTTGAAATTTCAAGAACTTGCTGTAAGAGTTAATTTTAAGCCACTTCGAGTACATGGAATTAGGTCATTACAGAGCTCATAAAGGTCATTCTAGAATATTAGATTTTGAAAGAATAATCTTGATTTGGAATAGTATGAAATGACTGAGGTCGATAGGGAGAGATATGTTCAAATAACTTTTCTCAAGATATTAGGGTTTCTGTTACGAGATAATTGGATAATATCACGACTTGTGGGGAATTGGTAGAAAAGATGTATAAATAAGGGTGGAATAAATTCAAAATAGGGGGAAAGAAATAAGAATGGTGCGGACTCGATCTGAGAGAATTCGTTATGCCACTGAGGGGCGGTTGGCGATAAAGATAGCTGAAGTGCGGGAGTGAATTTTTGGACTGTTGGATTATGATGCTGAGCTGCCAGTGAGAGAGATTCAACTTGAAGGTTTAGATGGGATTAGGAGAAAATGCGAGTATGAAAGTCGTTTCTATGCAGAGCTGTTTTGAGAAATCGTAGAGGATCCTGCAGCTCAAAAAGATGTAGTAAGATCGCTTGCTGTTGAGGAGATCGAATTGGAAGATATGAGGATTACTGGAGGATATCTGATTAGATGTGGTTCCCCAGGGCATATAGGTTGTTTTAGATGTAATTCTATGTGAGGTGAATAAAATGAATGTAAATAGAGGTGATATGAATGTATGTAATTATTTGAGTTTAAATAATTTAAAAGAAAATGGAATAAGAATAAAAGTTGAACGGATCCTCTAATGTTGCGAATGTTGTTTGTGACTATTGTGAAAAAATAATTTGAAAATTTTTGAAATTTCGAGAACTTTGGAAATGAAGTCAATACTTCTATAAGAAGAAAAAAAAATAGAAAAAGCAAGTTTCTTATTTTGTCCCTTGTGTAAAAGCTGTGAAAACTTGATTGCATGTAAACGTGAATCATCATGAGTGTGATGAGGTCAGAGGGAGATTTGGAAAAGAGAGATAAAAATATATTAAAATATAAGGCAATGATGGGAAAGTGTTTTCACCGAAAAGGTGTAAGACTTCTGACATTGATAGTGGAAGGGATGCCTCGATTCCAATACTGAGGACGGCTCGTACGAGGTTCAATAATTGCCAGCAGTTAAAGAGATAAAATATAAATACTGCTTCATCTTCATCATTTAAACGTTTCTCAACTTCTGAAAACTTGAAGAGCAGTAAAAGAGGAAGAAAGAAGAAAAACAAAAATAAAAGAGAATCTCATGCGGATTTAATCAAAAGTGATCAACAGTCAAAGTGTGAAAGAGTGGCGGAGACTGAGTCACGAAGGTGGCTATACAACAGTGTTGTGAGGGAAGGATTTAGCACTGCCTCAGTAATGGCCAAATTCCGTAAGCTCGAAATGGCTTGAAATTCGCTATCACACAAATGAACCTATAATAATATTTAGATATAAAATTAGAAAATGACACAGGTGAATTGTAGCGTGGAAAACCTCTAAATAGGTAAAAAACCACGACCTCAAGTGGAGGATTTTTGTAAAAGTATTTTCAGTGATTCAGGTAAATATTTTATTACAAGTGATCTCTAAGTCCTGAAATGCTTGAATCTTGTAATTAAGAAGCATGAGTATTTTGAGAATCTAGACAAGTAGTTTCTTGTATAATTTTTCTTGTCCTTACCTCTTCTGGAACTTCTTCTTTATATTGGCCGGTTTCGCAGCTCTTCGTCGTGCTAGGGAACGTTTTTTGAATAATATGGCTAATAGCGGTTGATTGAGTAACTGACGAGTTTGTGAGAGATAGGTATTTTTAACTTGTTCAAGTTTTCCAGTTTAAGCCTGACCCACGTTCTTCATTAGTTCGTGGGGTAGGTTGAAATGTTGACTGGAGAAGTTATGTTGAAAAATGCATGAGCAAAAGATGGGTGTAATTCGAACTGGCAATAGCACGATTTTAGGTGAGATCGAGGGATAGGTCCCTATAATTGCCCCCTTGCAACCAAAGTCACGAGTGGCTTTGGTTGAGAAAGAATCTAAGTGGAGTGGATATCTGAGTTGAAATTTCCAAATTTTGAAACAGAGTATTGATGGCATTGACGGTATGGAAGTTACGCGGCATTGGGAAATGATGGGTATTAAATGATGATGTGGATGCTGAGGTATGTGACATTTGTGATTGAATTGTCGCGTCAGTAATAAATGATGACGCTTGGGAAAATGTACCTGCACAATAAATGTAGGGTTATATAAATAGTACCTGTAGCAAATCTTTGAAGCAGTGCATGCTTGCGCAATTTTTTCTGAACTTTGCAAAGAAATGGTGAAGACTCGGAGGATGGTTCTTAAAGAGAGGATAACGACTGAAATACAGAGGTTGAAGTTGAAGTACTTTGGTAACTAATCCTTAGAGTTGTTTATTCCGACTCATGTCCCTCCGATTTATCAAGGTATGTCGGAAGAAAAAGCGGTCGAAGCTGAGGAAGAATTTTACTGTAAATGAAGATTTTATGTTCTCGTCTTGACAGGCGAGGAACGTTGGGCTTGTCTCCGTACTCTGGCAGAGGACAATATTCGGGTATCATATACAGGGGTTGGTATAGCTGTGGGCCAGTTATGCTAATCTCTTATATCGCCATGGATTCTAAGGTTGGGCCTTCTTCATCTCTACCAGCTCTCCAGGGGTGGTAGTTATAGGTGAGGCGATGCTGGTAGTGGAGGAGGAAGGCGAGAAGTGGTAGTCTGCTGACATATTTCCATCGTATTTTGGCGCTCAGAAGACCTTCACTTTGTAGGTTTGGGTCCATTTTATCTCTACTAGCTCTTCGGTGGTGGAGGTTGCAGAGAAGGAGACAATGGTGGTGGAGGGAGGAAATGAATGGTGGTTACCTGCTTTTGCAATTTCATCTTTATTTTGTGCTCTGAAGACCTTCAGTATGCAGGGTGGCGGCCAGCACTGAGTCTACTGCTTCCATAGTTTCCATTTGAAGTGCGACTGGACTTCAACCTGACTCGTGCGAGGGAAGCTTTTTGTTAGTTCCAATGACTTCTTTGTATCAGGGTGAAAGATCACAGAAGTAGGACGAACTGAAGGACTTGATGTGCCAAGATGTTTGAACGACCTATTACTTAAAAAGCATTGGAAAGACTTGTTATCTACAAAATACTTGAAAGTTGTGTTGGACAGATTTATGGATCTGCATTGTACCTGAGATCGATTAATGAAAGACTTGTTGTCTGCAAAAAAATTTGTAGCAATTGTTGATATGAATAAAATTTTGACATTCGACCATCGGTGTTGTTGTAGATATGGATTATGTAAAAATCGAGCTTAAATATTATGAAGACTGTACGAATATTGAAAGTATTGTTTCTCTTTACTCAAACTGAGATAAGTTTGTGTGAAAATTAATGTTGTGATGGAAGTAGAACTTGTAGTATGTGTTGAAAATATTGGAGGCAAAAATTTTAAGAATTCAACACTTGAAAAATTCGATCTAATAGAGCTCGGTGGAATAATAAATCTTAGAGAGAATAAGCTCAACCTGGAAAGTAATATAACGGACAAGCTTGAAGGAAGAGATAGGCTCAAATATTTGTTTTCAAGATTCTTGGGTTTTATGTTGCGAGATAAAAGGTTAAAAATTAATTTTTGAGGGGAAAGTGTTTGAAAGTTGTATAAAAAGGGGTAGGAAGATTTGTAAAGGTGGAGAAGAGGTTAGGATGGTATGGACTCGATCTCAGAGGATTCGTCATGTCACGGAAGGACGACTGGCTATAAAGATAGCTGAAGTGTGGGAGAAGATTTTTGATGTGTTTGGCTATGATGTTGAGTTACTAATGAGGGAGTGTCAGCTTGAAGGATTAGATGTAAGGAGTAGGGAACGTGAGTATGCTCGGTATTTCGATGAGGTTTACTTCCGTGTGTTGGTGTTGGACCCTGCAGCTCGAGAAAAAATAGTTAGATTGATTGCTGAGGTCGAGATTGAATTTGAAGATGGCTGATTGAGTGGTAATGTGATCGGATGTGGTTGTCCAGATTATTAAGGTTGTTCTAGATGTGATGATGTAAAACGTGTTTATCATAAATAAAAATAAGTTTATTGAATTTTAACAGAAAATGATGTAAATCAAGGGGATCCTCTATAGCTGCAAATGCCATTTGAAACTGTTGTGATAAATATTTTAAATTATTTTGTAAATGTTGTTAGCTTTAAAAATTACGTCATTGTCACTATAAATAAGATAAACAAGGATTGAGAAACAAAAATGAGAAAATGCATAAGCTTCTAGTTTTGCTTTGTATGTAAAGCTACAGGAATCTGATATCGTGTAGGGTGAGTCATCATGAGTGTGGTAAGGTCAGAAACAGATATGGAAACAGGAGAGAAAAATATGTTAAAATATGAGGGGAGGGGTAAAGATGGAAAGTATGTTTTATCGAAAAGGTACAAAACGTCTGACATGGAAAGTGGAAAGGGCGCCTTGGTTCCAAAATTGAGGACGGGTCGCGTGAGGTGCAATAACTGCCAGCCGCTAGATAGAGAAAGGATAAATAGTGCTTATTCCTCATCATTCAAACGTTTTTCAACTTCTAAAAATTTGGAAAGCACAGAGATAGAGACGCAAAAAAATTGTAGAGGACTTGATAATAACTTATCTGAGGGTGATCAATGGTTGAAGAGAGCGAAAGACACTGAATCACAGAGGTAGCTATATAGCGGCGTCGTGAGGGAAGGACTTGGCGCTACTGCGAATTCCCATTCGGATTCTGAAGGTTAGTAAAGACGTATGAAGTACATAGATATTGTTCAAATTTTTAAAAGAAAACTATTTATAGTAATCTATGTAAATATATATAGACACATAATATATTAAAGATATATGTTGAACGTATATGATCGATTCATATAAAGTAATGGTAGATACCTTAACCTGTATGCAGATCGAGCGTGAGAGGCAGTTGTGAAGGGTCAAAAACGTGCCTGTAGAAATTGTTGTTGATATGGATTGTTTACCTGTTAATGAGGTGTCGACATCCGGTCGGACGATTGAGTCTAATGGAGAGGTCGAAATAGGATTGGAGCAATTTCCAGGTTTTCCTGGTCAATTGATATCATATCCTCCTGGTTCGGATCCCTTTAGAGAATTTTGCAAGGCTAAGGCAGTTGTAGGAGGGACATGGGGTAATTGTGCAGAGTACGCTGGTAGGCAATTTAGGGGTTGTACAGTAGCGGCGGGTGAAGAATATTTTTATTTGTTGGCTGATTTAGAAGTGGAAAAATGAGATAGGAGTATAGATGAATCGATTTCATTAGAATACTTTAATGGGGGTGCTCGGAGTGACCTTGAAGAAGATTTTTTTTGTTACCTGTCTCAATTAGAGTACTGGTTGAGTCTTCCCCTGACCAATTTGGTGAATGGGATCATGAATGCAATTGGGGCATGTCCTGTTCAATTGAATGTGAACATGTGGGAGGTAATAAATGTTTGCGATCATCTAAATGAGAAGTGGGAGAATGTGGGAAAAGTTAGGAGGATATCCCTTGAGGATGTATTGCAGTTTAACGGGGTGAAGAATTTTTACGCCAGTGGTGGAGATTATTTTTGTGGGAGCGCAACTCGGTGTCTCTTCTTTAATTTGAATTTAGCAGTCGAACTTGGAATGACAACCTCATATGGGTAAAGGGTAATTCCCTTCAGAGAGATGATGAAGAACCTCTGGATCTTCAGTTTAGAATGGTAAAACAAAGTAAGTATTGCCATGCATAGATAATATATTGATATATTTGAACTGATACTCGTGGTTGATAATTAAAAATATTGTGCACTAGAGGTGTAAAATCCCACGTCAAGAGGAAAGAGTCATTGTTGGACGAAGTTATAGAGGAGGAGGCTGAGCTTGAATTTGTATTAGAAGGAATAGACCTTAGCAGAAAGAAGAGAGTTGAAAGCAGGCCAAAAAAGGTACAAAAGGCTTAGTCGACCAGGTTGATGGTGGGTGCCGACGAAGGGAAAATGAGAGGAACTAGTGAGGAAGGTCGAACCCACTCGGCCAAGACCCCCAAAATAGAGAGCTCGGTTTAGCCTAAACCCATCATGCCGAGCAAAATAACTCAAAAATATCCGAAAAAGCGGATGTTAAAGTCTGCGGTGGCCTCTGGTAACACTGAAAGTGGTAAGGCTGCCAAAGATAAAAGGAGAAGGGTTGAACCTTCGCAGAAGTCTGGAGAGAAGGTCATTGAAGAGCGGCCTATTGTGCTCGAATACCTTAAAGAGATGGAAGAAAGGGCCAGGTTGGCGGCTCTTCACGGAGAGCAGGATACGAGCAAGATGGTTAGTTTATATTGATTATGGACATATATTTATTGCATTTCGAGCTGATGCTGAGGTCGATTTGCATTATGCATGTTGCTTGGTTAGTGAAGGGGCTCTAGATGGGAGTTGAAGAAGATAAGTCTGAGCTGAAGAAGGTGAAGATCAAGCTTGAGAAAAAGTTAGCTCGAGTGAAAGCTGATGCTACTAAGGATGCAAAGCAGCTAGATGCTCTGAAGGTCTTTCATGCCGTAGTAATTGGGTAGCTACGGGTGGATGCGAGGGCCAAGCTGGAGGAGATGGTGGAAGAGCACGGCAGGTTAGGGCACCACCTGATGTTGAAGGGTTACTCAGAGGAAGAGGTGGATGCCATTAAGGCGGACACCTATATTGAGGAGGAAGATGAAGAAGGGATGGATAAGGTTGCGGTAGGAGTGGTGGATAGGTTAGATGGTGTCTCCCGTCAGACTGTGCTTGACAATCAAGGGGACGACACCAAACACCCTGAGGGTGAGACTGAGAAGGTAGGGTAGGGAAATAAATTTGTATGAACATATTTGATGTGTATCGTAACTGTTGGATTGTGTATATCGAATAGAATCATAGGCTGAGTTTTTCAGTAACCCTTATGTAGGCACTTAGAGAAATGAATCTCAGATAAAAAAGACCTAGAGACAGAGCTTGCCAGGGACAAAGAGATGTTTACATCCTTGTTGTCTTCACAAGCGGAGCTGCAGGTTAGATCAAAAAAAGGCTTTTTTGCTTATACGCTATAATGACATAACTACTAAGTAGTAAGAACAATCATAGACGTAGAGGCATATATAAAAAATTTAGACAGTTGCATATAGGAAATATGTATCTGAGATACCGAAGAACATGGCATGAGGTGTTTCGATGAGTTGGTACTTCGACCTTTAGTCTTGTAGTTGTTCACAGTAGATGTTAGAAAATTGGATACCGTTTAGAAATGAGACACATATATATGTATGTTGATGGGTGTTCTGAATCGAACTGTATATAATATATTTATATTGTGCAGGTCTAATTGGATTCAGTTCGCTCACGCAAAGATGAAGCGCTTCAATGTAACTGAGAATTTGTAGAGGAGTTAGATAGGATGAGGGGGGCGAATGAGAACAGAGAAGACCGGCATGAAAAATTACACTTCAAATATGTAAAGGCAACCCAGGCTGTTGTCGACCTCTCTCGTAAGCTCGAGGAGAAAGAGGCCAAAATTAGCAAAGGATCAAAAGAGTTTACGGAGATGAAGGAACTTGCCGTAAAGCATCATAGTCGAATTGACACTCTGATCTCAAAGAATAGTTCGGTTGAAATGGCGCAGTATCATATTCAGGCGCTAGAAAGATCAGAAGGGCGATTTCGAGCTAATCTCCAAAATAAATGGGGATTCCCTCTCCTATCATGAGATGATATGATCCCAGGTCTAAGAGACCTGTGATAATGAATGGACCCTCTCAGTTGTCGGCTAATTTTCCAGTGTGAGGCTCTTTGCGATGCTGAGGAATTTCCCTGAGGATGAGATGGTCGATTAGGAAGGTACGATTTCTGACTCGGTTATTGTATGATTTGGATAGCATATGATGATATCGACCTAGCTTAGCGATGGCGCATTCCCTGGTTTCGTCAATCATATTGAGGTTGCAAGCCAGTTCAAACTCATTTTCCTCGTCAGTCAGCTCGTGATCTCGAACTGGGTGATAATATTTGGAAGAAATGACGGCCTCAGTGTCTTAGGCAAGGAGGAAAGGAGTGCATCCTGTTGACGCTCGTGGAGTGGTACAATATGCCCATAGGACATGAGGCAGTTCGCAAACCCAAATCCCTTTTTTCTATGAGTGAAGCCTTTTTTTGAGTCCATCAACGATGGTTTTGTTGGTAATTTTGGCTTGGCCATTGCCTTGAGGATAGTAGGGATTGGATGGTGAGTGGATGATATTATGTTAGTTGAGGAATGTGGCAATTTTTTCTCCAAAAAATTGGGGCCCATTATCGATGCGAATTAGGTGGGGGTACTCAAACTGAGTGATGATGTGTTCCCAGATAAAAGAGAAGACCACTTCTTCTCTGGTTTGACATAGAGGAACTCCTTTTATCTATTTTGTAAAATAATCGGTAGTCATGAGTAGGTGATGGCGGTTACCTGGAGAGTTAGGAAATTCGCCGATGAGATCAAGTGCCCATCTTTTGAATGGCCAGAACACCTTGCTTGCATAGAGCTTGAGCGTAGGGGCGCGTATCATGTGTCCATGTCGTTGGTAGGTGTCACATCTGCGTGAGTACTCTTCTGCTTGCTTGCGCATGCCAAGCCAGAATAATCCTTGTGCAATAGATATGTTTGCTAGTGATCGACCTGCGGCATGGGAGCCACAAGTCCCTTCATATAATTTGCAGAGCATTTCATCTGCTTTAGATTTGGAGAGGCACTTGAGATAAAACCCTGTGACAAAAAGATGGTATAGCGTACTATTTTGATTTGTGTAGCACTTTGAGTTGTTGATCAACTATCGGCGCTCTTTTGGATCCACTGGAAGTGGTCCATTACAACTGTTGTCGACACCGAGGTAGGCTAAGAAAGGCTTTTGCCAATCGTCGTCTCCCCGTTTATAGCCCCCAGTGTTGATCGTGCATACTGAAATACGATCAATGTTGGGGGTTGAAATGATCTCGATCTAGAGATATCAAGCTTCTGTACCCAAGACCCCGGCCAGATATGCCAAGGAATTGGCGCGTCGGTTTTAACCCCGAGGAAGATAATTGAGAGTTGTTTTTGCAAACTTGTTCATCCTATCTACAACGAGGGCTGCGTATTCTATCATCTTCTCATTCTTCTTATATTGCTCAGAGTAGTGGTGGACGATGAGTACTGAATCTGCATAAACTAAGAGTTTGGAGACTTAGAGCTCAAGAGAAAGATCGAGTCCATGAATGAGAGCTTCATATTCGATGACATTATTTGAGGCCTCAAAATCTAAGCAGATTGATTTCTCAATTTTGTCATTAGAAGGGTTAATCAATACGATTCCAATTCCTGACCCTGCGCGTCCAGCCGATTCATCCGTGAGAAGTCTCCACCCTTTCGTCGTAATCCATTCAGCTCGCTTGTCAAATGGTTTGGTGGGTAGATCTTTAGGATTTACTTATGTAAGTTTAGGATCGTGTTCTTCCCACTCAAGATCTTCCACTGGAAAATCCAGGAGAAAATTGGCAATGGCCTGACCCTTTTTGGAATGACGTTACTCAAACTAGATATCATGTTCTCCCAAACTGACAGACCACTGCTGCACTCTTCTTGATTTTTCTTTCTTAACTAGAACTTCTCTAAGTGGGTAGTTCGTCATGGCTTTGACAAAATGAGCTTGGAAGTAGTGCTTGAGTTTATGTGAAGTGTAGACAAGAGTGCGAAGAAGTTTCTCAATTTTAGAGTACCTGTCTCTGCTGGAGTGAGGTTTTTGCTGATGAAACTGACAGGTTTATCGACTTTCCCCTCAAGGTGGATGAGAACCGATATGAGTGAAGTATCAGTGACTGCTAGGTAGATAATCAGTTTCTCATTATCTACTGGGGTGCACATTATTGACGACCTCCCCAAGTAGGTTTTGAGATCCTAAAAAGCTGCTCCACATTCTAGTGTCCATATGACCTATGTATTTAGTTGAACCTTTCCTCTTTTGCTACAACCGCAGAGTAACAGGAATAGCCAACGATAGCGGTCTAAAGATTTAGAAATGAAATGGTTAATATCGGTAATTTTGCCGCAAACTTTCTGAACGTCTTCTGTTGTTCTTAGAGAAGGCATGTTGAGGAGAGCCTGAATCTGATCTAGATCGGCCTCAATCCCCTTCTTGCTGATGAGATGACCTAAAAATCGGCCAGAATGGACCCCGAATTGACATTTATCAAGGTTGAGACGCATTCTGTAAGATCGAAGGATATTGAATATAGTATTGAGATCTGAGATGTGATTGGCCGACTGTATGCTCTTGTACAAGAGATCGTCGATGTAGACTCCAATAACTTTCCCTAGATCTGTTTTGAACATAGTAGTTATCAACCTATAATATGTGGCACCTGCGTTTTGAGTCCGATTGGCATGACTTTGTAGCAATAAAGACCTCTCTCAGTTATGAAAGTTATCTTTTCTGGATCTTCTTCCAGAAGTGGAATCTGATTGTACCCCGAACCAGTATCCATCATAGATAGGAGATCATGGCCCGCTGTAGAATCGAGGATCTTATGGATGCTGGGAAGAGGGAAACTGTCCTTTGGAGCATGACTATTCTAATCGGTGAAATCGATGCAAACTCAGACTTTTTCATTCTTCTTTGGTACAGCGATAATATTGGATATCCAGTCAGGATATTTGGCTTCTCAAATGAATCTCACTTTGATCAATTTTTCGATCTCGGTGTTAACTTTATCTTGAAGACGAGGTGACAGTCGTCGCTGTTTCTGTTTGACTATTGCAGCATTGATGTTGATGGATAATTTGGGGTACGCCTTGGCCTGATCGACCCCAGGCATTTCTTCGAAAGACCACGCAAAAACGTATCAATTGAGTTGCAAGAACTGAATGAGAGCATCTTTTTCATGTTGAACCAGCTTAGTTCCAATAAAAGTACCTTGACCAGATCCATTGAGGTTGATGTATTTTGTAGGCTCCTCCGTAGAAGATTGATCGCTGAGGTGATCAGCTTTCTGTAATTGCTATGCAGGCAATCTGTCAAAGGTATCAGGGATTGCAGAGACGGTATTCTCATAAGCTTGAGAGATCTTCTGACTACCTCTGATCTTATAAATACCATTGCCATATTTAAATCGAAGTGCCTGATAATAGGTGGAAGCGATTACTTCCATGTTGCGAATCCAGCAGCGGCCCATAATCCTGAGATAATGGGATTTGGCGTTGATGACATAGAAAATGACGTCGATGGTGGTTGTTCCTGCAGTGATAAGTAAGATGATCTTGCCTACTAGTTCTTCTCTGGAACTATTGAACCCACTGATATCGGTGTCACTCTAAATAACTTGGTCGTCCAAACCCATTTGGTCGATAGTGCCCTGAAAAAGAATCTTAATACCGCTTCGAGTATTAATCATCATTGTGTGTATGACAAACTTCTTAGTTTTTAGCATTATTACTAACGTATCATGATGTGGAAATTTAACATGGCTAGTATTACAATCTTCGAATGAAATTCCAAGCTGGTGATTGCTTGACTCAGGGAGAAGCTTGGCTTCTTTATCTTAAGGTGTAAGATCGTAGCATTCTAATAGTCTCTTGCACTTGGATCTATTAGAATTGGTGATCTGATTCATTTTGATCATGTTATTGTGATGCATATAGTTGAGGTGCTTCACCTCAGTTTGATCATTGGCAGGAATAACTTTAAGCTACTTCTTATAGCTGCCATTTTTGTACGATTCTAGATCAACAATATATTTGAACATTCATCCTTCTTTGAAAATGTATTCAATCAACCTCTGCAAAGCATAGTAATTGTCAGTAGAATGATGGTTTACCTTATGATGTAGGCAATATGGTCGATTTTCGATTGGCTCCAGTGGCTGAGAGACGCGATAGAGTTGATCCTTCAAAAGTATTGGAAAAATTGTAGAGATTCAGACGTTCATCTTTGGGATGATGGGTTTGTTAGGCAGACCACTTTTCCTATGATAGCCAGTATTTCCCTTGGTGCGCTTCTTATCTCCCTGTCCCTCCTTTGGTTCAGTATTCTGATCTGTAAATGGACCTTTGGTGGGAAGGACAGATTTAGTAGATTTGTGTTGCTCAGACATCATCATTTCCAGGTCGACATAACTATTGACCTTGGTGATCATATCCTCCAAGGTCGCAGGATTGTTGAGAAAAAATACTCTTTGGCCTTACAATTGTGTTGGAGTGCGTTGGTGAAAGTAGTAACAGCAGTCTTCTGATTGAGGTTATCCACTTTACGCGCAAGCTCTAAGAATTTCTTTACAAAAGCCTCGAATTTCTCTTCGTGTGACTGTTTGAGACTGATTAGAGAATACAAATTCTCCTTTCTGTCCCTGTTGTGAGCATACGTCGTGATGAACTATTTCCGCAGCTGTTCGAACGTATATATGGAATCTTTAGGGAGAGAATGGAACCATCGGAGTGGTTCCTCCTGCAGACTGGTAGCGAACAGATGGTAAAGAATGTGGTTAAGATTGGAGTACAACCCCAATGAATCACGGTACTGTTGAATGTGTTCTTTCGGATCAGTACCATTGTATTTACAAATTTTTGGAGTATGGAAATCTTTCGGTATCTCCATATCGAATAGTTCTTTGGCAATTGGACTTCCTTGTAATCTTGTGGTCTCGCTGGTAGTACCCCGAACTTGTGCTTCGATCAACTCCTTAATCCATTTGTCCATATGCTCTTTTGTAACATAATGACGTGTTGGCTGAATTGTTGTACAAGCGGGTATTGGATGATGAGTACCAGTACCTTCACTCACACGATCTCATGCTAGAATTTGTTGCTGAGGTCGATGTTCCCCCTCCTGAGGGACAGATATTCCATAACCTTGGCTGACTTCGAATTAAACTCCACCTCCTAAATGTATGGAGGGTTGTGGCTCATGCTGAAGATTCCTAGAAATAACTCCTCGAGGCCCCAACCTTTCCCTTACAAAAATACGGGAGGTCTTTGGCAATTGATCGTGACCTCTTGTTGGTGGAGCCTGCTATGTATTTTAGAGAGCCTCGAGAGCAGTCTGTATTATTGTTAATTGGTCTTCATGTCATTTGAGCGCTGTCAAATGAGCTTGTCGTTCTGCATCGAGCTCTTTCTCACAGAGCTCTCGATCCTTAGTTAACTGAAGTTCGAGCTCGGCGTATTTCTCTATTTTGGTATTGAGATTCGCCCGTAACTCTGTAACATATCCTGGCTCCAGAGTTAGTGATTGAGGTAGATATCTTATTACAAGTGATCTCTAAGTCTAGAAATGCTTGAATCCTGTAACTAAGAAGCTTGAGTATTTTGAGAATCTAGAGAAGTAGTTTCTTATGTAATTTTTCTGGTCCCTGTCTCTTCTGGAACTTCTACTTTATATAGGCTCGTTCCGCAGCTCTTCGTCGTGTTGGGGCACATTATCCGAACAATGTGGTTAGTGGCAGTTGACTGAGTAACTGACGAGTTCGTGAGAGACAAGTGTCTTTGACTTATTCAGGTTTTCCGGTTTAAGCTCGACGCATGCTCTTCACTAGTTCGTGTGGTAGGTTGAAATGTTGACTGGAGAAGTTATGATGAAAAATGCGTGAGCCTGAGATGGGGGTAATTCAAACTGGCGATAGCTCGATTTTAGGTAAGATTAAGGGATATGTCCCTACAGCCTCGGATTTACATTCTGGCATAGAAGGTTAGTAGGGAATATGTGATGTATGTATGTTTTTTTTTTTAAGATCATATTTTGTATTTAGGAAAATCTAAAAATTACTCTTTATAGTAATCTATGAAAACCTGTTTGATATATGATATATGAAAGATATTTGTATTCGAATGACGTATATGTAAAAGATAATGATAGATTCCTAAACCTGTATGTAGGTCGATCGTGAAGAGAGTTTGTGTAGGATAAAAAACTCATTTCTAGATCTGTAGTTGATATGGTGAGTTCACCTGTTAATGAGGCGCCGACCTCTGGTGATCAGCAAAGTCCAAGATTGAAATGTTTGACAGTGAGGAAGAAGTAGGGGTTGATCAATTTCCAAATTTCCCTGGAAGATTGGTAGCCTATCCTCCTCCTTCTGATATATTCAAAGAGTTTTGCAAAGTCAAGGCTTCTGTAGGAGGTAAATGGGGTAACTGTATAGAACATGTCGGTCGGCAGCTTAGAGGTTGTACTATAGCAACGGGGCAAGAATATTTTTATTTGTTGGCTAATTTGGAGAAGGAGAAACGAGATAGGGGTATAAATGAATTAATCTCCTTGGAGTACTTCGATGGGAGTATTCAGAGTAAACTTTCAGAGAGTTTTTTTTGTTACCAGTTTCAGTTAAAGTACGGGTTGAGTCTCCCCCTTAGTAATCTGGCGAAAGGGATTATGAACACCATCGGGGAATGTCATGTTCAGTTGAATGGAAACATATGGGAGGTGATAAGTATTTGTGAATTTCTGAATAAATGGTGGGAAGGGGATGGGAGAATGAGGAGGATATCCCCTGAGGATGTTTTGCAGTTTTATGGGGTAAAAATTATTCTACAAGTGGAGGGGCATATTTCGTTGCGAGCTCGACTCGGCCTCGTTTCTTCGATCTGAACTCGACAGGTCGACCATGGAATGATAATGCGATATGGGTGAAGGGTGATTAACTTCATAAAGATGATGAAGAACCCATAGAACTTCTACTTAGAACTATAAAAAAAATAAGTATAACCATGTATAATGTATGAGATTGATACGTTGAAATTGTATGATGCACTACTGATGATAATATATTGTGAATGAAAGGTCCTAAATCACAGGTGAAGAGGAAAGAGTCTTTGTTGGATACAGTTGCTCAGGAAGGGACATATCTTAAAATTGTGTTAGAAGAACTTGGCATTGGAAGGAAGAAACGTGTTAACAGCCGAGCCGAAAAAGTTTAAAAATCCCTGTCGGCAAGGCTAATGATGGGTGTTGATGGTAGCAAGAAGAAGGGAACTGATGGGGAAAGGTGAGGGAACTTGCCTAAGACCCCTGAAGTGGACTTCATGGGGATATCAGAGTCTACTACGTCGATCAAACTAGCTCGAACGTTTCCCAAGAAAAAAATGTTGAAGCATCCTTTGACCTCTGAAACCACGGGAAGTGGGGAGGTCACAGAAAAGGCGAAGAAGATAAGGGTTGAACCTTCTGAAATGTTAGGGGTGAAGATTGCATAAGATCGACCTATTGTAGAGGACGATTTGAAAGAGGTGGAGGAAAAAGCTAGATTGGCAGCTTTCCGCGGGGAAAAGGATATGAGAAAAATGGTAGGTTCATATGCTAGAATATGTGATAAATCTTTGTACTGTAATTCAACCTAATAATAAGGTTAATTTTGTTTGTTTTGTAGGTTGCTCGCCTGATGAAGAGGATATACCTCGGGGTTGAGGAGGAGAAAACTAAGTTAAAGAAAAAGAAAGTCAAGCTTGAGAAGAAAGTAGCCCGAATGAAAGTTTATTTTTGCAAGGAGGGAAAGTAGATGGAGGCCCTGAAGGCTTCGCAAGTGGAGAGATCAATAATCTACATGCAGAAGCGATAGTGAACTTGTAGGAGGTAGTAGCTGAGCGTGACAGACTCGGGTACTACCTTATATCAAAGGGGTACTCTGAAGATGAGGTGGATACCATTAGGGCTGACACCTATGTGAATAAGGAGGAAGATGATGAAGAGATTGAAGATGTTACTATTGGAGTTATGGACGGGCTGGATGGTGTTTCTCCCCAAATGGTGCGAGACAACCAAAGGGACGACAATGAGCGCCCAGAGGGGGAAGATGAGAAGGTAGAGTAGAATGATGATTTTATGATTGTATGAATATTTGGGAATGTTGTAAACTGATGAGATATTGTGTGTTGGATAGAATTTTGTAGGCTAAGTTCTTTTTTATAAACCTTGTTGCAGGAACTTAAAGAAACACGCCTCAGAATAAAAGATTTAAAGACTGAGCTTGCTAAGAAGAGAGAGACCTATCCGTCCCTGTTGTCTTCGCAAGCTGAGCTGCAGGTTAGAATAGAGCAAGAAATATTTAACTTATATACTTTATTAGTATAGAGCTACCAAGTAATAAATAGAGTGTAGAGATAGACCAAAAACCTATTATCGGTTTAGGGGCAATGGCACTGAAATGGTGCACAAGAAATACCAAAGTATTGACAAATTAAAATATAGAAAATGTGTACCTTAGATTTGGAAGTATACGTTATGGAGCATCCATCTGAGATTGTATTTCGACCTTAAGTCTAGAAGTAGTTTTACACAGTAGATGTCAAAAAATAGATATCTTGCTAGAAATGAGATATATCTGTGAATAAGTATTCTGAATCAAACTTGATATATTGTATCTGCAATGTACAGGTCGAATTGAAGTCAGCTCGCTTGCACGAAGATGATGCACGCCAATGTAACCAAGAATTTGTAGAGGAGTTTAACAGGATGAGAGAGGCGAATGAAGACAGAGAAGATCAACATGTGAAGGTGCATATCAAGTTTGTTGAGGTAACCCAAACTGTTATCGACCTCCCTCAAAAGATCGAGGAAAAGGATGGTGAAATTAACAACGGGCAAAAAGAACTCGCAGAGTAAAAAGAACATGCGGCAAAGCTCAAAAGCCAAAACGATGCGTTGATGGCAAAGAGTAGGGAAACTGACATAGCTCGATACCGTATATAGGCGCTAGAAAGATCAAAGGAAGGGTTAAATCATTTTGTGGCCAGTTTGAAGGATAAAGTGGTCAGGAAAATAAATAATCAAGAGAAAATTCGAACTGATCTAGCGAATAGCAAGACCGAATTGGAGCGATTGAAGAAGAAAATAGTTAATAAAGATAACGAGCTGAAGAGAGCTCGAGATGATCTATCTGCGTCTGAAGTTGCAGTTGAACAATTATACATAGTTTTACCTACAAAAGATATGGAATTTCAGATGGTGCAACGTAAGTGTGATGAGTTGAATGAAAGAGTGGCACAATTTAAGACCGAATTGACGCAGGCCAGTTTGCGTGGCAGAAATGCCGAGGCTGGAGAACGCTTGAGGAAAAATAAAAATGATGTTAAGGTTTCCCTTGTTCAAGGTGATGTAGTCATCCTGTCAGCTCATACAAGAGAGTTGAAGAGGGATATAGCTCGAATTCAAGGTCATGTGTGGAAAGGTGTTGAGCGGTTAAGGGAGTGCAAAAAGAAGTTGGATGCTGCTCTTTCTAGGGAATAAGGGCTAGAGCGGGCTATCAGAGGGAAGGAGATTTTGATACAGTAGAAAGATGAGCTATTACATAGGATTCCAGCTGTAGACGATTTGAACAGGGAGATGAGGCAATTCATGCTCAGGTAGCGGATTTAAATGTGATTAATCAAGCTGAATCAGATAAAACTGACAAGAAATTGGAAGATAACATTACATATTTAGCTCGAGTATGCAGCGAAATGGTATGGCAAAAAGGACGGCATACGAGGTTGAAAGACCACCTTCATCGAGCGAGAGTAAACTTTTCTAAGACAGTTATACCTCATGCGACACATTCAGAATTGTTGAGGGCGGTGATCGCCTATTTTGTAGAGGAGGTAAAAAGACTTGAGTTAGAAAGAGATACCTTGTTTAAAAGTTTATCAGACAGGGGATGTATTTGGAGAGCTAACATAGATCAAGGAAATTGTACGGGCTCCATGGAAACAAAATTAGGCCCCTCGACCTGCTGAATTGATAGAGCAGGGAAGGATTATTGTGACTGCCCGAGCTCGAGAATTTATGGCTGGTCGACCTCCTGTTGTAGGGGAAAGCGTAGCTGACATCCCAACAGCATAAATAATCCATTGTAAAGGTTGTATAAGTAACCTTAAATAAAAAGTAGTTGTTGCAGACATGTTGAGAGATGAAAGCTAGTTTTATATTTGCTTTATCTTATGTATGGTAGTATTTTTGATTGAAAACTAGTATTACCTTCGTTTTAATCGCAAAAATTTAGTAGAGTCAGCCAAACTAAGTGTTATCCTTGATTTAGCTGGTATGATGTCGTAGCCATATTGAGGTAGATAAAAGCCAGATTTACCTTTGCTTTATCTTATGTCTGGTAGAGTCTTTGATGTAAAACAAGTATTACCTTAATTTTAATCATAGAGATTTAGTAGAGTCAACCAAACCAAGTGTTATCCTTGATCTAACTAGTATAGAGGTCGATTAAAAACTAGTATTATCTATGCTTTAATATATGTACAACTGCGAAGTAATAGGAACAGCCAACGACAGTGGTCTGAAAATTTTGAAACAAATCGGTTGATAGCGGTAATCTTGCCAGCTAGTTTCTGAACATCTTTCGACGTTCTTGGAGATGGCATGTTGAGGAGAGCCCAAATCTAATCTGGATCGGCCTCAATCCCTTTTTTGCTAATGAGGTGGCCGAGAAATTGACCTGAATGTACTCTGAATTGACACTTATCAAGATTGAGACGCATCCTGTAAGATCAAAGAATGTTGAATATTATGTTGAGATCTGAAATGTGGTTGGTGGACGGTATGCTCTTGTACAAGAGATCGTCAATAGCTTTCCCAAGATGTGCTTTGAACATAGTAGTCATTAACCGTTGATAAGTTGCGCCTACATTTTTGAGTCCGAAGGTCATGACTTTGTAGTAGTAAAGTCCTTTTTCAGTGATGAAAGTGGTCTTTTCTTGATCTTCTTCCAAGAATAGAATCTAATTGTATCCAAAAGCAGCATCCATCATAGATATGAGTTCATGACTTGCTATAAAATCAAGGATCTGATGAATGTTGGGAAGAGGGAAACTGTCCCTTGGAGTATGTTTGTTTAGATTAGTGAAATCTACACAAACTCGAACTTTTCCATTCTTCTTTGGGACAGCGACGATGTTTAATATCTAATCAGGATATTTGGATTCTTAAATGAATCCCACTTTGATCAATTTCTCGATCTTCATGTTAACTTCATCTCTAAGTCGAGATGAAAGTCATCACTGCTTCTATTTGACCGACATGGCGTTCATGTTGATGGCCAAATTATTGCATGCCTTGGCCGGATCGGCCCCATACATCTCATCGAAAGACCATGCAAAAATATCTCGATTGATTTGCAAGAACTGAATGAGAGTATCTTTTTCATGTAATACCGATGAAAGCACCTCTGCTAGGTACATTAATGTTGATGTATTCGGTGGGCTCCTCCGTGGAAGGCTGATTATCGGGGTGATTAGCTTTCTGTAATTGTTATGCAGCATATCTGTCAGAGGTATCTTGAAAAGTAGAGACGGCCTTTTTACAAGCTCGATAAAGCTTTTGACAACCCCTGATCTCATAGATACCATCGTTGTGTTTGAAGCTTAGTGTTGGAAGCGATTGCTTCCATGTTATGAATTAAATAGCAGCCCATAATCCCGAGATAACGAGATTTGGCATTGATCACATATAAGATGACATCGATTATGGCTGGTCCTGCGGTAATAGGTAAGATGATCTTGCCTACTCACTATTCTTTAGAACCATTAAATCCACTGATATCAGTATCGCTTTAAATAACTTGATCGGCCAATCCCATTTGGTCGATAGTACTCTAAAAGATAGTCTCAATATCACAGCCAGTATCGATCATCATTGTGTGCATGACAAACTTCTTCATCTTGAGTATTATGACTAATACATCATGATGTAGAAACTTGATAAGGCTAGTATCGTAATCTTCGAATGAGATCCCAAGCTGGCGATTGCTCGACTCAGGCATAAGTTTATCTTCTTTGTCTTGAGGTGTGAGATCGCAGTATCCTGATAGTCTCCTATACTTGAATCAGTTAAAGTTGATAATCTGATTAATTTTGATCATGTTGTTGTGACGCATTTGGTAGAGATGCTTCTCCTCAGCTTGATCTTCGACCTGAACAACTTCAAGCTGCTTCTTATAGCTGCATCCTTGTATGATTCCAGGTCGACAATAAATTCAAACATTTGTCCCTTCCTGAAAATGTATTTTAGCAACCTCTGTAAAGCATAGCAATTGTCAATATAATGATGGTTTACCTTATGATGCATGCAGTACAGTCAGTTCTCGATTGGTTCTAGTGGTTGAGAGAGACGGTAAAGCTTATCTCTTGAGAGGATTGGAAAAATTATAGAGATTCGAACATTCATCTTTGGAAGGACCAGTTTGATTTGTGAACCACCTTTCCATGGGTTGCCAGTATTTCCCTTGGTGTACTTTTGGTCACCCTGATCCTCCTTTGGTTCAATGCTTCGATCTCTAGATGGACCCTTTGTGGTAAGGACGGATTTAGTAGATTTCTTCCTTTTGGACATCATCATTTCCAGGTCGACGTAACTAGTTACCTTGGTGATCATATCTTCCAAGGTCGCAGGTTTGTTGAGGAAGAGGTGCTATTTGGCTTTGCAGTCGAGCTGGAGTGCGTTGGTGAAAGCAGTAACAGCTATTTTTTAATCGAGATTGTCTACTTTATGCACAAGCTCTAAAAACTTCTTCGCAAAAGCCTCGAGCTTCTCTCTGTGTGACTGTTTGAGACTGATAAGAGAATATAAATTTTCTTCTTTATCTCCATTGTAAGCATACATCTTGATGAATTGTTTCTACAGCTGGTTTAATGTGTATATAGAGTCTTCAGGTAGAGAGTAGAACCATCGGAGCAGTTCTTCCTGCAGACTTGTGGCGAATAAACGGTAGAGAATATGGAGAAGGTTGGAATACAAACCCAATGAATCACGGTATTGTTAAATGTACTCCCTTGGATCGGTGCCCTTGTATTTGTGAATTTTCAGAGTATGGAAACCTTTTGGTATTTCCATATCGAATAGTTCTTTAGCAATTGGACTTCTGTGTAGCTTAGTAAGGTCGTCTATTGTGCCCAGAACTTATGCCTCGGTCAACTCCTTAATTCATTGATCTATATGTTCTTGTGTGACATAGTGACGTGTCGATTGAGTGACTTGACAAGGAGGTTACGGATTGTGAGTACAGGTACCTTCACTCAAACGATCTCATACTGGAACTCGAGGTGGAGGTCGTTGTTCTTCCTCTTGACGGATGGAAAATAAGTGACCTCGGCTGATCTCAGACTGAACTTCACCACCTAAATAAATGGAAGGCTAAGGTTCATTCTAAATATTTTTGGAAATTGCTTTGTTGGTGGCTCCTCAAGGTCTCAATCTTTCCCACGCATAAACCCAGGAGGCTTCTGGCAACTGATCGCGATCTCTTGTTGGGGATGCCTACTGAGTATTTTGCAGAGCATGCAAGGCAGTCTGTATTGTTGTTATTTGATTTTCATGTCATTTGAGTATTGTCAAATAAGCTTGTCATTCGGCGTCGAGCACCCTCTCACGGAGCTCTCGGTTAAGAGTTAATTGACGTTCGAGCTCGTTATGTTTTTCTGTCTCAGTGTTGAGATTCGCCAGTAGCTCCGTAAGTTATTCTGGCTCAACTAAAAGATTGAGCAGGATTCCAGTTGTTGGTCTTCTGGAAGTAACCATGATTGAAATTTGTAGTATAGTGAATGAATGCCTTAGGATATCGTGGAAATGATTTCTTTCCCACAGACAGCGCCAAATGTAATGGCCTAATTCCGTAAGCTCAAAGTAGCTTGGAATTAGCTCTTACACCAATGTACTTGTGACAAAATTTAATAGAAAATAAGAAATGACACAAGTGATCTAGCATAGAAAACTTCTAAATAGATAAAAAAAAACCATAACCTCAAGTTGAGGGTTTTTGTAATAGTAACTTTTATTGTTTGAGGCTGATATCTTACTACAAGTGATATCTTGACTTAAAAATTCTTTATCTTGTGAATAAGAAGTTTGAAGTTTTGAGAATCTAGAAAATGTAGTTCTCTTGGTTATTTCTCGTGTCTTTTCTGGTCCTTGTCTCTTCTGAAACTTTTTCTTTATATAGGCTGTCTTTGCAGTTCTTCATCGTGCAGAAGCACATTCTCCGAACAATGTGGTTAGTGGTGGTTGACTGAGTAACTATTGAGTTCGTGAAAAATAGGTGTCTTTGACTTCTTTAGGCTTTTCTGTTAGAGCCCGACCCACGTTTTTTATCAGTTCGTGGAGTAGGTGGCAATGTTAATTGTTGAAGTCATGTGGAGAACGTGTGGGTCTTACATGGAGGTAGCTTGAACTGGAGACAACTCGATTTAGGTAAGGTCGATGGGTAGACCCCTACAGTAGCTAACACTTTCCTTTCTTTGTAGTTATCGTAAGAAATAAAATACTTAACTTCAATAGTCAATTGCTTTTCCAAGAACACAAAAGACTAATTTTAAAGTAACACAAAGTTGATATATGCAAAGAATAATTTAAAATAACTAAAGTTCAGGAAAAAAAAAATTAAGCACATTTAAATGAAAATAATTAACTTATGTTCAATTTAAAATTTAAAATCCAGAAAATAGGCAAAGCTATTCAAAAAATTGCAAATATTGATTCTAAGATTTGTAGTGGTTATACTTTTGGAACACTGGTCATTTGGAAGGTTAAAAGTGTTATACGCTTATTATGATTGTATTACTATAACATCCTCGTATCTCCTCTATGCCGCATTGGAATAAATGAATAACCTAACTCTTAAGGTCGAGGCACTCGTCTCTAGGTCAATTGTAGCGCACTCTTCATATCCATAATTTACGTTATGAAAGTTATATACTATTAAATTGATACTTTCCCTGGTTTAATTTTTACATGAAGTTGGCGCCCCATCTTTAACAAAAATGTTCGTAAAAGCTAAGCCACCTCCAGGAACATTAGAAACACATTTACAGAGTGTAAATACATATGCATGGCAAATAAGAACCACGAAAAGGTAGAAAAAAAATACCTGGTATGAGGAGAGTTCTTCACTTCCATTCCTTCATCATTGTAAGCTCTCCGATTTTAATCATGCAACTCATTAAAGTTATGTTTTAAGACCATGCTAAAGTTACACAAACCAAATATATAGTTTATTTAGAAACTCTTATACTTCACATTTTCCCCAAGTTTTGTTGGAGATGCAGGGGATTGAACCTTGTACCCCTCGCATGCAGAAGTGAGCGCTCTATCATTTGAGCTACATCCCCATTTTTAAATTCATAATCATATTTCCATTGGGACAATATTATTTGAGATTATATAGATGTGCATGATCTATAACGTTGGCTGATACGGGCGCTTGATGTTGAGTGAGCAGTTAAAAATATAATGGGTGTTCATGGGATCACATCAAACTATCTAGGCAAATCCCCTTCTGCCAGTATACAAATAATATATCATTCGTATGTCTCATCTCCCTAAGACTCCTGAAATCGTTACCTAGAGTGTCAAGGAACATTGCACTTGAAGCAAAAAAAAGCCTTTTACAATTTGGGAACTCATATTTTTTTAATCTTCCCCCCCACATTCATTTAATATCAGCGCCGAGCAATTCTGGTACAGCACTTGAAGTTTTAGAGTGCCTGAAAGACTTGTTAGCAGTAAAAGCACTTGAAAGACTTGTTATCTGTAAAGTACCTAATGTTGAGTACTTTAAAGACTTGTTATCTGTAAAAACACTTAAAATTTGTTTCAAGATGAATAAAATTTTCTTATCCAGACTTTGTGTTGATATAGAATAGAATAACTCTAGAAATCAAGCTGCATGATCTGAAGACTTTTGAATATTGTATGAAATGAAATGCATGAGATCAGAAAGTAAATTTTTTTAACAATTGAACTGTAGAAATTTGCTTGTAAAGTGAAAATATTTGTGTAAATGTAAAATATGATTTGACCTGTATGCTAAAAATTGGGGAGGAGGGAAAAGTATAAAAGTTTCAGAATGAAAAATCAATCTCGAAGAGGTCGTTCTAGAATATTTGATTTGGAAAGAATAAGCTCGATTTGGAAAGAATAAGCTCGATTTGGAATAGGAGGAAATGACGGAGGTCGATAGGGAGAGATATGTTCAAATAACTTTTCTTAAGATATTAGGGTTCTGTTACGAGATAATAGGATTATATCATGACTTGTGGGGGGATTGGTAGTAAAAATTGTATAAATAAGGGTGGAACGAATTCTAAGTAAGGGGAAGGAATTAAGAATGGCTTGGACTCAATCTGAAAGAATTTGTTATGCCGCTGAGGGGCGATTTGTTTGAGCTCGACCCACGTCTTTCATCAGTTCGTGGAGTAGGTGACAATATTGACTGGAGGAGTCATGTGGAGAATGCGTGGATCTGTCATGAAGGTAGTTTGAACTAGAGATAGCTCGATTTAGGTAAGATCAAGGGGTAGATCCCAACAGTTACCGTGAAGAAATATTGTCTTGACATCTAGTTGCTCAAGATTCAAATCTTCAACTGCAATTATATACATCACAACCCGAATAGTAGATATCTTCACAACAGAAGCAAAGATCTCGCCAAAATCAACGCCTTATTTTTGCTGAAAGCCCTTCATCACAAGTCTAGCCTTGAATCTTCTTGAACCGTCAAATTCCTACTTTAGTCTGTAAAGCCACTTGTTGTGCAATGTTCTCTTCCCTTTCAATAACCAAACTAAATCCCAAGTTCGATTAACTGATAATGACTGCATCTCATCATCTATAGCAAGCTCTCACTTGATCTTGGCTTCCACATCTAAAAGCCTCCTTGTAACTTTCAGGTTCACAACCATTTGTAAGTAATAAGTGATTAAAGGAGTTAACGTACCTAGCCGGAATTCTTGCAACTCTCAGTTCCTTTCGAAGTGTTATTGGAATGTCTAGATCATTAGGTTCCTCGTTTTGATCCGGTGCATCAGAATCAACAACGACTTCTTCATCAACCTCTTGAGAAGGTTCATCATCTTTAAGGTCGACACTTTCCACTGCTTCACTTAGACTTCTTTTACTAGGTACTTTGAAATCTTTATACAAGACTTCCTCATTGAATATAACGTTACAGCTCCAGATAACTTTCTGATTCTTTGCATCCCAAAATCGGTACCCAAATTCATCACCACCGTATCCAATACAAATGCACTTCATCGACTTTGCATCTAACTTGGTCCTTGTATCTGAATTATCAAGTACATATGAGGTTCAACCAAAAATACGCAAGTGATTAAGGTTTACCTCCTTACTGGTTCATGCTTCTTCAGGAAGTCCAAAATCCAAAGCCGTTGAAGGCCCTCTGTTAATCAAGTATGCCACCGTACTAACCGCATCCACCCAAAAACACTTTGGAAATCCAGTGTTGAGTTTCATACTCCTCGCTCTTTTGTTTATTGTTCGATTCATGCGTTCTGCAATACCATTTTATTACGGTGTTCCGAGAATAGACTTCTATCTTCTAATCCCGTTTGATGCGCAAAAGTTTTCAAACTCGTCACTACAGTATTCACCCCCATTATCTAACCTGAGACACTTCAGTTTTAAACCGGCTTTATTTTCAACTAGAGCCCTCCACCTCTTGAATTTATCAAATGCATCTGATTTGTTCTTTACGAAGTAGACCCACAGTTTACGAGTAGCATCATCGATAAAGTAAAGTAATAATAAGAACCACCAAGATAAGACACCTTGGTTGGCCCCCAAACATCCGTGTATACAAGATCCAGCTTTCAAGATTTCCTTGATCTTCCAGATAATTTGAAACTGACCTTCTTTTGTTTCGCAAGAACACACTCTTCACAAAACTTGAGATCAACTTCAGCAAGACCGTTTAGCTTTCCCTTTGTTGCCATTATCTTCATCCCCTTTTCACTCATGTGACCGAGCTATTTGTGCCACGTACTTGTATCAATCCCCGGAGTGGCCGTACAAATAGTAAAAATTATATTTTGCGTTGTATACAACGTTCCTTGTCGCAAGCCTCGAGCTACTAGCATAGCTCCCTTTGTAACATTCCAGAAGGTTATGCCAAAGGTACTTACATATCCGCCATCATCTGCCAATTTGCTAACCAATATAAGGTTATGCCCCAATTTAGGTACAAGTTACATATTCTGTAAAACCAACGTTCCCCCTGAAGGTAACAACAACCTAGCGTTTCCCTTTTCAGTAATATTGCGTGTACTCTTATCTGCAAGAAAGACCGTACCGAAGTCGTCTTTAACAATATTGGTTAGGAAACCTACGTTTGCAGTAGTATGGATTGAGGTACCCGAATCAACTATCTAAGATTCATTCACATCGTCACACGATAGTAGTAGAGCCTCGTCATAATTAACCTCATCAGTAAGGTTCATTGTATCTTTCTTTTTATTATCAATCTTCTTAGAAGAAAAAGAGTTATAATCTCGCCTAAAGTGACCCTTCATTTCACAAGTCCAACACGCACCGGGCGGCTTAGACTTTTCTCTTGACTGTGATCGACCCCTTCCAAATTTCGGCCCTTTTTTGTTAAACCTCCCTCTTTCCTCGACGTTCAACATACTGCCGTTTGAACTCGAAGAGGGTTCAGATGTTTTACGCCTATTATCTTCACTCATAATCAACGAGACTATAGTGTCAAATTTGATGTCTTTCTTCCTCGATGAGTTGCTCACAACTATAATGAACCATTCCCAGCTCTCAGACATCTGCCCTAAAAGAACCCACGCTTTCACCTCCTCGGTAAAAGTAGTTTTAACGGATTCCAGTTGAGCATGTATGGTATTGAACTCACTGATATGAGCTTGCACACTACCATTATCCATCATCTTCAAAGTAAACAAGCACTGTAAAAGGTGTACCTTATTTGCCCCAGACGGTTCCGAGTACATAGCGGACAACGTCTCCATCAAACCTTTCGTTGTCGTCACTTTGGAAATCATGTGTAGAATCTGAGATGACAACGCTAACCTAACAGTTTTGAGCGTCTTGCGATCCAATCGCGCCCACTTAGCAACATCGTATTCTACTGGCATCATCTCAACTCCACCCAGTGGTAAATCAAGATCCTTCTGATAAAGGTAATCTTCTATCTGCATCTTTCATACTCCAAAATTAGATCCATTGAACTTCGTGATCTTCAACTTCTTCTGATTGTCCATCTCTCTTCACCACACAAGCCCTGTAACACTTACTCTAATACCAATTATTGAGAATCGAGGTAGCTACTTTCTCTTCTCTGGCAAGAACGATACGCAGAATAAGCCCCAACAGAAGAAACGATCAAGCAAGAACAATAACAACACAAGAATTCCGAGATGAGGGAAGTGGAAAACCCTTGCGGATAAAAAAACCACTCCCCGAACAATTCACTATGTTAATCAAACGGGTTACAATAATCTCTCCAAACTTATCAAGCTTTAATGGAGTCTCTCAAATTCTAGGTCTTCCTAGAATTAAACTCACCAAGATAGGCTAACAAAATAACCTAAGTCCCATTTATATACTAGGGAACTAAAATACAAGTAAAACAGATCTCGAGGCAAACTCAATGTCTCAAAAATAATATCTAAAGTAAACCTACGCCAAGCTCGTTCGAACGACTTTGCGATAATTGGTCTCCAGCCCTAAAAATATAACAACTCGTTCGACGACATCTAAGCTCGTTCAAACGAGATTGATGAACCAAATCCAAAGCCTCAAAAAAATAGAGATTTCGTTCGAACGACTTCCTTCTTCGTTCAAACGACTTTGACAATTTCCTGATTTCTTCGACAATCCTTAGTTCGAGTTTACACCCAACAGTGCAGGTATTGTTGAGAAAACATTTAAAAGACCCTTTGAAAGGAATGGATGGACTGATCAGAGCAATATTTGTAAGATTTGTATCATGCTTTAATAAGGCTAATGATTTACTTTTTGTTATGTGAATGGAATCAAAATTTTCATATCTTGCAATCTTCTTTGTATCATGCTCTTATAATACTATGATTAACGAACAATTACCACTAAGCATAAACCCTCCAAAGAAGCTGAAATGCTATTATCTCTAGCAATGCTGAAGCTTGGAGCTCGTGCTTGAGTTGAGAGCTCAACGTCAGATTTTGGAGCTTGTTAGACGGAACCCCGAATTTTGTCAAGAGAACAAAAATCGTTTATAGGTGCTACGAAATGCATATAAGAGCTGTGTGCCTCTTCACATATAAAGGAAAATAGTTTCATACCTCTCTTTCACAAAGTTAATTTAGTCATGACTCCTGATTAACGAACAATTACCACCAAGCATAACCCTCTCAGGAAGCTGAATTTGTTAACCCTACCATCTCTAGCAGTACTGAAGTTGGGAGCTCCAAGTCAGATTTGGAGCTTGTCAAATGGAATCCAAACTCATATCACAAGAACGGAGTTCGTCTTCAAGTTGGGCAAAGCGCGCGTACAAGATTTATGAATCTCATCTAAAATTAGAAGGGACACATCACATTTATTCGCGCTTCTCCTCCTTTTTTAATCATTATTTCACGCATGTTGTCTATGAAGGTGAGACTGAAGTTGTTTTAATATGTTTGGGTCATATAAATTACAATTGAATTTGAGTTCCTTCCATCAAGCAATGCTGAAACTCAAGCTCTCTAGTACCAGCATCAAGCACTATTGGAGATACTCTAACCTCACAAGCCAAGAGTCGTAAGTCTCATTGGCCCCAATAGTCATGTCTCCCCACACTAGTGCATCTCAAACACTCCTAGGTAGGTGTGTTTATGAGTGTCGGTGGAATGCACACTACACCTTGTAACGCGCCCACTCCATAGTCGATATTGTCCCCACCTCGCACATGGAGGTCTGGGGTTTAATTTCTTTTTAAAAATCCTCGGTGCTAAATATGTACTTCCTACAAAACTTTTTACCAATTATACTTTAGCAACATTATGCATCCGCCAAAACTCTGCCAAAACCACTTTGGTTTGGCATAAAATTTCACCTTAAGTACCATTGTCGGCCACTGTAAAAAAAAATACCATAATGCCAAAGACTCGAGAGTGTGTGCAGTGCATAAAAGGGACCCGTGAACCATTAACAAACAAAAACATAACAAATCCATGAACCTTTTTGACTAAAAAGATGCATCAATTCAAAGGGATCCCATGACATGAGCATCCAAGGTTATTCCTCCTTTCAAGGACAAAATTACACATAATAAACCAAACATACACTTGATTGATAATAATCAGGTACACTGTTCACGAGCAACACCAACTCTAGAATTAGGGACATCAAATAAAATCCTAAAATTCTGCTGCTGCATATTAGCAATAACATTAACAACCGAATTCACGTTATCCGGTGCCGCAGCCATGGCCAAGCACGATAAACTCCCGTACGTACTCTGTATCAACACATTCTCCATTGGCAATGATACGTTCATCCCAGCAAAATGTAACGATATTGGTGGTGCCACAATTTTCCCATTATAACATGTATCAAATCCCCCTAATGATGTGACCGTCCCCCCACCGGCACCTTCAACTCTCCTCCTAAACTCGTTACGTACCGCATTGTACACCGATGTGACTAGCCTAGTGAAAACCGTCCCGGAGTCGAATATTGTGCCTGCGCCTGTATTGGGGTCACTCGGTGGGATGTCAATGGTTTTACGACCAACGCGAATACCAATCATTTTGACGTAGTAAAGGGATGATCTTTTAGGGTTTTTAAGGAGTGGGGTGTATTTGATTTTTTGGGGTTGCCCATAAGGGCCTAGTCTAAGGGATCCAGAAAAATTTTGAGACTTGAAATTTGGTAAGCAATATGAGAATGTGGATTTGTAGAGGTTTTGGGTTTGGGATAGGAGAGACATAGGACCTCTTCCTAGGCCTAGGAGACCTTGTTGTGGGAGCACAGTGTTTCCTCCAGCAACATTGCGAATGCAACCAAATACGTAATTCGGAATGGCGTCCATAGCAAGTTTTATGGTGTCATGTGTTAGGTTTGCTGAAAATGTTGATGATCCGTATGTCTGGTTGAATGTACAAGTTGAGTTCGTGCATGAAGGGTTCCACACCTGAAAATTAATTTTCACACAATAGACGTAAATATAATTTGTAGGACAGTGATATTGTTCTTGTCAAGATTTATTATTTCGTGAAACAACGAAAAACATTGCAAACATGAGATTTCGATGTACCTGTTTGCATTGTGGAGTTTTGCATCCAAGGGTCTTGAAGGTTGTAGACTTGGCTGATGTAAAACGATTACGACCGCACCCTACACATCCGGTGCACGGTATCCACGCCGCATCACTACTAGTATCCATAGCCATGAGCATCGTCTGAGACGGGGTGCCAACATTAACTCTCACAACATAAGTAGCACTTTGCGTGATCTGTCTCCCGGACGCTATTGGCAAGACAGACTTACCCGCTACAAGGTTTGTTAAGTACTGAAGCCTAGCATCATCATTAGCTGCCATATCAAGGACCATATCTTCCCATGAGGAGACTGGTTTCGCGGAGCGAAATGGAGAGCATTGGCTGTAGACGTGCATGACTCTGAGGGTTGAGCCATTGTCCGGTGACGCACATTTGAGGTTGGAACCATGAACAATGGGGTAGAAGAGCAATAATAGGGGTGTCGATAGGATAAAGGAGAGGAGAGGAAGGAGTGCTAATGCCATACTTGTGGCTTCGAAGTTGAGTGATTATTGGTAGTGGATGTTATATATAGGGGATGGTGTGTACCAGACTGTATTCCATTGGGGTAAAAAATTGTTATGGTCACCAGTGTACATTGTCTTTAAGCAACTTTAGCAGCTATCCCTACAAAAATTGAGAGTTAAAAATGAATTTTGGATTACCTGTAATATATAAAACTTCCGAAAAGTGCCCAAAGAAAAAGCATATGGGCCCTTCCTAAGGTGGGAAATCAATCTGCACAGCGCCACGGCGATACCTCTGCACATTGGTAACCTGATACTCATACTTCAGGCCATTATGAATTATAGATCATCATGTGAATAGTACATCAAACTACTGACAACTTACAGATTTGAAGTGTAGATTTTTTTTCTTCTGCTGATGAATGTAAAATTTATTGATAAAGATAAGAATTACAAAAGACTATAGAGCAGGAAACAAACAAATAAAAGATAAAAAAAATCACACCAGGGTAAAAAAATAATATCATGAACATCCTAGGATAATAGCTACAAATAATCGAAGAACGACCCTTTCATATCAACAGCTACTTTACTCCACTAGAAAACAATAGAATTTATTGAGATAATAACTTTGCCTTTCATTTGTTATTTTCCTTCAACAACTATTGCATTCCTTTTGAGCCATATTACGCACATTATCGCAAAAGGGATAAACCGCCACATAGTCTTACCTCATCCGGAAATATTATTCTAGTTCCATTCATATAAGAAGATTATTACACTACTAGGATGAGGTCAGGTAAAACCAAACCAGTAGTAAAATAAGTCCAAATTATCCGGGTGAAAAGACGATGAAGGAAAAAATGTTCAATGTGTTAGCTTGCAATAAAAAAATCAATGGATTCCCCGTCAAGGAAGTGGAGAATTTCAAGGCGGAAATACGTACCTTTCACGACAACAATCCCATTATGTCGATAAAAGGGCTACATATATCATACAAGTTCTCGCTAAAGAGACGCCGAAATTGCATCCTGAATCATACTCAGTCATGTGAGACGCATGTATGCCTATATATGTATCACTTATCACATGTTTCTCCTTTGTTTTTCTTCATTCACCTCTAACGAAACTCTTAAGCCAACATCCTGAACAAGCTCTACATAAAGCCACTCACAATCTCATAACTTATATGGATAAGTAAAATAAATATGAGGACTTAAGTGGTTTCAACAAATAACACTGAAAGCAAAAAAGTATGTAAGCTCTAATGTTATCTATCTTACTTTGAAATCTCTTGCACAACTTGTCACCCCCACAGTGACACTGATCTGATCATCTTCTTGATGTCATTTTGGCCCTGGTCATTTTCCCTGTGTATGTAGCCAACAAATATTCAACAAATTGCTTCTACCAACCTGAGAAAAAACGAACTATAGGACATCAAACATTATTAAACTTATTAAAAAACTCTCTAGCAGAGCAGTAACGAGAGGAATTGGCCCACCTATTCCGACTGAAGAAAACATGCTCGGAGCTTCTGAAATTGCCCAACACCAGCTGCTGCTGTTTCATGAGCGGAAAAAAAAAACAAGAACCTGCAAGCATCAAGTACTCTTTTGTTGCTGTGGAAACAATATTTTCTCATCCGAAAAATATAACTTCCATATATGTATGGCTTTGTCCTTAAGCATTTTAGGTTTACATGTATTTTTCAACAATTCTTCTCTTTCAATCTTCCAAAAGCTACAATACATTTATCTTCTTATATTGATAACCATAAGGGAAAATTTGAAAATTATGGGAAACCATTGAGAATCCATTGTCGCTCGCAGCTGAAGACAACACCATTTGAAACTCAGACCTCAAGAATACATCATATTCATTCGAAAGCCCTTTTGAACTTGATGGATTCAATTCAACAATCAATTGAAATACAGCTCTGGGAAATGGTTGTACTGTCAACCTTACTCAAAAAAGGATCCACCTTAACCCAAAGAAGTGAGAAGACGGACGCCAACAATACGGACCACAAAATGACAATAGTTGGAGTTCTGTTCTGCCTCCCCATGAGACCCTTGAGGAATGGGTAGAGATGAAGAATCACCCAAAATGCAAAGAAGACTTTGCCGAAAAGGGGTCCCCAAGCTTCATATCCGCTGTTCAGGGCGTCAGAAAATCCAGCAACAACACCTACTAAGTTAACGACAAGAAGTGTTGTTGGAGGAATCAAAAGTGTAGTCCATTTGAAAAGGTAGAGCTCGCCAAAATCTGCATCA
The DNA here is from genome assembly GCA_014058105.1 of Kingdonia uniflora. Taxonomy (NCBI): domain Eukaryota; kingdom Viridiplantae; phylum Streptophyta; class Magnoliopsida; order Ranunculales; family Circaeasteraceae; genus Kingdonia; species Kingdonia uniflora. The sequence goes on along the minus strand of JACGCM010001057.1, from coordinate 108,575 downwards.
TCAGCAGCTTTAGTTGTCACAGTGAAGTTGGTATCAAGGCCGGCCAGCATCTTTAGGAATCCCTGGAAAACCGCAAACAGATGTGCTGAAACTCCTCCGATCACCCAAAACTGCTCATTTCTCCACAAGTCTTCGATCCCAACTCCACTCCATCGTAGCTCCAGTACACTTGTCAAGATGATAGAGATGAAGAGACCAAGAAACCAGACACTTGCAAGGTTTGACAGCTGAAATATTTTCAAGTCAGTTCAAATGTGGAGTTTTTTAGTTTAGAATTAATTATCTTGAGTTTAAAAGTTATGGACAACTTGTTCGAAAATGAAATAGAGAAATTACCGTTGGTATAATAAACTTTCCGGTTAGAAGACAGATTGCAGGCAATGAGCAGTATGCAATGAGCGGAAGGGAGGTAAAGGGGTACACAATGGTGTTTATGTATGCCATCCTTTGAAGCCATTTAAGGCGGCCAGCTCCAAAGCCATACCAGAGAGGACAATGTCTGCTGAGAAATATTTCTACTGATCCAAGTGCCCATCGGAGTACCTGGTGCAACCTGTCAGACAGGTTAATTGGAGCTGATCCTTTGAATGCAGGCCTCAAGGGCATGCAGTAAATTGATCGCCATCCTCGGCAATGCATCTTGAAACCCGTTAAAATATCCTCTGTCACAGATCCATATATCCAACCAATCTGGGCAATAGATGGGGAAAAACAATTTTACACCTCAATAACATTTTAATCATTTATTTTTACAGTGAGCAATAGCTTTATCTTGAGGTTTAGCATTTGTGATTGTCAGCATTACCATAAGGTAGGGCACTAGTGTCTTTAGTGTAAAGGCTAGAATGAGTCATGTGTAACAAGTTTTTTTTAAAGTGATTTATACATATATATGATGGGAAAGAGATTGAACCCAAATGAGAGTGAGAGATAGACACAATAACATAGAGAAATAGAGATAATCGAACTGCCTGGTTGATCTCTCATCACATATATTATCTACTTTAACTTGTTACACAAGAATCATTGTTTAAGGATTTAATTTAGAAAGTTTAAGTAAAATTAGAGGGCTTCTTCTATAAAAGCCTGGATTAGGGTTTGTTTTATTGAGTTGTTATAATTGGGCTTGGAAGAGAGAAGTAAAGGTGATTTTCGTACAATTAGATAAGGCACAGTGAATTGAGTTTACTTCTTAATGACTCGTAAATCTTAATCTTCCGCTTCTGCTCCCGCCAGATTGTAATCATTACAACCGCTCATACTCATTTGCGGGAAGGTAAGCTACGGTTATTATATGTTGACATACACCACTCTCTAATAATCCAAGAATTGAGACGAGACACGTAACTGAAGCGACTCCGAGAAATATAAGACCCCAAGAACAGAATTGAACTATAAAGTAGCTGACAAGGTAATTCATGTTAACAAACAATTTTCTGTTTTTCTATTACTAACTCAGCTTAAACAGTCAACTTCCCAAAAATTAGAAATGATGATAATCTCTGGTTTCTGAAAAATGCTAGACGATTGCTATTCTCTCCACAATTTTGTGGTCATTTATCGTCACTTAGTAATATGCCCTTATTGAATAGTGATGATAATAGGCTTAGTTTAGTGCTAGATCGAAAAGTATAAAAATGGAATATAAGGACATACCTCTTTTCCCCATCCAGTTTTTTCTTCGTACCCACAACTTATGACATGAATTGCTTCCTTAATAAGAGTTGACGGATTAGCAGACTCAGGCAGTCCACCATTCTCCATCAGTGTGGACTCAATAAATACAGTAGATAACCCAAAGGACTTCTCAAAGCTCATCTGAGAAATCAATAATGATCTCTCATACTCATCATAGTCTGCAAGATATACACTCACGAATATTATTATATAACTATTAGTAAGGGCCCTACCCAATCTGATTACTCTAACAATGCACACTTACTATCGATTTCTCTGAGGTTGAATATAGCAGCATTGAGGTCATCCCGTCTTGAATCTCTGTGAATCTCTGAGAGTTCTTTAGAAGGCTTCATGGAGGGGAAACAGCAACAGCAACCTGAAGAAGCCTTAGGAAGGCTAGGCAAAGATGAGGGCCCATACCCATACAGTGCTTGCCTATTAAACATACAGCCAGTCCCCACATACACTGGTCCTTGAATTCCATCTAAGCCTTTCATGTTAACCTGGATAAATAAGTTAGACAATCAACAGTGGCTCTTCTGGTCATCCTGGAAAAGATTATAATATTTTGCAAATTACTGGTCATGGGGATTCGATAGAACTTGAACGAATGGAGGAAACCGATGTATTTTTCACTTAATGCTTGTTAAGATACAATGACTTTCTATAGAACTTAAGAGATATATCTCCTGACTTTTCGCTACACATCTCTTAGAGATTTTCCTCTTAAGAGTCCTAACTCTGTAGAATTTCCTGAAGTGTCAACTATTTTCATGAATTGAACTATATATCAAAAAGAGACACTTCTGCACTTTTCTACTAGTAAGTAAATTTAGAAAATGAAATACAAAATTAGTACTTACATCAAAAAATACTATGTTGCGGTTGGCATATCGGTCACTGCGATCAATACCGTCAAATCTCTGAGGAAACTGTACATAGCATACATTTCTACCAACTTGTGGATCCATCATAAAACACATGCCTTCACGAACTGCTTGGCTATTGTTCACATAGTGATCACAGTCAAGGTTGAGAATGTAGGGAGCATTAGTGAGAATTGCGGACACTCTAACCTGTAAAAACAATTCCAGCATAGATAAGATTAGATACTACAAAATATTTCCCAATTTTGATAAATATTAACGATGGAAGTAATATACCAGGGCATTCATAGCACCGGCTTTCTTATGGTGTTGGTATCCAGGTCTCTTCTCTCTTGAGACATATACTAGTCGAGGAAGCTCATTTCCTTCTATGTCATGGGCACCATTATGTCCAAGAAAAACCTAATAAAGTAATAAAAACGATATGGGAGTTAAATTTTGATAACAACAGGTAGGTATGCTTTCTAGAAATAACTCTAACAACAACTTTCGAGTATCCGTACTGAGAATATAAATATAGCGAATTCTTTAAATTGTAAGCAAATGGCCCATATGTGAATTGGGAAACTCTGCTTTCGTACGTGACTTCTGTAATGGTTTAATTTTTTGTTTGCAAAATTCATTTATACCTCTAAGTGGGATTAATCTATGATTTTCTCCCCTGTCATTTAGTGTGATCAGTCTTCTGACTAATCGGTAGAGGAATCTTTCCTCCATAAAACAGTTGAAATAAATTATTTATTTTGAAATCGAAAACTTTTTTTTTCCCCATAAATGGTTATCTTTTCATTTTTTGCAATTTTCCTCATATCGTACAACAATATCTAATAACGATACATGCGATTGGAGAGATACAAATCGATGATACGCATGATTCATATTGTATCATTTCCCCCCATTCTGGTTCGATTTTATATAATCGTAAGATACTGATAACAATGAGAAAAACATATATAAAAAAGAGAGAAAAAGCAAGTATTCTAATGGTCACCTGAATCATGCCAGGATGATCACGGGGATTGTTTCCTGGCCAAGAAGTTCCATCTTGCATTATCCAACCTTCATCTGGTGTTTTTTGAGCCTTTGCTACTAAAGCATTTATCCTCACTTTGTATTCTTCGTAATCTCTCTGTAATCAAATGAAAAGACTCTTGAAATAATTATTCTTATCAAAGATGAATACATAATTTGAAGTTGTAAGTTATAGAACGCAGAGCAACTCATGCTAACGAGAATTCTAGATTAAGTTCAAATGCTTACTTTCATTGATCTACGTTCCTTCACAAAAGACGGTTGTACTTTATCTTTTAAGTAGTCAATCTTCTGTGAGAAATAGAACTCAGGCGCACGTGGCTCAATTGAAAATTTCTTACAGAAGGGAACCCACTTCCTTGCGAAATCTGAGGTCTCAGCAAGAGATTCAAATGAAAGCATGGCTGAGCCGTCATCAGACACATAACAGGATACCTTTTCAACGGGGTAGTCCACAGCAAGTATTGAAAGCACTGTATTGGCAGTGATCAATGGTGGTTCCTTTAATGGATCAACTGTACTTACAAAGAAGTCCACAGGAGCGAGCTCACAGTGTCCATCCTCTCTTTCAAACCTGGAACACACATGGTAGTGTGAATGAAAGTCTCGAAAGACAATAAAAAATCAATCATATTGACAATTGTCTTTGAGAATACTGAACTATTTGGTAAATTAGAGCATTATCCATTTTAAAACCATAACCCTTTTATTTGAAATGGTAAAATATGGCCCTTTTATTACCTTGAGGATAACCTGTCAACAAATGTTTCCCTATTTATAGGAAACCATTTAGGGAACTGATCCAACACCCATGACGCAGCAAACCAAATCTCGCAAATGATGGAAGTGAGCCACAAACCGTAAGCACTGTCAACAGGATTTGTTATTCTATAATGGAAGAAAAACCCTAGAATTATCAATCTGAGAATAATCACAATCCTGTATGGAGTGAGTTTACTGGAAGCAACTGGCACTACTCTTGAAAGTGGTGCTGCAGCTTCTAGAGACCTGAATGAAAAGACTATGTTAGTGACTTATTAAGTTCCATTTTGTTTTAGCTAAAGACATATAGCATATATTGTGAATTTGTTTTGCTTCGTGGGAAACAAAGCGAAAAAGAAAAGCATTTTCGTATGAATTGGCTACAGCATGAAAATGGTAGAGACATAAATAGGGAAACTAAAAGGAAGTGTCTAATATGCTTATTAACACAAATGAGGTTTGTGGGTTAACCCCAAGATGTGAGAGGTGGCAACAACATCATCAACTACCCGCAACATAGAGGGTACCCTAAGATGTCAATGACACAAAAATCTTAGTTCCGCTGTCTTCAAAGGGGGATTATGAACTCAGATTTATCTTAACAGTTGAAAAGCTAACAGAAAAGGCTTTCTCTTTAAATTGGTTGAAATCCATCTTCTTGTTTTGTAATACTGATAAACTAACTTTTTTGGGGGAACTAGTTTTTAGTTTGTTTCAATTTCCGCGAACCATGTAATACTGATAAACTAACTTTTTTGGGGGAACTAGTTTTTAGTTTGTTTCAATTTCCGCGAACCAGACATCTATTTGAATATATAATTGGAGACACATCTGTAGAAACGATTGTGGGACTGCACGTCAGCTTTTTGAGTAAATGAGGTGCTGCCACGTAAGCACGTTTTTACAAAAACTCATCCTCTCTCTCTTACCACGTTTATATGCCTAACTCAAACAGGTCTTCTCTCAACAGTTGCGACTCATCCTTTCTTCCTGCAAATCGATTCTTTTTTCCTTCTAAAATAGTTACTCCATCCCTCTCTCTCTATTGCAGTCTCAAGTGAACTTCAAACGTATCTCTATTGTTCATCGCAGTTTTGAGTTCACATTGGTTTCATCCGAGAATTTTGGTGACTCTAGATTTTGTTTCCCCAATTTTTGATTATCTTGCATGATTGGTAATTTGCAATCTCTCTCCAGAGTTCAGACGAAAGTATCTCAAATTGGTGTTTATGTTGGACTTCTCTCTACATCTCTTTGAATATACTTAGAACGGGTAAGTCATTTCTAAATCATCCTGAAGAAACTTCGAATGGGTATCTCTCTCTCCCAACTCTTTTTGACGATTCACATTTTTCTCATGAAACACTAATTATATTGGGGTTACTCTGTATATTCATGTTCATACCAGGGCTATTTAAAGAATAGAAGGGGCAAATGAGGCTAAATCTGATTCCTGAGTTTGATTCATGAATGATGTAACAAAATCTGCAACTTACCTGTTCAGAGATTGTACTCGGTAAGTCATATATGTATGCTCTGTCAATTTCCCTAATTTATTTGCTTTGGTTGTTCTTCGTAGTTTTGAGTTCACATTGGTTTCATCCGAGAATTTTGGTGACTCTAGATTTTGTTTCCCCAATTTTTGATTATCTTGCATGATTGGTAATTTGCAATCTCTCTCAAGATTTAAAAGGGTTAAAGATGTCCTTAACGCATAAAGGATATCCAATATGAAATATAGTGATGAAATATAGAATGAAATCAAGCAAAATCAAGTTATTTTTTGTTGTTGTATAAAGGGAATGGAGATGGTATTTTCGATAGGCATTGAATTTAGGAAGCATATATAATTGTGTGTTGTATGTGATGTTTGATGTTTTATTTATGAATATGTTGTGCATAGAGACATAGTGATGGGATTAGTAGTTACGAAGCTTTTATGTTTATGTCTGCTTATGTAAACAGATGTATACTTTCTTCATTTCTCCTCATCTAGTCTCTAAAAGCTTAAACTAGAAGATTTTCAAGACAATTCCTACTGTTTGCAAGCCTTATTTGCATATTTTGAGTTTATTTTCTCTAACGTTTCATTTTTTGTATTTGACCTCCGTTATTGCCCTTCCCAGTCTCATAGTCCATGACACATGTGGACATTGTATTTGTTACTCAGAGTTTCCATAAAGCAAGACACTTTCTTTGATTGGTTTTCTTCTTAATTCATATCCCATAGAAATCCTTTTGTTTATAAACTACCTCTCTATCAAATTTGGAAATAGTGGTACATTATTTTCTTAACATTGATCTTTATGCTTGGTACTTACTTAAATTGCATTAGTGTAAACAAAACACTTGCATTTATTTATTAGTGTCCTATTGGTATCCATTTTGTAACATGTCATCAAAGTAACCCCCCCATCCTTTTCTCCCTTTATGGAGCTATTTGTAGCTTAATAGAAACACGAAATGCCTTGATGGTATCTTTGCAGCGAGAAATCCAAACAATGGTAAATGAATGTACTTTCAAACAATTTTCTACTTTTTTGTGATTTAAAGATATATTATTTTTGTAAGGAAAACATTTAGCTCTAACATGCGTAAATAATGTAGTAAAATTGTTGAAATTGCTTATGATCAAAGGAGTTCAATGGTTGGGTCACCTTTATGAAAGAACATACTTTGTTGTTAGAGATTCATCTTTCTATATCATATCACAACTTTCAGGGATAGACACCCATGGTCGCTTATGAAGAGTTTAAACGAGAAGCTTGCCAAAAATGAAAAAACATTACAAAACCAATAAAATGATAAATTAATAAAAAGTGTTTTTGTTTTATAGTATTTTATGTGATAAATTGCTCCCATTTATAACTACAAACTTCAGTATGCAACTGGAATCCAACCTATTCAGAAAAAGAAAGCCATAAAAAACTAGCAAACTATGTACGAGGTACTGAGCTGTACAATATAATAGACACCAACAAGGATTAATACAAGTGTATTTTGGCTGATACGTTAAACAAAACAAAAAAAAGCTCAAGTGAACAAAAAGAAGTTGTGCATTCTTTATTGCCACCGAAAAAACTATCAACAATTCATAAACATAACATTGCAAGTCAGTTGATTGACCATATTTAATAGTCAGTTTTAGTCATGCACAACAAAAAGTACCTACATCTTCATCAAAATTTAAGGAGACGCTGTTATTACTTCTTTGCATGTTTCTTAACAACAAAAACTTTAACAGATGCCGTGAATTCAATTTATTTTACTTTTAGTTAAATAAGGATCTTACTGTTTTTCTTCCATCTGCTCTTCCACTGGAATTTGAGGTTCTTGTGCAGCCGCCTTCTTTGCAGCTTTATTCTTGTCCTTTTTCTCCTTCCAACTTTCAACCCTGTTCTTCCACACCGGGTTTCCAGAATCAGCATTTTCTTCTTCAAAAAAACCAAATTGTCATTTAGTTGAAAGGATATATTAACAAGCCTTACATAAACCAAACAAACTCACCAGTTTCCGCAGTAGAGAAATTACTCATGTTCCTGGTGTGAGCTCCAGCATCCTGTGTAAAATGTAATGGAAAACTTTTAAAAAAAATGATCTTAAGCGGTACCTCCTAACTACTAAGGATTACGGGGACAATGCCCAAGGCTGGCAGAGCAAATACTTGATGTGTATGGAGCAGAGTTGCGATTATTTGATGATTTCCTGATGCATCTATTTCACCGTCGTCATCATTCACTGGATTCCCTGAGGAGTTAATTATGAAGATTTAGTTAAGCACATAATGAGCGACATTACCAGTGTATTTAACAAAAAAATAATAGAACTCTAGTAATCGGAAAACATCATTAAAACATTTAAAGATAAGAACTAGCCCATAATTTAAATGCAATCAAAAACAAGTAAATGCGAGAAAGAGAATAAGTAACCCATGTTAGAACTGCATCTGAAGCAGACTTTATTTCCCTCTTTGATTTCATAATTGCCGCAGTGCTCACAAATAGGGAGATTGCAATCATGGCAACCAGCGAACACTTCGCCACCACAGGAGTTGCAGAAAGGCACTCCAGATTGCATCATCCCTAATTATGGTTCTCTGATTCTTGATTCTTGATTGAACCCTAGGTAGAAGAGTGCAATGTTGGTGGTGTCTATGAGAAGGTGTTGGCATCTTTGTTGTATTAAAGGTGAGAAGAGGAGAAAGGTTGTTGTTGTTATTGGTATCATGGAGGTTGGGGCGTTTGTTTCAATTTTTGCAGAGATGAGAAGCAATGTATGTTTATTTCGATCAAATCTTGGCGGGGTTTCTAAGGAAAGGTTTCAGTTTTTTTTTTTTTTAATACTGACCCATATGGAACGAGTAGGTTCTGAAATTAACCAAATCTCGATTCCATCCCCGAGTAGGTTCTGAAATTAACCAATTAAGACTCATCTATTATAAGTTTTTGTTTGGTAATTTTAGACATCAAATTTCATGAGGATTATGTTGGGTGCTAATGAGTGTCGAATAAATCAGAATATTGTCGAAGTCGTTCGAATGAAGAAGAGAGTTTTTCGCAATTTTGGACTGTGTTCGTCAAAGTCGTTCGAACTAGTTGTTATGTTTCTACTGGAGACCAACTATCACAAAGTCGTTCGAACAAGCTTGGCCTAGGTTTGCTTTAGATATTATTCTGAGACGTTGGGTTTGCCTCGAGATCCCTTCCACTTGTATTTTTAGTTCCCTAACATATAAAGGGGACTTAGTTTATTTGTTTAGACTATCATCTTTGTGAGTTTAATTCTAGAGAAAAACTTAGGGTTTGAAGAGACTCCATTAAAGCTTGAGAAGCTTGAGAGATCATTGTAACCTATTTGATATCATAGTGAATTGTTTGTAGGGAGTGGTTTTTCATCCGTAAAGGTTTTCCACTTCCCTCCTCCAGAAAAATCTTTGTGTCATTTATATTGTTTTTTGCTGATTTACTACTTAAGTTGGCAATTTTTGCGTATCGTTCTTGTCAGAGGAAGAGTAGCTACCTCGATTCTCAACAATTGGTGTCAGAGCGAGTGTTAGGGCTTGTGTGGTGAAGAGCGATGGCCGATCATGAGAAGATGAAAGATAATGGTAGTGTGCAAACTCATATTAGTGAGTTCAATACCATACATGCTCAATTGGAATCCGTTAAAATCACTTTTACCGAGGAGGTGAGAGCGTTGGCTCTTTTAGGGCAGATGCCTGAGAGCTGGGAAGGGTTCATTACAGCTGTGAGCAACTCATCGTGGAAGGAAGACATCAAATTTGATACTATAGTCTCGTTGATTATGAGTGAAGATAATAGGCGTAAAAATATCTGAACCCTATTCGAGTTCAAATGGCAGTATGTTGAACGTCGAGAAAAGAGGGAGGTCTTATAGAAAGGGGCCAAAATTTGAAAGGGGTCGATCACAGTCAAGAGGAAAGTCTAAGCCACCCGGTGCGCGTTAGACTTGTGGAAAGAAGGATCACTTCAGGTGAGATTATAACTCTTCTTCTTCTAAGAAGATTGATGATGAAGAGAAAGATACAATGAACCTTACTGAGGAGGTTAGTTCTGACGAGGCCCTACTACTATCGTGTGACGATGTTAACGAATCTTGAATTGTTGATTCGGGCGCCTCTTTCCATGATACTGCGAACGTAGGTTTTCTAACCAATATTGTTAAAGGCGACTTCGATACGGTCTTTCTTGCATATAAGAGTGCACGTAATATTAATGAAAAGGGAAACGCTAGGTTGTTGTTGCCTTCAGGGGGAACATTGGTTTTATAGAATGTGCGACTTGTACCTAAATTGGGGCATTACCGTATATCGGTTAGCAAATTGGCGGATATGTAAGTACCTTTGTTACAACCTTCTGGAAGGTTACAAAGGAAGTTATGCTAGTAGCTTGAGGCTTGCGACAAAGAACTTTGTATACAATGCAAAACATAATTTTTACTATTTGTGCGGCCACTCTGGGGATTGATACAAGTACGTGCGCACAAACGGCTCGGTCACATGAGTGAAAAGGGAATAAAGATAATGGTAACAAAGGGAAAGCTAGAGGGTCTTGTTGAGGTTGATCTCAAGTTTTGTGAAAAGTGTGTTCTTGGGAAATAGAAGAATGTTAGTTTCAAATTATCTAGAAGATCAAAGAAACCTGGAAAGCTAGATCTTGTATACACGGATGTTTGGGGGCCAACCAAGGTGTATTCTCTTGGTGGTTCTCATTATTATATTACTTTTATCGATGATGCTACTCGTAAACTGTGGGTATACTTTGTGAAGAACAAGTAAGATGTATTTGATAAATTCAAATGGTGGAGGGCTCTAGTTGAAAATGAAACCGCTTTGAAACTTAAGTGTCTCTGGTCGGATAATGGGGGCAAATATTCTAGTGATGAGTTTGAAGACTTTTGCACATCAAACGGGATTAGGAGACATAAAACTATTCCCAAAACACCGCAACAAAATAGTGTTGCAGAACGCATGAACCAAACAATAAACGAAAGAGTGATGAGTATGAGACTCAATGCTGGATTGCCAAAGTGTTTTTGGGAGGATGCGGTAAGTACGGCGGCGTACTTGATTAACAGAGGGCCTTTAACGGCTTTGGATTTTAGACTTCCTGAAGAATGATGGACTAGTAAAGAGGTAAACCTTAATTAATTGCATATTTTCAGTTGTACCTCATATGTGCTTGATAATTCATATACAAGGACCAAGTTAAATGTAAAGTCGACGAAGTACATTTTCATTGGATACGGCGGTGATGAGTTTGGGTATCGGTTTTGGGATGCGAAGAATCATAAAGTTATCCGGAGCCGTAATGTTACATTCAATGAGGAAGTCTTATATAAAGACTTCAAAGTACTTGTGGAAAGGATTCGAGGTGAAGTAGCGAAAAGTGTCGACATTGAAGATGATGAACCCTCTCGAGAGGATGATGAAGAAGTCGTTATTAAGTCTGATGCACCGGATCAAAACGAAGAACCTAATGATCTAGACATTTCAATAGCACTTCAAAAGGAGCTGAGAGTTGCAAGAATTCTGACAAGGTACGTTAATTCCTTAAATTACTTATTACTTGCAGATGGTGGTGAACCTGAAAGTTACAAGGAGGCTTTAGATATAGAAGCCAAGAGCAAGTGGGAGCTTGCTATGGATGATGAGATGCAGTCATTATCAGTTAATCGAACTTGGGATTTAGTTCAGTTACCGAAGGGGAAAAGAGCATTGCACAACAAGTGGGTATATAGAATAAAGCAGGATTCTAACGGTTCAAGAAGATTCAAGGCTAGACTTGTGGTGAAGGGCTTTTAGTAGAAAGAAGGTGTTGATTTAGGCAAGATTTTTACTCCTGTTATGAAGATGTTTACTATTCGGGTTGTGATGAATATAGTTGTTGTTGAAGATTTGCATCTTGAACAATTTGATGTCAAGATTGCATTTCTTCACGGTAACCTTGATGAAGAAATTTATATGAAGCAACTAGAAGGGTATTCGGTTAAAGGGAAATAAGATCTTGTTTGTAGACTCACGAAGAGTTTATACGGTTTAAAACAAGCGCTGAGACATTGGTATTTGAAGTTTGAACAGTTCATGTTCAGAAATGATTATTCGAAGAGCAATGCAAATTACTGTTGTTTTATCAAGAAACGGTTAAAGGGAGAACTCGTATATTATTCTACTTTTATATGTAGATGATATGTTAGTAGCAAGTGCTGACATAGGAGAAATTGTCAAGTTGAAGGAACAGTTATCCTGGGAGTTTTCTATGAAGGACTTGAGTGCCGCAAAACAAGTTCTTGGTATACGTGTTACAAGGGACAGAAAGTGGCGAGAATTAAAGTTGTCTCAAGTTGAGTATATCGGCAAAGTACTGAAGCGGTTTAACAGGGATGGTGCTAAGGTAGTTAGTACACCATTGGGAGGTCACTTCAAATTATCAAAGGATTTTTGCCCGAAGACGTAGAAGGATTGCGATGAGATGCGGAAGGTTCCTTATCAATCCATAGTTGGTAGCCTAATGTACGCTATGATTTGTACGAGACCAGATATTGCCCAAGTAGTAGGAGTTGTTAGTATTTATATGAGTAATCCAGGCCAGGAGTATTTGAGAGCTGTGAAATGGATACTGAGGTATCTAAAGGGGACTCAAGATATGGCATTATGTTATGGGGGTTCTCAGATATGCTTATAGGGTTTCATTGATTCTGATATGGCGAGTGACATGGATAGGCGGAAGAGCACTAGTGGTTTCATTTTTACATTGGGAAGCTGTGCGGTTATATGGGTTTCTAGGCTACAGAAGATTGTAGCTTTGTCTACGACGGAGGCGGAATATGTTACAGCTACAAAAGCGTGCAAATATATGGTTTGGCTCAAAGGGTTGATGAAAGAGCTTGGTAGAGAGTAATTTTCTCCTAAGTTGTATAGTGATAGTCAAAGCGATATACACTTAGCGAAAAATTCAGCTCTTCACTCTAGGACCAAGCACATTGATATTCGATATCAATATATTCGCTCGCTCCTCGAGGACGGTGTGTTGAAGCTTGTGAAGATTCACACTGATGTGAATCCGACCGATATGTTTACGAAGGTGGTGACTTTTTAGAAGTTAACGACATGTACAACTTCTGTGGGTCTTCAAGATTGAAGGTCCAGGTAGTGCGGAGATCTGGAGATGGGTTACGGGATTTGATTTCAAGTGGGAGATTGCTAGGTGTGAACTCGAACTAAGGATTGTCGAAGAAATCAGGATATTGTCGAAGTCGTTCGAACGAGATCTCTGTTTTTCACAGTTTTGGATTGTGTTCGTCAAAGTCGTTTGAACTATCTGGGATGCCGTTCGAATGAGTTGTTATGTTTCTAGGGCTAGAGACCAACTATCGCAAAGTCGTTCGAATAAGCTTGGAGTCGTTCGAACAAGCTTGGCGTAGGTTTGCTTTAGATGTTATTTTGAGACGTTAGGTTTGCCTTGAGATCCGTTCCACTTGTATTTTTAGTTCCCTAGTATATAAAGGGGACTTAGTTTATTTGTTTAGACTATCATCTTTGTGAGTTGAATTTTAGAGATAAGAAATGTTATGAAGTTACTCCTTGCTACCCTAGAAATCATCCTTGCTTATAAAGCTCTATATGGAACACATATATAACATATAGATAGAGATTCCATTAATGGTCCAAAAGACCAATTGAGATGTAAACAATAGGCAGTAAGTAAGGAGTCTCTTCTCAAGCCCCTCTATCTAACCTAAACCTTAGGGGGTTAGTAGTCTCGTAGGTAACCCAACCCACTCCACATGAGGGCCCCACCTTGGGTGACGTGGACTATAACACTCCATCTTTGGGTTATCCACCGTCGATGAGACGATCGTCTCTGCAATCAAAACCCAGTGGGGAAAAGGTTGTGAGTAGAAGGCAAAGTCAATACTAACAAGTCCCATATCGGTGTTGGACGCGCTGGTAATGTCCTACCTCATTAAAACCTCACCTAGTAAAACTAATGGGAAAAACTCGGTGCTCAGGACAGAGTACAGAGCGCATATGTTTGATCATTGAGAAGTGATAGTGGAGTGTCTCCCTCTAGAGAAAACTCTCCCTCTGAAGTGAGCAAGCTCAAACTTCAGCATCTGAACATGTAGATGAGCTCCTTGAAAATTGTCGTTATGGGAATGAGTCGCTTCTACCGTTGCTGCAAAGTCATCGCCTGAGATCTATCTATAATAGATAATAAGTGCGTAGGTGTTGGTCTTATGTACAAACGTAGCCAACACTCCCCCACATATAATATATGCATGTGTATTGGTCTTATGCAAAAACCATAGCCAATACTACTATGCTTACAATAAAAGTTAAACCAAACTGATGGATGACATCACTTTGATGAGGAGCGTACTTCATCAAGATTTGACGTCTTCTGAACCTGTATATTTATGTTTGCATTCTTGAGGATGAATCAACAGTTTAAGGTTTTACAATGATAATGTAACTTTGAGGTGGTACCAAGACCAACGAGTCTTCACCTTTAACAAGAGGGCGTAATGTACTTAGATTTCACTTCGGTGAGCTCATAACCATGTTCAACCACTGAGTTGCATGCATCCGAGTGGAGAATGTATTAACATTTTCCCTGTATATGTATGAGCAAACAAATGCTCAAGGTGTTTGATCTTCTGGTCGACATATAACTTTGAGGTTTTCAGTTTTTTTCCTTCTTCAGATATTCATAAGTTATTACTATCTCTATTGGAGACACAATCTCTCAAGGAGACTCGATGAACTTCGGGTCATCAACATATACATCTATAGAGTATAACAAATCTAATAGCTTCATTAGAATGAAGGCTCATGGGCAGATCAGATCATTTGTGAACACCACGTCCATCAAATACTCAGTCAACCGACTGAACCACATGGAGTCCTGATTTGATACAATCCTTCAAGGATGTGCCCAATTTGATTGAGTGCATATGCTTCAAGCATATTAATGTTCCATGTATTAGGACTATTGTACTTCCCGCAAGTCTTCTAAGGAGTTGCTTATAGATGTTGGTATCTCATTTCCCATGAAGATATGTAATTGTAATATAACTACATTTATTTGACGCATGTCTAATCTAACCGGGACTGATAATTAACTGAGTTACTCAAAGATAGCGATTGCCAATCTGAGGTACTTACATAATGTGATTGCGTTAGTTACAGGGGGGGTAAGATTCATCATAATCGATGAGTCCTATTTCTTCAGGAAACCATATATAACTAGTTTCGCTTACAATCTCCCCCATTTCCTACATTTTGTAAGATCACCCACATCCAACAGGCTTGTGACACCACTTCACCAAATTTCAAGTCCGTACATTTTGCTTTAAGCTAGATGTCAACTCTACTAGGATGTTCCATGCGGCCAGTGTGAGAAATCCTAAACTAGAGTGATCGCGAAGGTTAATTTACTATCGATAATTACTTGGTAATGATCAATATTTCATTGAACGTATATATATGATATTAAGAGCTCTAATTTTAACATGCGCATGTACCACTTTTGGGGTTGTCTGTAGAGAGATAATAAATTGTGTAGCTACTATTGCCTTGTTAATAGGTGTAGTCTCTTCAAAAGTGCCGACTGCACCAGGAGTCATAAGTTCCCTTGCCGTCCATTCCATGGATACGACTTGTCATCCATTTTAGAGGTATGATCTATGTGCCAATTGTAAGCCACACATTACGCAAGTTTGATTCATTTACCGGATCAACTCGGGATTTTATCCTTCAAGGGTACCTCAAACCGTGCTAGCACATTTACTAAAGTATATGCGACTTCCTCACTTACATTGCGTCATTGAGTGTTTCAAGGCAGCTCAAGAGCAATCCATTCATTTGTCACCTCTGTGTAAAGTAGGGAATTACATGAGACAACGATGGTGTTTTCTATAAACTCTCAAGCCATTATATAGTCTATTATCCCCCTAATGGCGAGGACACCGTCTCAATAAGTGATAGGTTCTGCGAGATAGATTTCAACTATCACAGGAACATTGCCCGATATAAGTTCCAACTTTCATTAGATAAGTGGTAAATTATAACTTATTCCTGTCCCCGACAATGTTCCATACATATATAAGTACTTCAGGCACACGAACCGCACACTTCAGGGTGCGTGAATGAGAAACCAGTTGTTGGGAAATTATTAATACAGAATCTGTCTCATCTAAAATCTAAGACATGAACATATATACGAGAACAATCGAAAGTTTTCTACCCATATGTTGTTAATAAATTACTAAAGATTTCCATATTATAGACTATGTCAAACACTTCAGGGTTTTCATATGAGGATACTAGATGTCCAACATCAATCCCAGCCAATAATCAAAAACATCAAATTGTTGAAGAAACAAGAGTCCTCGTCCGTCAAGTTTACAAGACTTGTCGGGTAAGCTGGGAACGTCGCCCAGTGTCCAATGATCAATGTGTAAACATGCAACTACATTGTTCCTAGTCGTTTGTAGGTAAACGTGAGACCATCTTCATAATGCATCTAAAATGACCAAAAGCTACATTGTGGATGGATAAGTCCACATGTGTTATCCAAGGATGCAAATGAGAAATTAGTAGGACCCAATCCCACTTTGGTCAAACTAGGTCTCATATATGAGCTTTGGAACAAGCGATGCACGGATGTCTTTCATAATATGGATATCTTACTTTTACAAGGAGATGTACTATCAGGTTTTGATCTCTCATGTCCGAGGAAGCCCAAATGAGAGGCTTGGATACCATTCCAAGACTTCAACTAACCTACGTGAAAAGAAGTGATGTATAGATATGACCTATCATCTACTTCTGTGTGTCCCACGTGATATCCAATCATGTGGATATTCATATAGGTATACTTCAGGACCTTTCTGATTATAGGACATATGTGATATATAGTATTGTGCCCATTTAGATGGAATTTCGTGGCTCTGCGAGAACCTTCCACTGTATTTGAAAAATATATAAGTACCGTTTAAGTCACTTAGGTCAGGTTGAGAAAACCATTCTCGAAAGATGGAATGGAGAGCTACATAGTCTGCTTAACAATAATCTATATCCATGTATGAATCAAAACACTCGATTTGCAGTAAGGACCATTTACGCAAAGAAACGAGCAATCATAACATAAGGTCATGTAAAGGATAGTTTCTAAGAGGCATATTATAGATTCTCCAGGAATGCTATAAGTATATGTGTACTCAAAGAATGATACAAATATCTCTAGTTGAATCTAGCAACGATGTCATGGGCACATACTCAAACTAGCGTACTCCAGGAAGCATAGTGTGTACAACGTACAGAGTCAAGTGCTGAAACAAACCGACATCGAATAAAGCTAATAAGATATTATAAAGGTCGATGTACACTAACGCGGTAAGAACCTTGAAAGAATGAGACATAACAAAACAGAGGGATTACAGTTAATGAATGTTAGATTATCTTCATGCTAATTCTAGTATGGCTTTATGCACAACGATTTCCAATTCTGAATTTGACCCCAGGCAAACTCTAACGATTTCTAAGTAACATTTAGACGTAATGTTATGTTGAGTTGTCTTTCTTCCTTTGTAGATTCCACACAAGGTGGGAACCACGTATACTGCCTCATCCTTGGTAGCGACTTCAGGTGCAGTTAGGACCTATACCACATGAACTAATAGTATTGTGCTTTAGGCACAAACATACTAATAAAGTATGGGAAAGTACTCCATGCATAAGCATTAATAGATTGCATGCATGTGTACTAAACACATGTATATGTGTTTAAGCATAATAACGTATGTTTTAGGCATAACGATGTGTGCTACTAGCAAAGTAAAGTGCTGCAGGCACTAAGTCGTACATTTATTTTGAGTGTACTAGGTACAACCATAGTCGTGATTCTCCCGAAGAATTGTAATACTGTGTTCTACTTTCAACAGGCACATTAGGTCTTAGAAAGGATCACACATTCAATGATGTTATTACAGGAGTGCCAATAGGAATGTGAAGATCATTGGAGTTTAACCATTATACTCTACGATCATATCTCAACAAAACTTATGGTTTGGAGATTAAGATAAGGAAATACAAAAATGGGAAGGTTCAGGGTGTGGAGATCGAATTGAGACGTGATATAGCAGAGCAATACGTCCTGCCATTATTCTAAGTCTCAATATGATATCTGCAGGATATCAATGTTGTATCCTTCATATACAAAGCTTGTGCATGATGAGCAAATTATCTAGGCATGAAGTTAAGGTGTACTATTTACGGGAGGTAAGGGGTTCATGTGAAAAGATGAAAAACACATATAATCCCTCCCCCTGTTTTGAGATTCAACTCAAAATTGTACATGAACTCATATGGCTAACAAGATAAAGAAGGAAAAATGCACTAAATTATATACTAATAATCGAGTTTATATGAAAATAGAATTATAATATCTAATTCACTTCAAGAATTTCCAAGGACAAACTATATTCATCAACTATTTTTTGTCCAAATTTAGGATTTTTCCTAACACTAGAAGCATTTCTGTAATTGTTTGATCGAAAAATGACATCAATTTTCTAAATAATCAACAATACGAAATCGTCTTCTAGGTGTCGAAACATGTATAAAAAGATGCTTCATAAAGGTTAGGTAATCAGTGATAGTACTTAGGGGTGGCCCCGAAGTCACCTAGGCTATATGTATCGAAATCTTTAATATGTAGCGCGATTTAAACCACTTAAATCTTAATATGCTATAGGTTTTTAAAATACTTTAGTGTTTAAACTAACATATGCAATTTTATTTTAGAATTGGAGATATTGTGGACATAACTCACATGTTTTAACGGCAAATATCACAAAACGATTGCTTATGGCAAAATCGATACTTCAAACAACTAGGATATGCCCAGGAGTACTTCCGGCATGTCCTGTATATGGGGTGGGGGGGCTGCATAAGCAAAATAGAATTAGTTTACTCTATTCGGCCTTGGATCATATCCATATCCCACTATTATCTTAAATATGAGAAAGCCTGTTGACTGGATCCAAGAGGGTAAGAAGTCCTCAATTAGTAACCTGGATCATTAGGTGGAGAACAAGCAAAGAGATGGTTATTAATCACTTCAACCAGGGAAGGTCAAAGTCATGTGTCAAACACGCAACCACACACTCGCTGTCAGTCTTTAAACTGTGTAAACACATGACCTTAGGGCATGCTTTGGAAAGCCTGGGTTGGAGTTGCCTAAGAGGTGAATCGCACAAGGTGAATGGACTCGACAAGACACCTGGAGTGCGACACACGTAGAGCAAGAAGGTCAAAACTAAGGTATGAGAATCGAGTCATGGTGACTTTGGCTACAGCCTAAAATTAGGATTCAACTAATCCTCAACTTAATCTAACACTCGGCTCAGTCCTGGTTGGGTACTCGACTCGGGTTCAGGTCCATGACACATGAGCCCTAGCTCAGTGTACAACTTGGGACAAAAAAATCATTTGAAAGTCACTCGGGTGTGTGCTTGGGGTTGGCCATTGATCAAGCCAAGTTCGTATGAACTCGGTATGTACTCTAGAGATCACAGATTCAGGCCCTAGGCCTTGTACACAAATACTCGAGTTGGATCTCATACCTATTGAATCCTGGACCGGTGTGCTCAGATTGGCCAAATTTGAGTCTGGATCAAGCTCCAATCTTGGATCGGACTTAGGTCAGACTTGGGTTTGGACTTATAGGTTAGGTCAGCGTAAACCTACAAGATCAGGTTTACAATGCTTGACTAAACCAAAGGTTATAACTGGACTCGAGTTCGGGCTTCATGCCGAACTATAGAGTCACTGGGTTTGATCCGAATTCTTGGCTGGACTTGGTGCCACTGGGTTCAGTCTGAACTCCAAGTTCGAGTTAAAACTCTAACGTGATAGACATGTAGGTTACCTGTTGCAGGGTTGGGCTCGACTTGTGCCTAGCACGTGGTCGCCTAGCTTGCGCGGGATAGACCTACGTCAATATGTGGGTTGCCTAGCTGAGCAGGCTGGATTGAACTGTGTGCGTAACACGTTGTTGCCTAGCTGCTCTTGCGGGCTGGACCGTGTCTAACATGGGGCATGCGGCTCGTGGATCAGTTGGACCTCATGCCTAGCACGTGGGTTACTTGCTTGTGGGTTGGACTCGTGTGTAAGACGAGCATGTGGGTCCCAACTGACGAGACAGGTGTGACTTTGTGCTTAGTATGGGCGGGTCACCGGGCTAGCGGGTTGGGCCTACCCAACATAACAAAAAGTATTTGGACCGGACCTCTACACAGTAGGCTCGAGCTTAGCAGGTTGGGCCTTGAGCTTTATGGCTCAGTCTGACTAGCGAGCTGCAAGCTTGAACTAGTGGACCTCTCTAGCGAGCTCGTGGCTCAAGCTAGTGGCTATTAGGAGCAAGCTCGACTAACTCAGACCTTAGGGTTTTGGTGAGCAAGCCCTAACCGGTCTCCCTTGAGCACAAGCTAAGGTCCGGTGAGCAAGCTCAATTGGTACCCTAGAGTTGTTAAGCTTGGGTCGGGAGTAAGCTCAACCGACACCCTAAAGCCTTAGCTCGGGTTTGGGAGCAAGCTTACCAACACTCCAAATTATGGGTCCAAGATATTAATGTTTAGTGTCGTTGTATACCAAATTAAACGTCGAATAATATTCGACCTAACATGTGCGTCACCTATAGTGGTTAGGCCCTCATGCCTACCAACCAAAATAGGCCCTAAAACTTATAGTTCTCTAAAAAGAAAATTCCTAGATTTAGGTGATAGAAACTCCTATATTTCTAGAATATAGTGACCTAAATATATTTTATGCTACCCCAAAAATATAGGAGATATATATTAAATATATTAGAACTCCTAAAATCTAATCCAATTATGCTAAACTGCTATTTTTGATAAAATAAAATCTAGAGTTTTATAGGAAATAAACACATAATTAAAATCTTCTAAAGATATACCAAATCTTAGATTATGGGAGGAAATACTATTTAGATAATCACAAAATATATGCAAATCTATCCAAAATATTTTATATACCAAATATGGAGATAAAATCTCAACAACAATTATCCAAATAAATTAAAATTATTTTTCAAATATTAATAAAATATTATTCCGAAAATCACTAATTTAAAAATTGGGCTTATTGGAAAAATGCATAAAAACACAAAAATCACCATTTTCTAGGGATAATATGGATCAAAATCGTTGATCTAACTTGTAATTGCATAATTAAAAACCCACAAAATGGGAAAAATTGCAGCTACGAATATGTAATATAGGGGGAAAAATAACCTATTATCACTTTAAAAGTATAGATCAAAGCCAATGATCTCACATGAATATGTATACAAAAACCACATCTATCATGGAAAAATCATACATGATTTAATTATTAGGGTAAAATAAAATAAAACACCTAGAACTTAAAACTTAGATCTGGCATGGAATTAAGTTGAAAGAGAATTCTACATCATAAGATCTAAAGCATGATAGTTGTAAACATGCATCTAAGATAATCATAAGATTAATCTAACCATATGCATATTAATCAAGGTTAAGCATGCAAAAATCGTAGAGAAAAAAAATTAAATTTTACTAAAAGCATACTAACATATAAATCTAAGTATGCGTACTACAAGATTTCAATCTAAGCTACCACAAGATCTAATATTATTAACCTTAAAAGTTGTAGTTTTAGGGTTTACCTTGCTCCAAACTAAGAAAACACTAAGAAAAACTACCCAAAAATTGCTCATACGCGAATCAAAATAATGTTCCATGGTAAGCAATGCATGCTGATAACGTGTAATCATTTAATTATACTAACCAATTTGGAACACATATTATAAAGAGATTCCATTAAGGGTCCAAAAGGCCAATAGGTAGTAAGTAGGGAGTCTCTATATGTTTCTATATAACATATAGAGACTCCTCAAGCCACTCTCTCTCTCTAACTGAAACCCTAGGGGGTTAGTAGTTCGGCGGCTGACCCAACCCACTCCACATGGGGGGCCCACCTTGGATGATGTGGACTATAACATTTTTATTTATTTATTACTTCTTTTTTGGCTAAAATATAAACATTGAGGAAAATATCGACTGTTATGTACCCCGCTACAAATCCCATATTAGCCTGACTCCCCAAATTTGCCCCCCCAAAATGGTCACGAAGAAATCACGTGCCATGTAAACATAACCTCCCGGTTCCGGTTTGAGAGATATAAAGAGATGACCACTTAATACATGATCGTATCTCAATGATATATAAATTATTTGATGATGTGTTTTTGGTAACCGGTAACTTGGGTTTACAAGCCACGTGGTTTTTGCGTGTGGGTATAACATGGAGAAAAAACAAAAAACTGTGGTAAAGGTGAATCTTAGTAGTTTGACTAACAAACAACTGCGATTTGGGGGATATGGTGTAGCAAACTGGAGGATCAAAGTCCAAATTTCTTTAACATAGTCTTACATATTATTAATTAATTTATTACTAACAATTAGAAAATCCAAATTGGCATATTACTATAGGAATAGGAATCAGGTCTCTACCCCTCTTAACAAACTGAAAAAAGTTTGATTATTACAAACATTTATTACATACAAGTTTAGATTGGTGGCAGTTTCCCAGTTAACTTTCTTACTCGTACCGTGAAGGAACTCGATACATCACTTGTCAATCGCAACTACCACCAACTCCTCGTTTGTTACTGCTTTTGTTGCATTGAGCCCCTAGAGGGTTGTTTTTCCTTCCGTTGTTTCTGCACTTTTAACTTTTATTTGATATGTTAGTACAAGTATATATTCAATTTTTTTGTTAAATAGGATAAAGTCAATTCCAACCTTGTTTAGTATGTGGAGAGGAGTACTTTTGAGTAGGATTGAGTAGTATTAATATGGGAATTTCTTAAAATCAAGTTGTTTTTGCAGTCCCATATTGTAGTAATGATGATACAAAAAAGACTACAGGTTTCCACGATATCTTCTGTAGAGTGGGATTGTCTTTCAAGCTGGTTGAGAGTTTTCCAAGGGCAAGAAAATATAGTAGATGTATTAATTTAAAGTGATGAGGCAAAATAAATTTCATGTGCCCATTTGCATTGGAAAAGACAGTTAAAATTTGACTCATGATTTTTTTACAGACATGACAAATATCATTTGTTAAGAATATGGTTATTAAGCCTTGATTGACATGGTAATATATCTTTGAAGATTTTCAAGATGGTCATTTGGGTGTTATGTAGAGATTTGCACTCTAAATTCACGTCCACGATTTCTTGGGTAGTGGATGATCAGTAGGAAACTCATGAAGTAAAGATTGAAAGACTTTATAAGCTAACCTGACAATGAATGTAAATGTTATCCCATAAGTGAATACTCTCACCATTCAAAATTTCTCAACCAATGTAATCCTTAAGGTATTCGTTGGCTTAGTGAATGTCTTTCCAAAATTGCGAGCCACTGCACTTTTTATTTGCATGGGAAAAAAGGGTGAGTAAAGTATTTTAATTTAAAAACATGAGAGACAAAGAGTTAGGTTGCTCCTACAATTTCTAACAAAATTTGGTAATCATTGCCATGTTTTGTGGAAGGAATTGTCGTATTAAGGCCTTATGAGCTTTTGAGGATTACAGATATTGCCCCATTTGGTGAGGTGGCATTATTTTCCTTCTTCAGGTTTGTGTACCCACTAGAAATTCCTATTAAGGTCCAGCTTATGTAAAAGGGTCTTACGTAAGAGATAGTTTGGCATCTGGTTCATAGGGATGGCATTGGTAACAATTTTCAAAAGTGTTCATGTTAAGCTTAAGTATATGTTTTTCTAACAGAAAATAGCGTTAGACTATTATTTGCAATTAAAAACTTATGGACATAAACATTGAAAGGTTAAACCCAAATTTATAAATTATATTGTAGAAGATATGGTTCACGAGTGATGAGGACAAGGGAGAAACCTTGCAATTAATCTTCTATTACATTTATGATTTACAAATAGCAACACTGTAATATGCATCAGCTGCATGCAACGAACATATTTACTGTTTGACATCTGATTTAGATCCCCAATAGTATAGAAACATACAATCTTAAGAACAAGAAGCATATGATCATCATAATTGCTACTAGCCAAATTCAAATCTTCTGCCTTTTAAGACTCTCTGAGGTTCATTTCAGTTGGCTCATATCATCTGTGTGTTGGAAGAATTCATTTGAATAATTTCCAACTTAATATGCCTCATTTTCTTATTCATAAAATAGTTATTTCCCACTGTGATCCATTATTTTCTTAATAATAATCATTTCTTTGTCGCTGCCCAGTAATTCAACATTGTAAACCTCTTCACATCCACTTCTCCCGATAATCTCAAACAACGGTAACCTATCTTTTCTTCTCAATAAACACAAAATCCTTGACTTTTTTAATCAACTGATTAAAGACTGTTGGACCGACATATTTCTATCGCGTAGTCAAGCAAACCATAACAAACTTAAATACTACCGAGTAAACGAATGCCGATAATAATCCCACAACTAAACCTATCACAAAGCCCATAATCCGATCTTTTACATTTCTCTTCTTCTTATGCTTTTCTGGTGAATCCAACTGGAATTTGAATTCGGAGTCGAATTATCTGCATATATACCGTTTGCGGAATACATTATTTCTTGAAAATTGATTATTGTCGGAGGTATCTGCAAACCGAAGATAGTAAATAGTATACCGATAACGGCATTTCCCCGAAACTAAAATAAAAATCGAACGAATATTTATTGTGAGTTTGTATAATTTACTTGAAATTAATGTACATTAAGGCTAAAATTCTTAGTGTTGCTTTATTTAATCAGTCAATCACACTCACAATAATGGATCAAGGTTCGTGTGTTCGATTCTTCATGAGCTCATACTTGGTAATGTTGAGAATAGAGATAGCTAATCTCTCTTCTACGATAAAAACGATATGCAGAATATGCCAATCAAGTAAACTAAGAAATAAAGAATAATAAAGAATACAAGATTTCCCAGAGGAGGGAAGTAGAAAACCCTTCCGAATAAAAAACCACTCCCCAAACAATCCACTAAGATGATCAAAGAGGTTACAACGACCTCTCCAAGCTTCTCAAGCTTTAATGGAGTTTCACAAATTCTAGGTCTCTAGAATTAAACTAACGTAGGAAGGATAGGCTAACAAAATAACATAAGTCTTCTTTATATACTAGAGGACTAAATACAAGTAGAACAGATCTCGAGGCAAACTCAACGTCTCAGAAGAACTCTCAAAGGCAACCTAGCACAACTCCTTCGAACGAAACACAAACTCGTTCGAACGACTTTTAAGATTAAAGGTTCTAGCCCTGAAAAACATACATGTCGTTCGAACGAAATCCAATTTCGTTTGAACGACTTCTTCGGTCTTCAAATCACAAAATGCAAAATTAGACAACTCGTTCGAACGAGCTCCATTCTCGTTCGAACGACTTCAACCTACTTTGAATTCATCTTCAACAGCTCAAACAGAACCAGCTCGAGTCTCTAGGTAACTTAACCAGTTCAAACTTCAGGTAACTTAACCAGCTTAAACTTCTATCGATCATAACCAGTTCAAATTTAAACATTGAAAATCTCATTTTCAATCTGACTTCAATCCTTGAACTGAAATAACTTGAACTAAAACGACCTTAAACATAATTTGAGTTCATACCTTAATAGGTAAGGCATCTCAAAACTTTGGATAAAAGCAAACGGCTTCGAAAATAATGTAAGAAACTTTAAATGAGAAATACAAAACCAAAGTACACAAAAGAACGAAAAAGTATCAGTACTTTATGCACCGTCACAAAAATTTTGTGTAATACTCTTTGTAATAGAAAAAAAATTTCACTGTCATCTTTTGCACTAATGACGTATATTGGCTTTAGATACCTTTCCTTATTCATACAAATTATCAAAAACTCAATAATGAACTCCATATACAAAAAAACATAAACTTAAATAGAAAAAATAGTATAAAGTTATAAACAAGTTGGAAAACTTAACTGGTACTTTTTATACATCATTTTTGGCTTTTGAAACCTCATACCAAGAAGAAGAAGAATAACCTTCATCCATTTTCCCAATTAAGAGTCTGAGTATTTGTATTCAACGTTAAGCGTCTTCATTTTCCTCTTCGAATCAGTTAAGGTCAAACTTTAATCGAAACCCACCGTGCAGTCTTTTTTCCCATCGCCTCATTTTTTCCACCTTCTCTTCATTCTCAAGAGTACAGAAACATGTAATTTTCAAAACAAGAAACATCTGAACATCAAAACCATTATCAACCAAATTTGGATATATTGTTCTTTTAGGATTCTCCAAGATCATAATATTGCTCAACCACTTTCGTTGTCCCTGCTACATATGAAGTTGTAAATAGAGCTACTTTTGTCAACCCAAAGTTAGCAATTTAAGCCTCTATATCATCACCGAGAAGGATATCTGCTAGCTTGAAATCTCTGTGGAAAATCTTTGGGGAATGATCATTATGAAGAAGCCCAAACCATGTTACAATTCCCCCAGCAATCCGATGATGCATCAACCAATCCAATTCTCTCGTCTCTTCAAAAACTCATGTACAAGGTAATAACAATCAGTTCTACTCACATGAGCCAACAAAGATACCAAAATTTGATGCAAATCTGACCCACAGATTATATTTCTGACTTAATTTGCTTCATCTTTTTATTCATAAACTTGTTATTTTCCTTCTTGAGTGTAACCATTATTTTCTTAATAGTAATCATTTTTTCATTGCTACCCAGCAATTCAGCTTTGTAAATCTCTCTACAACCAACTCGCCCGATAATATCAAACAACGCTAACCCATATTCTTTCTCAAAAAAATGCAAAATCCTTGACTTTCTTAATTATCGGACTAAAGATTGTCGGAACGGCATCTTTTTCTCGTGTAGTTATGCAATCCATAATAAACTTAAACAATACCGAGAAGACGAAAGCCGATAATTACCCCGCAACTAAACAGGTCACAAACCCATAATTTAATATTTTACATTTTTCTTATTCATATGCCTTAAGAATTCAACTGTGAAGAATTTAAATTTGGAGTGTTCTCCACAAATATATGCCGTTAAAAATTATTTCTTAAAAATTAATTATTGCCGAAAATATTTACAAATCGAAGATTATTTAAGGAGTGAATGGCAACAGTTTGTTTGGATATATTCTACTAAACTTTTTGCAAAAAAAAGAACGACAACAGTATTTCCTCAATTTATTTTTGAAAGATCGAGCTTTTCGTGGTTCAAAAAATGCTTTACAAACCTTAAATTGCTAGAAAACTTTTTCTGCAACAGATCTTAAACTTGTAGTTTCACAAGAGATGAAAACTTAATCATAAACTTAATTATCTAGCACTCCAGCTGTGTGGGTTCTAGATTAAACTTTATCCATTAGTTTGGTTGGTTGTTATGCAAATATTATATTTTTATGTTAATTGTTTAGTTGTTACTTCCAGTTTCGATGCATCTTTTATGTGTAAGTTTTGTCTCATCAGTTTAATTAAATTTATGCATATTAACAATCAATATTGAGTTTGTTTTGCTTTTCTTTTTGTATGCATAGGGAATGGATAAGAGTAAGGGAGTATGTATCGGTAAGGGAGCTCGGAAAAAGAATGGACAGACTAAGAAAGCGATTTTGAAATGGAATGCCGTAATAGATGCGGGTTTAATCGAGGCCTTGGTCGAGGGGCGTAGATTAGGTTTAAAAGAAAATTATATATGGGATGATAAGATATGGACCATGGTACAGAAAGTTGCTCAAGAGAAAGCATTCATTCAAGTAGAAAGATATCATATAGATAATATATATCGATCTTTAAGGAAGGAGTATATTGCATTTAATCTTGTCAAATCAAAGGGCGAATTTGGTTGGGATCTAAGTAAAAAGACAGTCACGGCATCTAATGAAGCATGGAAAATACTTTTAGAAGATCTGGTAATATATCTTATTTTAGATAATTTGACATCTAGCTAAATATGTTATTAATATTTGTTCACTTCAACTTTTTCATGTTTTCAGAAAAACTTTGAGGAGTTTAGTCGATTTCGTTATGAGGAGCCAAAGTGGAGCTTTGAATTACTATAAGATTTTTTTGGTCAAAATCATGCTACAGAGATGTATAGTTTTAACGGGTTAAATTCTATTGATGCGGATAATGATATTGGTGGCGATGATAGATTGGAAGCAGATAGTGCTAGTATGGCGACATCATCGACTAGCAAACGACCGCGAGTGCACGGGAAGAAAGTAAAAAATGATGACGAGGTGAAGCATGTACTCTACTCATTACATTTAAGCTTGGAGGATATAAAGAATAGTATATATCTCGTAAAGCGTTCTTCTAATATACTAGAAGAGGTTATGAAGGTTGAGGGTTACAGTGAGCACTTTCTTCGTAATGCTTGGTATATCATGATGCGTGATCCTGTTGAATTACAATTATTCATGGCACGTGATGTGAAAGATAAGAAGATGGTGAAAGATTTTGGTTTGTCTTAATTCGTGTATGTGAAGGTCCGTGGTTATCTCGGTCGAAGACAGTGACAGAATGAAGACCTTCGTACAAGTCTTCTATCAACCAACGACCAATAAGGTAAGTTGGTTAAGTAGAACTTTGATAAAGGGAGCGAGAAATATTTTTATATATTTTCTAAACTTTTTGGGAATCCCGTTCTCGTTCGAACGAATTCTGAGCATTTCGTTCGAACGACCTTCGGTCTTGTTCGAACGAGTGCTACGAGTTCAAAACACAAAACGTATATTTTTGAAGGGTAACTGGGAATTTCATTCGAGCGACCTTAGGTCTCGTTCGAACGAGTCTCGAGAAAAATTAAAATACTATTTAAGCGAACATTGCTTCTCTTTTCCTTTCTCTCTCTCTTTCTCTTTTCTTTAGCAAAAAATTATTTTCGAAAGAGCTCAATATACTTTATCAGAGAGACAATTTGACATCAATCAAAACCTAACAACCTTGAGATTAATGTTGAGTTAGTGTATCCTACTTCCCACATATTGTTCTAGAGTAATTCAAGAAGGGGGTTCCTTGCTGTGAGTTCAAGGAAAGTCATTGCGAAAACGAAGAAGAGTCGTTGCGAGAATAAAATCAATAGGGTGTGAGGCTTGGATTAGAAAAGAGATAATCATGAGATGAGGTTATCGAGTCTGTAAGTGTAATTCAGATTAAACTCTTTTTGATTAGTAGATTTTTGTTTGTCGTGTTCATCGACAACGACCTGTGGTTTTTCTCCTGAGTAAGGAGTTTCCACAGGGTGAACAATTACGTATGTCGTTTAATTCATTGTCTTTACTATTGATTGTTTATGCTTAATCCTAGATCATTGATTGATATGAATTATTTTGACCTAATTTCTTAAAATACATTAAATACGAGCAAATAGAATTTCAGATGGTGCTGGATGGATATCGTAATCGGATATATGAATGAGGTAACTACCGCCGAGTTTATGTTTTGTTGTATTATCGTTTAGCACTGATTATTTATCCCCCTGCTGATGTTAATGGTCCTTGGAATTACTTTATTGATGCTCACATAAGTGATTTTTACAGAACTTGTTAGCCTCCTTGAAGTGTCTGTTATTAGTCACAAAGCATGAAGTTTTGAAAGTCAAAATGTATAGATGACAAAAATTTGTCACCCGCTTGAGATCATACTTCATAAAATATATAAGTAAAAATTTGCTCCATGATGCTAAAAGCATCTCCATGGAGTAAGTTGGATTCAACCTAGCAAAAAACTGGAGGGAACCTGGAGGAGAAGATGCTCTTGTGGGGAACGGAAAGGATCGTTGGATATGGTAATTGACACGGACCAACTTAAACTCAATTTTGGCACGTGCGGCACTCGAGACACCTGTCTCAAGTAAGCCTAATTACTCGTCTCTTTCAATCGTTTAGGAACACAACATCGCAAAGCATCACATAATCTCAAGGCAACACAAACACTGTACAAAGAAGGCATCATTTCATTCATATATCAACAACTATTACAAAGCACTATTACAAGCTTTAAATTCCTTCTTGGGTGTATTGGATACAAGTCCTCTACATATATAGCAAAATGGGAAACAACTAAGTTCTAAAAGGAAATATCAAAAGTGGAGACGAAGCGTACTCCCCCTTTTTCCTAAGCTAACCTTTACAAAAATAAATAAAAATTTGTGCAAAGCTTTCTTACAACCTAAGGATACTATTTACAAAGCCTGGGCGTCACAGTAATGGTAAAGGTAACGGTATCTAAGAAAGCATGAACTGTCTACTATTAGCACACAAAGCAGCAGTGAACAACAACAACACAACCTTCAACAGCAAACAAATGTATACAACAGACACCAAGAAGCCAACAACTAAAATATAGCAGCATAAACCAACATACAACATTAACCAAGAAGATGAGGTACACTGTTACACAAAACACCAACAACATTTGGCCCAGAACATAAGCAATAACAACAACAGTCTCAACCTGCATCATCTACATAAAACCATCTTCAAGAACTAATCCCTTCATAATTACTGTAGTAGAAGCAGTTTATGTATCTCCCTGTGTCAATATTAAAATTAGTCTTCTTGAAGAAGAGATATTCCACATCCTCAAGCTTTCCTGTAATAGATCTTACCCGCAGTATCATCATAAATAAGGCTTTGAAGAACAATAGAAAAATCAAAAGGAAGCAGCTCAGTAAATCCTAAAGCAGTAAGCAGACCATCAAGGTGATCAGCCACTTTATTTCCCTCTCTGTAAATATGGTAAATAATGAAGTACTCAAGTTGCCTTATAAAGATAAGAATAAAACAGAGGATAGCTCTAGCTTCCCAAGGAGGAGCAGTCAGTTCTTTAACGATACTAATTGCATCTCTGGAGTCAGATCCTAAAGAAAATCTTAAGCATTTCTTTCTAAAATCAAGTTAAGATCAGTAGTAAGTTCTTACTATTGGTTTGATGCTTGGCATTTTCTCTCTGAGCTCACTACTAATCTGCCAATGCGATAAATCAAAAATAGGATTATGTCCAGGGAATATATTAACATCTGAAGAAAGTAAGATAGAAAGGAAAATTTTAGTTTATTACAAAAGTGTGGAAGTTAGCATTTGTAGAAATATTGGATGTTGGAACTGCAAACTTAGTTTCGTCATCTATTGGATCATCCAATGGTGAGTCCTTCCACAGATTGAGCCACGGCCATTGATGATACCTTTACTTCGGACTGTAATCCCTCTCAGTTTTGTGAATTCAAGTCATTGGAATAATCCTGAAACCTAAGCCTTGAAGCTTGTGAGAGCAATTATTGTACCATCTAACTGCAAGATAGTCATTTAAACACCTAATTATAGCGAATTAATGTGTTTAAATATCTATATTTGTTTTGTTCAGGATGCCAAATGTGAAGTTTACCTGAAATATAATGTTGGGTTGACAATATGGACCAAAAAAAGAGATGGGTCCCACGAGAAACTCGAAGTTTGATGGCACAATGACCGTAAATCCCTCCATTTTACAAGCAGATGCCCATACGTCTTAGAAAGCCTAATTCGGTGTGAGACATGTTCTTTTGAGAAGGATTTCTGTTTAGTTTTTCTTTATTACATTTTTTGTTTTTTGTTTTTTTAATGTATATAATCCACAATACGATGAAGAAGCTCTAGTTAGTTGAAAAGTCTGAAGAACAACAATTGATTGGGAAAACAAAGCTTCAATTGCTTAAAAAAATGAAGTAACTACAAGAAAATCACTCCAAAAACCCTAGGCCTCTTTCAGAACTCTTTCTAGATCTAACATAAAAAAAACTTACTTAAAAAATAATACCTAGCCTTGCCCTTTTTATAAGGGTTACAAGTTCTTAGTTCTAATAGAACTAGGTTACAAGTTCCTAGTCCCAATAAGACAAGTATGCCCTTAAACACTTAAAGAGAAAAACTGAATCGCGTCTCTGTTCGAACAGAATAAGTTTCTGATCAAAAAAACAAAGATGTATTCGAATACATATAATTTGTATTCGAATAAAACTGATCAGGCTTAAATGAATTCGAGCAGACATGAGTCTATTCGAATAAAACTGATCAGACACAAATGTATTCGAATAGGAAAAGAGTTTATTCAAATACAAAAGGGTATATTCGAGCAGACTTTTTAGTCTGTTCGAATAGACTTCTTAAAAAGTCAAAAAAACTCAGATCCTCCTGGATCATGGCTCCCTCATTTAGAAGCCTTGAGCTCTTGCTCAAGATGGAACTGTAAAAGTGGGAATGCGGCGATGCCCATTACCCTGCTGTACCATTTCGACTGACGAGGTAGCTGACCCTTCTTCCAAACCCGAAATGAATCAAAACGAACACATGTCTTGCCTTGCAGCAACTTTTGGCGAAACACACTACGCCCTTTAGGATCACCATATCTTGATGTAATAAAAGGTTGTCTCTGCATAGAAACCAACATAGCGGAAGTACTTGGTAATGGGGGTTGAGATAAACAATTAGCCATTTTGTTGTCCACTCCCTTCTTATACGTCATAATCAAGGGAAATTGTTTGAGATACGACCTCCCCTTCATCTGGCGAGCTTGTTGTAGCTTGGACTATATAGCAAAAAATAGGGACAGTTTGTGATCAGTATGTACCACAACCTTCTCTTGCAGCTTCCCCATATAAGTTTGTTGCCTATAAAGCGTTGTCATAAGAGACAACACTCGAACCGACGTACACTCCTGAACCGGTCGCACCAATAACATAAACTTGCCGCTCGCATTAACCAACCGCTTCACCTAAGTCGTCGTTACCAAATTTAACGTAGTGACATGCTCCTTACAAACATTGATATGGAACTCCTTTCTCTCCTTCACAAGATGATACTTGCGAGCTTTACGGTAATGAATCGTATATCGGTCCCAAAGACAAGGGCTACCCAAGATGACCTGACACACATCCAAAGGAAACACTTCGCACGTCACCTCATCAATAAACTTTTTAAAAATTGTAAACTTGAATGTACAGTGCTTCGTGACTATCACCTCCGCATCTTTCTGAAACCACCCCAAACCATACGGCTTAGGATGAGTTGTAGTCGTCAATCCTATCTTCTTCACCAACATCTCAGAAATCAAAATTTTCTGACTACCCGGATCCATAATGGCCTTGACCAAACTCTACTTTACCTAAATACTAACATGAAAAAGCTCTTCCCGACTCTCTTCCTCGGCAGCCAAAGTCTGCTAAAACATAAGTGTAGGCTTAGGATTCAATTTATCTAAACCTGGAAGGTCAACAACCTCAGCGGCCAGTGCATATTTCTCTTTATTGCGCTTCTCCTCCTTCGGCCTAAGCTCTAAGTAAAGTTTCTAACAATAATCGTAAAGATGCCCACTCGCCTTACAATGATTGCAATGATACTCCTTGGATGAAAACCCTGTTCCTTTGGCCTCCTCTTATGCTCGTTTTTCCAACTTGACTTGTACCCCAACTTGATCTTGTCGTCTTCTTTGTTACTCTTCAAGTACTTGCCTTCAATGACAATTGCCTTTACGGTAGCGTCCTCGATATTGGACACAGTAAAGAGCTTCAACTTTCTTCTAATGGACTCCGACAAACCCCCCGTATACTTCATAAACACTTCGTACTCGTCCACATCAATGCCCAAAACCAAAGCTTGGTTATGGAACGCCGTAGTGTACTCTTGTACGGATTGTTCAAACTTTGGGCACAAATTGCACCATAAAAATCATCTATTTTGCTCATACCCAATCGGATAAAACTGTTTTCGCACTAAAACCTTAAATTCTTTCCAACCCAAATTTCCTACATCGTGGCGTTTTCGATAAGATTTCCACCACGTGAGTGCATGACTTAAGAATTTTAAAGTAGTAAAACAAATTTGTTGAGCATTGGAGTATTCGTAAACTGAAAAATAGGTCTCTAACCTATCCAACAAATTATCTAATATCTCAGCATCGATCGAACCGTCGAATACCAGAATTTTAATCTTAAAACTAATACGAAGATTACGCAAAAGATTCGTGGACTTACCAATAACCGATCGCTCATCGTCGGATTCGGTAGTACTAGAATCATCAAAAACTGAAACGTTCTCGTCACCATCCACCTCCATAACCCCTTTATTCTTCGAACGGCCTCGCCATTTCACCGAAGTAGCAACCTTAGCGAGGTTCGTGAGATGCAACTACTCTACTAACTCTCCTACCGTAGAAGTTAGAGCAAAAATTGTCATTTCCAAAATTGCGAATCTCTCATTAGGATCGCCCATCTCCAAATCGTCATTCTTCTTCGAATTAGGTTTGTGATGGATCTTCAACAGAATTACTAGCTTGTCCTTCGTTTGCTTGAGACGATCATGTGTAGAGACCATAAACTACAATCAACCCCCGAAGATCGCAACTAGAAAACTGATACCACTTAATCTACAATACGATAAAGAAGCTCTAGTTAGCTAAAAATTCTGAAGAATGCCAATTGATTGGGAAAACAAAGCTTCAATTGCTTAAAAAATGAAGTAATTACAAGAAAATCACTCCAAAAACCCTAGGCCTCTTTCAGAACTCTTTCTTGATCTAACATAAAAAAACTTACTTAGAAAATAATGTCTAACCTTGTCCCTTTTTATAAGGGTTACAAGTTCTTAGTTCTAATAGGACTGGGTTACAAGTTCCTAGTCCCAATAGGACTTGCGTCACAAGTTCCTAGTCCCAATAAGACAAGTATGCCCTTAAACACCTAAAGAGAAAATCTGAATCGCGCCTCTGTTTGAACAGAACAAGTTTATGTTCGAATAAACAAAGATGTATTTGAATACACATAATTTATATTTGAATAAAACTGATCAGGCTTAAATGTATTCGAACAGACATGAGTATATTTGAATAAAACTGATCAGACACAAATGTATTCGAATAAGAAAAAACTTTATTTGAATACAAAAGGGTGTATTCGAACAGACTAAATGTCTGTTTGAATAAACTTCTTAAAAAGTCAAAAAAACTCAGATCCTCCTGGATCAATATATTTAAGAACAATACTATGAACATGAATGTCTTTTGTTCTGAATTCTAATGATTTTACTACTTGATCTATTGGGAACTTTAGTAATGTTGGCTAAAATGTTCCTAATTTGTATAGCCCTTTGATTAACAACTTGATCGTATCATTTCATATCAAGTTTTGCATAAAGATCTTGCTGAAGTGGCAGAGTGAACATCTGAATAATACATCTTGACGGTGTATTATTGGCTTTTGTTATTATCAGAATAATTTAGGAAGATGTATAACATCTGAATAATATTTTAGGAAGATGTATTATCATAATATTTTAGGAAGATCTCTATGTATTCTCAGAATATTTTAGGAAGATGTATTATTTCATCTGAACTTTTTTATATTCTTAGATATATTATCAGAATTCTAGTATAATTGTATAATTTTAAAGGTATACTTTTGTTATATCTACTATGAACATCTGAACATCTAATTTTTGAAGGTGTACTTTTGAAATAATTCAGTTGCAGAACCAAGCACAACCTAAGTATTTGTAGACAATTTGATATCTTTGAATACCCAGTCTTCTCCTAATTAGGTGGGCACATTTATGATAAGTATTTGGACTGATAAAGACTTCAGATTTTTTAAATTGATGTCTTAATGAGACTATTATTTATAGATCGATGGGAAATATTAATTCAAGGGTGGTGGTTTGTTCCAAATTGGCTCTAGTGTAAATGCATCATCATTAAAAAACATGTGTACGATTGGAGGAGTTTCCTGCCAATTTTAATCCCGTGGAGCTCTTTTCTTCTTTATGCTTTGAATAAAAGTTTGCTAAAGATTTAAAAGTAAAAAGGAAAGGGGTATGGTGAAATTGGATCTCCTTGAATGAGCCCTATCCGAGAAAGAAAAGGCCCCCATTCAGTTTGATAGAGTGAAAGACTTGGGTAACAAATTTAATGATGGTGCCTAAGAAATTACCTATAAACCCTAAAAAAAATCAAGGACCAACGCGAGAAAGTCCCATTCTACTCTATCAAAGCCTTCACTCATGTCAAGTTTAATAGTCATACATCTTATAATGCCCTTTTTCTTTATCCTTAAAGAGTTTTACTAATCATGGCTATGTATTCTATATGACTCTACTTTTGATAAAAGTATTTTGTATTGGGCTAATACAATTAGGAAGCAATGGCTTTATTCTGTTAGCTAAATTTTTTGAAATGATTTTGACAGTTATGTTAGATAAAGTAATTGGACTAAAGTGGGAGGGAAGGGACGAGGTTTGGAATTTGGGGATGAGGGTAATATTGCTGTGATTCATTCTTTAAGTATAAAGGAGGTGGAGAAAATATTGTTAAGCATAGAGTGGAGGTGATCTCTTAAAGTATATTATATATGCTTGGGGGATATCCATCTAGTCCTAGGTTCTATATTTGGTTGTATCTGGAAAACAACATGATGAATTTCTTCTATTATGATCAGCTTAAATTAAGATTAAAACGTTATTCTTTAGAGATTATAGGGTGTATGATTTTCCCAAGAAGTTCAATATTAATGAGGTTGCCATTGGATATTTCCGTTCGAAAATTTTCTTTGAAGAATAAAAGCGTCTCCAATCAGTTTCCTTCAATGAATCCAATTCCTATCCTAGTTTTTTAAGTATTCAATTTTGTTCCAACATCTTTTTCTTTGGGTCATTTTGTGGAAATATTTAATATTTATATCCCCCTCCTCAAGCTAGATTTCTTTTAATTTACCTCTCCGTAGACAACATTCTTCTTCTTCTTCTTCTTCTTCTTCTTCTTCTTCTTCTTCTTCAAGTAATCTCTCAAGTTCTTGTTGTGAGATCTTTAACTTCCCAATGTCCATTACTGATTCATTTCTTTACAGATGAGACATCTTATCTTCCAACTGTTTAATCTGACTTTGAATGTGACCAAAAGTCTATTGTTTCAGGTCTTAAACTCCCCAAAAGTTTGGTGTTTGGTCTTAAATATACATATTTAGAGTTTTAATGTTTTGGACTCTCCACTCAAAGTCTATGATCAAGTACTTTGAGTGGTTCAAGTCTCAATCCCCTATCTTCTTGATCGGATAGCTAGGGTGATGTGGTTTGATTATCACATACATCTTAGATCCTGAATGAGAGGGGGGCCTACTACTGCTTGGATTGGGTCAACAATAGTCTCTCTCTAAGTGGATTTTGGTTTTGGTCTTCAGGTATTGGTATCTAGCTAATATTTATTCACTGCTTTATGCACTTTGACACTTATAGCTAACAGTCTGGATCGGGTCTTACTAACTAGAACTGAGCATGGGTCGATTTGGGTCAGTTTTTGGCCTAAACCAAAACCAAACCGACCTAAATCGGTTCTCAAAATTCAGAACCAAAACTGGACCGACTTAGGTCCCAAACCAATTTCATTTCTAAACATATGAGTGTCACAGAGAGCTACGTTGAAAGGATTTTGTTCGTCGTTGTAACCAACCTGCGATTATGGCTAAATCAGTTACAAACCCACGATCGCGACTTATATGATGAGTTAAATTTTAACCTTTGAAGTTCTGTCAGGTCTGGTCTCCTTGAGTCGTTATCCGAGTCTAGAACATTTCATGTTTGCCTTAACTGCTGGATATGATCCACTTAACTGATTTATTCCGAGTTTTGCACAGTTTCTCTTGATCACTCCTAGCAGTACTTAAATGTTGTGTTTGTGTTCGTTTTAGCATAAAAGCTTCTCTAGTAGTTTGAAACCTTAAAAGGATGAATTACATATGAAATCATAGCTCAAGGGGATTAGGAGTAAAAACACAAGTAATTAAGGCATAAAATAGACACGATAAAGTGTATATCACTGGATTTTCTTTTATTTATGATGTTAGTGTTTGGGTTAGATCTCTTTTCCCAGTTTCCTCTTATTTCATTAAATTCACCAATGATCAGCCAAGGGTGACTGTTTTCAAAATAAATTAATCTACTGTAATTAGATTTCCAGAGAATGTATTCTTTTATTTTTCTTAGGGATACATGAATAAAAATTCCAATCCATTCTCGGTGAGGAGGATGTGAATTGATAGTACATTATAAAAAGTAATCACATGCCCAATGACCTCTAAAGAGGCATGATCACTCGAGATGAGCCATAATCCATTTTTAGTTCATTGGGATGATTTAATGAAGTAATTTTTAAGATCTAGTTTGAGAATGAATTTAGTAGTACTTGTTGGGGTATCTATTTTTTTAATGATAAAAACAATATAAGTTTGTCTTTCTTAATGCGAGAATTTAGTTAAATTTCAGACTACTTGAAATTAATCGATTCGATCAAATTTAGGTCAAAACAATTAGATTCGATAATCCTTAAAATTAATGGTCTTACTCTAGTCTAACTTAAGTTGATACGATAATCTAGTTTCAACAATAAGTAATCAGCAATTTTAACCCTGTGGGAAACCTTTCTCATGAGAGAAACCCACAGGTCATTGAAATCCATTATTGAAAAAGAATTACAAGAATTTAATTACTTCCAGACTCGGTAAGCACATCCTGTGGTTATCTCTCTTCTAATTGACATTTTTGTACCCGATCCTTCGTTCTCGCAACGCGTCGCTTCGGATCACACACCAAAGCTTTCAAGCTTGAATCCCTCAATCTTTCAAATCTCAAATAAGGTATTTTAGAAGTATATTGCAACTCTCCAAATTAAGCAAGATAATTAACTTTGATCCCTAAAAAAAGAAGTGAGATAGAAAGTTCCAAAAAAGAAGTTTTAATAATAATAAAATCAGTTCAGCCTGAGCTCTGTTCAAACAGAGAACTGCAGACTTGTAACTGAACATACCTATTCGAACTCTTTGTTCAAACAAAGAACTGAATATTTCAATTTTTCATAAAAACTTGAATAAAATGGCTTATAAAATCTTTTTTAAGAAATCATGGGGACTTCACTCATACCAAAGGTTCATTCTCAACTTACCTGATAATGCCAAGTCTAACTGTAGTTGATCCAACGAGCAATCTCTGACGAGGAAGAACCATGGGATATACTTTGACATACTAGGACATCTCTAAAACTAGTTTTGGCACGAAATGACACCAATACAAATATGGATGTTTCATTTAAATGTTGAACCATTAAGGCTTTTCTCCCACCTCGACAGTTTCAGGTTCGAATATTCATTGAACCTGTGGTGCCTTAGGGTCTGCCGCCACCACCCATTGTAGAGTAAAAATGTATTGTACCCTGTTGAGGGCAAACTGACTTGTATTGCAATAAACAAATGTTGTAGTGTATTTTGTGAAGCATATAGCGTATAGTGATCAACATAATATAAAAGCCCCAATAAATTTTTCCTGGTGAAGGAGGTGGCTGGAAGATTTGGAAAATAAAATTTTGAGCTTACGGGTATCTAGGCCAATGGGCATTGGCCACTAGCCAAACCGTCAATTCCTAATGGTAAATCCTCTAGGGTCATGTAGCTACTCATAAACAACAAGACTGGGCATGTTGGCACAAGGCGTGTGAGATTTAATACCAACCTTGAAACTCACGAGTGGTGAAAATCGAACCAGGGACCACCAGGTAGGTGTTACAGCCTTTCTAGTATAACCTTACCACTGAGCAACATGTAGTTGGTTGGTCTCTTAATTCTTTCTCTCGCCCGATTCAACTATTTTCGTTGGTACAATGTTGTTTTTACCTTTTACCAATTTTTTTTTCCTTATAACACATTGAAAATCTATGTGCTCGTATTTAATGTACTTTGAGAAATTAGGTCAAAAATATTCTTAGCAATCAATGATCTAGAATTAAGCAGAAGCAATCAATGGTAAAGACAAATAATTAAATGACACAAACAATTGTTCACTCTGTAGAAATTCCTTACTCAAGAGAAAAACCACAGGTCGTTGTCGAAGAACACGACAACCAAAAATCTACTAATAAAAAAAAGTTAAAATATGAATTACACTTACAGACTCGATAACCTCGTCTCGTGATTATCTCTTTTCTTACCAAAGCTTCACGCCCTATCTCCTTCGTTCTCGCAACGACGCTTCTTGATCTCACAACAAGAATCTCCATTCTTGAATCACTCTAGAACAATATGTGGGAAGTAGGGTAAACTAACTCAACATCAACATCAAGGTTTATAGGTTTTTGATCGATGTCTAATTGTCTCTCTGATAAAGGATATTGAGCTCTTTCAAAATAGACTTGGAGAAAATAATAATAATAATAATAATAATAATAATAATAAAACAAACAAAGTTTGCTTAAATACTAAAACAGTTTTTCCCGAGAATCGTTCGAACGAGACCCAAGGTCGTTCGAATGCCCAAATAAGTTTTGAAAACTATTAAAATGTTTTTGGCTCCTTTTATTAGAATTCTACTTACCAACTTACCTTCTTGATCGTTGGTTGATAGAAGACTTGTACGACGGTTGTCTTCGACTAAGATAACCACAAAACTCCACATACACGAAATGAGACAAACCAAAACCATTCACACATAACGCAATCTAGTTCTTATTTACCCTCTATCAAGGCTACTACGATTGATGGGCTCATATGCCGACGACGGTGTCTTTGGGCTAAACTAGGC
This sequence comes from Kingdonia uniflora, assembly GCA_014058105.1. NCBI lineage: Eukaryota > Viridiplantae > Streptophyta > Magnoliopsida > Ranunculales > Circaeasteraceae > Kingdonia > Kingdonia uniflora. The sequence continues at coordinate 67,997 of JACGCM010001057.1, read as the reverse complement.
GGATCTGGTCACACCAATTATGCCATGTTGGGCCACTATTGGGCCTGACATATGGGCCGTGCTTCTACATGATTAGACAAGCCTTGGGTCCATAACTTTGCAACCCATCCTGATACTCGTCGTTCTTTAAAAATAACACAGTCTCCCTCCCTCTCTCTTACAAACAAAATAAAAGTTATTGTTGAAGAAGAGAGTTCTGTATCTGTGAAGAGAGGAGCCAAACAAAGAAGCAAGAAGTTTCAGTCTTCTCTCATGATGATGATGCGGCCAATGAAGATGATGTCTCTCCTTCTCCTTCTGTGCTTCACCATTGTTGAAGCTTCAAAGAAGACCTCCTCTGTTTCTGCTCTGTTTATACTTGGAGATTCTTCAGTCAGTTGTGGTGATGATGACATCACCTTCTTCCACTCTTTCTTCCTCCATCAACATGATCATCCCTCCTCCTCCTCCTCGTTCTCTCCCTGCAATGTTTCATCACTTCTCCCTTATCTACTTGGTAATAACTCTTCTTTATGGTTATGCTCTGTTTTCTTGCATTTCTTGCTTCTTAGTTGTGTTCATGGTTTTAGTGTTTCTTCTTGTGAGAACTGAAACACCCTTCTTTTATTTTGCCAAAACAATTTGGCTCTATGATGATGATGATGATGTTGTTGTTGTTGTATGTTTCGGTGCAGCGGAGAAGATAGGGTTGCCAGAAATCCCGTCGTTTTACGGAGAGAACGGAACGATCGAAGGGCTAATGGGTGGCCTAAACTACGGGTCGTCACAGTCGACCATTATGAATACTGGGAACTTGGGGTTTCAGGCGCTTAATCAGCAGTTACGACAAGCGTTTGAGACGCTTCAGATGTTGCAGCTCCAACTAGGTCAGGAGAAGGCTCAAGAGGTGATCAAGTCGTCTGTGTTCTATTTCTCATTGGGTAAAGACGACTACATCGAGATCTTTCTCCGGGATGATCAGTCCAGTGTGAGAAAGAAGTATAGCAGCGGAGGGTTTGCTCACATTCTGGTTAATCAGATGATCCGGGTTATCAAGGTATTTTTCGATCCTTTTCGTCTATTTACGAAGAAATCTTTCAGGGTTTAAATGTTGTATATTTTTTTTCCTGGTATGTTTTAGGATCTTTACAATGCAAATGTAAGGAAGATTGTTTGCATGGGAATAGGCCCATTGGGGTGTGCACCTCGAACACTATGGGAGTCTTCCGATCAGACAACGAGGCCGGATATGGGGCATTGTGTTGACGAGATTAACAAGGACATCTTACAGTACAACACAATGCTTTCTGAGAAACTTATCGACCTCAACTCCGAGTTAGAAGAAGCTGAAATCGTTTTCTGTGATGTCTACCAAGGGATGATGGAGATTATAAATAATCCCACTCGATACGGTAATATTTGATACCCCATTCCCGCATTATCTTTTAGCAAGCTTCAAAACTATTCGCAAACTAAAAACGTCGTCTGGGGTGTAATGCAGGGTTCAGTGAAGTGGAACGAGCATGTTGTGGGCTAGGTCGGTACGGTGCCATGGTTGGATGTGTGGCCAAGGAGATGGCATGCGACGATCCCTCAACCCATGTGTGGTGGGATTTCTACAACCCAACAGAAGCAGTAAACTCATTGCTTGCTGATCAGATTTGGTCTGGGAAACCCTTCAATCTTTGTCACCCAACTACAATCAGAGAAATGGCTGATGTTCAGGTCGACATAACACCTGTTCCTGCCCCATCGCCTTCCGACATGTGGATTCCGCATGCGCATATATAGGGTGGACTTAGTTTTTCCTCTATTGTATGATTTTTGTAAAGCGCTGTTTGAGCTTCTTCTTTTCCTTCTGTTTTTAAGAGGGGATTTATTCAGTGAAAGAACACGATCTGAAATTGTAATTTCATTCAAACTCAGCTTCACCCTGTTGTTGTTACTGGGTTCTGAAACTTCCTCAAATCAAAAATAAGATAAAAATGCTATGCAACCGCTACGCTAGAGAACAATGATGAATCTAGATGGATTCGAACCATCGTAATCTCACATGGTGAGTGCTCTATCCTTTTTGAGCTATAGATTCGTGAGAACTAATGTAAGAAGCTGATATATGTATATATATAACAGAAAAAATAAATACCTTATCGTGTGTAAGTACTACATAGCATTCAGACTTTCCTCTACAATCTGCTTTTGTATTTAATCACAACCTGCATACCAAACGTGTAGCATAGCATAAGTTCAGTTTTGCCAATCATACTGGGTTATGCAGGGAATGTGGTTCAATATGGCAAATAACAAGACTAAAATGAGAATTGTAAGAGGTATACTTCCCTACATCAAGAAACCGCAATGCTTACTCACCACCATATAGATCACCATGATCACAAGAAATCACTCCTTCGTGATAGCCTCAATAGCATCCCTCAATCCTTCAATTTTGGTTATTCTAGCAAAGTAATTCAAGACCCTTTGAAGAGGGATTCTCTTTTGACATAACACATTTTGATCGTAATGACAATGATAAATTATTCAAATTGTTTTTTCTTAGTTTCTTTCCTAGGAATTGCTATGTTAAACATATGGGTGCCTGTTCTTTCAACTACGAAGTTTAGTCTTTACATTTTCGTTAAGGTAGTCTAATCCTAGGATACTTCTTTGATGTTACATTTAGACTTTAATAGTACATAGATATCATTATAGAAACCTCACAAATACTTCAATTTCTCAATCTTAATTAAGAATATTGGATAACTCTTATCTAGCTAGATCTAAAAGTGTTATCAACGAAGGAACCAAATAAAGGAGGGCCATGCAGTAGCTTCATCCAAAGAGAATAGTTAAATCTGGGTTTTGGTTGAGTATGATCCTAAGAACAACCATCAAAGCGCGAGCAAAGTAAGTTAAAAATAAGGCAGAAAAATGATTGGTTTTCAAAGTAGGACAAAGATTCTTATGAACTGGATATATATCTATCTTGGTGTGTTAAGTTTGTAATAGTTGGACAAGTTTATCAAACATAATATGAACCCAATCCTGTATCAAATTCATATTCAACAAAAAAATAAAAATAAAAATAAAATACTAGCATAGATGAAAAGCTTTAAAAATAGTTAGTATATGTTTGAGAGTCTAATTAAACGCTTCCCGCTAAATAAATCAAAAGTTTGTGGGAAAGAAAATGAGAAGAAGAGTCTCCTTCTTCTTCTCATCACCAAAAACGACTTCTAATCTTTCAATCTTCTCTTCTTCTTCTCTTCTAATTCGCTTCCAATCAAACCTATCATCTCTTCCAAACCCCAATAACCTCAAAACCCTAATTCACCACCATTACTCTCATGGAAAATTCCACAATCTCCTCCACAACGTCATCGCAACTCCTTCCTTCCTCCTCTCCGCTTCTTCTAACCTAAACCCCAACAACAACAAACCCCTAAATCCCAATTCCATCTCTACTCGGTTCTCAATCCAAGATTTAGCCCACGAGCTCAAACACAACCGATTCGATATCGAATCGTGCTGTGTTACAATGTACACTTCTACTGAACATGGGGTTCCCTTGATTCTCCCCAATTTGAAACTTAAAGTTGTAATCGAAGCGATTCGGATGGTGTTGGAAGCTGTGTATGATGGAGGGTTTGCGTACGGTGGGAGGGTCGGGATGGGACGACACACTGCGATTCGGTATTTGAAGAATACATTGGAGAATCCCAGTTGGTGGTTCTGTGTAAGGTTTGTTCCTCATGTGTTTGAGTTTTGTCATTTTAGTAAATTGTTTTTGATTGTAGGAGAGCGGATTGATGATAAGTGTTTGATTGAATTGATAGAGAGGTTGTTTCGATGTGGGGTTTTGCGTGTTGAGTTGGGAGGGTGTAGTATGGGAAAGGGTTTACCTCAAGAGTGTAGTTTGAGTTCTATTTTGGTTAATATTTACTTAAGTGGGTTGGATAAACAACTCCAAAATTTTCGACTTCGGATTGATAGGGAGAACCCCAAGTTTGAATCCGGGGTGCTTTATTCTAGAGTTATGCAAAAGCCTGTAAAAATTTATGCAGTTAGGTATTTGGATGAGATAATGGTGATAACTTCCGGCTCAAAAGTGCTTTTATTAGACTTGAAGAATCAGGTTGAGAAATACTTGGAACGGGTTTTGAAGCTGAATGTAGATAGATTGGAAACTGCAATTCATAGTGCTGTCACAGAAAAAATTGATTTTCTTGGAATGGAACTTCAGGCAGTTCCACCATCGGTTTTGCGTCCGCCATTGTCAGAAAAAGCTATTAGGGCACGGAAAAAGTACACGAAAGAAAAAGAAGGTAGAGCTTTGGAGAGGAAAAATGCTAGAGAGACTAATCGAAAGAGACTGGGTTTGAAAATATTTAATCACGTGTTCAAAAAGTTGAAGAGGACTGGTGGATTCACATTTGATTTTCAAATAGAAAGTGAGGTGAGAAATATGTTTGGAATTTGGGCAGACGAAGTTGTTCAAGAGTTTTTTTCTTCTTTGGATGAGCGGTATTACTGGCATCGAAGGCTCTCGTCCGGTGATTTTCTCTCTTTGAGAGCTATCAGAAATCAATTGCCCCAAGAGCTTGTGGACTCTTATGACCAGTTCCAAGAGCAAGTTGATAAACATTTGACACCCATTAAAGTTAAAAATGACTTGGATGAAGAGCATCAACGGATCGAAGAGAAAGAGAGCCGGAAGTACGCAGATAGAACCATAGAGGATTTGACGAAACTATGCATGAAAGTTGCTGCGCCTGAGGACCTCATTAGAAAAGCAGTTAGAATGGCTGGATTTACAAATTCGATGGGACGTCCTAGGCCAATTGACCTACTTATTCCTTTGGAAGATAGTGATATTATCAAATGGTACGCAGGTGTAGGGAAGAGATGGCTTGACTTCTTCTGTTGTTGCTGCAATTTCAAGATGGTGAAAATAGTTGTCAGTTATCACTTGCGGTTCTCTTGCATCTTGACATTAGCAAAAAAACACGATTCAACAAAAAAAGAAACTATTAGGCATTACTCCAAAGATCTGATTGTCTGCGATGTTAATGGCTTAGAAGAGGTGCACTTTCCCACACAAAAAGGAATCAAGATGATGGGCGATAAAAATCTTTCGGATCCAAAACCAGTGGATGGTGCCCTATCCATGGCTTTGTGCAGATTGGCTACCGACGAACCATCATATTTTTGCATGGCTCATTTCTGCGATAGATCAGATACTCTTCTTTACCGGATTCGCTTACTGCAAAAACGTCGAGGCATTGATCCTTTGAACAAAGAAAGTTGGATCCAAGGCATGGGTGTTATTCACGAAAGCCTGGATAAAAAGTGTGTCTCCCTTTGTTTTGATCATGCAAGTGACTTACACTTGGGTAAAACCTCCCTCCAGGATGTTGATTGTACTTTGTTTGTGGATCTACAATGAGCACGCATAATGGTGGTTGCATATTTTATATTCAACCTCTCTGTTGGTCTACTGTAAAGCTTTAAACAACATCAACGTCCTCCTGAACTCAGCGAATTTTACCAGGATGTCGGGCGCCAAAGTAGTTTTCAGGTCAAGCATGTTTCTTCAAAGTTTGCGATAGTTGATGATAACATGTTCCTTCACTCAATTTTTGTTTTGATAGGGTACTCAACTCCAAAGAGAATGAACAGTTCTCAAAGTGGTAGCATACTGAATAACGGGATGTCCGTACAGTATTTGGATCATGTAAGTGCTGGTTTCATGTTGAATTCATTGAATTGATTTACTTTTATTGGTGTTTATCAAAATGAATTAGTAGTTTTTAAGTCAAGGCTTGGTTCCCCTGCAAAGAGGGATTGGGTTTTGGCAAAATCCATGTTTTGCAATAGAGCTGGATTAGCGGTGTTACTAAGCAGTGCCATGATGTTTGCCTTATTGTCATCTTCGCTTGAGGTTTTCTCTTTTGGTACAACTGAAGGTACGCCATTAACAGAAAAACCAATAATTGAGGGATTAGTGGAAAAGAAGGTTGTAGAAATAGTGAAATACAGATGAAGGGCTGATCGTGCATGATTGAGAAGTAATTTAGCATGGTCAAGCTCTAGAAACATTTATAGACTTTTTTGTTCGCGGGCATGCCCAATGGATGTGCTTCTACTCATTCGAATATGACCCCATCAAATGGCCGTAATGAGGGTATCTTTGCAGGTTTGGGCATGTCTCTGGGTGGTGGAAGGATTGCAGTGGCCCTAATAAGATATTGAACTCAAGTCGTAATGTATGATTTTTGAGGTATTGCAAGGGCCCCAGAGAATTAGTTACAGAAAATGGTCATGAATTACGTCCCAGATACCCTTGGATATAAAAAGCGAGGTTAAAATATGTAGAAGATTTTAGTTATGTTGTTATGAAGAAATATAAGTTGACGGAGGAAGGAAGTTTTGTTAAGAAATTTTCTTTTTTTGATAATTGTTGGAAGAGTTTCAGTTCACTGGGAAGGAAGTAGTGGAAAAATAAGAAGATGGAAATTTGAAGAATAGAAGCCAAAGGAAGAAGAGAGTTGGAGGTTAAGGAGAAAGTTTTGGAGAAATAGAAGAAGTCTTATATCTGATAGAGTAAACATGTTTTTAAATTCTAGACTTGCCAATACGGTCAAAACCAAGTTAATCACGTTTTTGTACTGTCTTAGTCTTATAAAAACCACACTGAAGTTTTAAGATGTTTGGGGGATTGATTGGCCAGACACAGAAGGCACCACTCTTCTCTATGTCATTTTTGTTTTTGCTTTTGTTGCCGAGAGAAGAACTGAGGTATGATGATCCAATTGTGAATTGAGTTGGGCTTCTAGATTGCCGCCAGGATCATGCTCTTATCAAATTCAGTGTCAAGGGCTTGACAGATATTTTTGGGATCAGCTAAACTGATCATATTATTTGGTCTGCTCTAGTTATCTTAGGAATTCTTGATGTATAGGCTCTGACCGAGCAGATTCATGGGCCGAGAAGCCGAGATGAGCCTATGGATCTATGTCTTAGTTCAGAATGCAGTTATGGCCCCAACAATAGTGTATCTGCCCTTGGGCCTTGGTATCTGGTGGGTTATGCTTGAGCAAATCCATTGACCGCGGAGGCCCATATGCTGAGGGGTGTCCATGAGCCTGGTTTCAAGTCCACGAGGTAGCTATGTGCCTTGTCTAGGTGCACTTGCATGGTTTGGCAGATGTGCAAGCTATCAGTTGGGTGGGTGCAAAGTTATGCACCTACAATTTCTTGCAAGGAAGTCAAAGAATTCAGTCATAGTTTTGGAGGTTGTCTTGCTAAACTGACTTTACTTTGTAGCATCATGTCTACTTCATTGACTTCAACTAAGCATCTTACAGCTTCTTAAGTGTTGCTAGATGGCTCCTTTTCACATATTTTTCGATGACATCTCATTTGACTAGTTGTTCAATCAAAGATACCTGGAGGAGTTAGTAGAAAGATAGGCAGAGTTGGAAGAGGTGGGAGGGAGGAAGAAGAGAGTGGAAGTAGAATAGGCTGAAATGCTGAATGTTTTAGGTAGCACAAGTGGTGCTGAAGGATGGAAATGATTAGAGAGGAAGTGGATGGTTTAACTTCAAAACTAGTGCCTGGGGATCTAAATGGCACTAGAAAATTGGTTAATTCTAGTTGAGGGGGTTGGTGAAGAGGTGCGTCTTGTAGTTTAGTTGAGACCGGATATTACAGGAATTAAGTTAAATGTGTATTCCAGTGTTTCATGAAAACAGGCATCTCAGTATATTCCTAAGCGACTTTCTCTTCTTCATAGTTTTTCATGGCAAGTTTTTCTATGTTTAAACATTCATCCCTGCGGGGCGGGGGATGAATCCTCACAGAAGTATAGACTAAAAAGATATAATACCTTAGACACTACAACCAACTAGCCTTAGGCCAACAACACTGCTTTCTAAATCCTCCTAGGTTGGTTTGTTACCTATCTTGTCTGAAGCATTTGGATCCCTGAATTTAACTTGGAGAAGATTAAGGCGGAAACATATAATTAAGATGGATTAGCTCCTTGTGAGTCATGGCGGTTATTTTAGCTCGTCAAATTCACACTAGATGGCTTCTTCGGTCTCTACTATGGGGATGACTTCAGTTATGATTCGGCTCATTGAAGTCTTTGATACGGTCAAGAAGAAACTAGAAATGCTCTTTCATTTGAAACTCTGCTTATTACCATTGCGGCGTAGATGATATGTTTCTAGGGTATATTCTGTTTTCTTGATAATTAAAAAGTAAGTTAAAAGCATAAGCAACATAACGCAAATCCAATTAAAGGACTTAAGTTAAGCCATAGGTGGTCAAGGTGATAAACCTCCAATGTTTAGATGTCCAAAAAAGGTAAACACAAGTACTGTGAAAGAGAAAGCAAAAACCAAAAGAGAAGCTAGCTCCCTAAAAATCAGTGATGAGACATCAGCATTTTTTTTTTGCAAGGTATAAGACATCAGCTATCCTCGCATCGTAGAGCTTAGAGAAGTGTAGCATGAAGAAAACTTATGGTTTTTGGCATTGAACCCCCTCTCATGGAGTTACACTTGAAGGTTTTGAGGATTGAGGCACCACCAGAAGATTCTCGATCCCACTACTAAGTGAAAGAAGAGAGAGGCCTTTCTATCAGCTTATATGACTGTAGAATGTGAATTACTGACAGAAATTTGGGTGGCAGTATAAATTGGACGGCAAATAAACTAATGAAATGACAGTATTAAATACGACCCTCCACAATAGGAGAGAAGCAAAAGGGGAAACTCCAAACCACAAGTTTCCCATTCCCATCTAAAAACTATGTGGAAACACTAGCCCACCACCATAGAAGTATAGCATAGAACATGGAAGCTCCTTACATAGCTTCCAATACATCACAAATAGAAACAAGCATACAGGCAGAGAAAGCTCCAACCTTCAGCCTTGAGATAGATCTAAAAGGGTATAGGAAGGACCCAACTAACCGTGAACAGGCAGGGAATTTTACATTCATTTCTAGTGAGGGTAATAGAGAAGGAGATGGTTCACATGTTTATTGGGAGCATTGCAGAATATAGACAACTCTATAATTATAAAGGTACATGGTAATTAAGGTAATCAATGGAATTTTCTGAACAATTTTGTTACTTAAACCCTACTTAATTAGATAAATAAAAATACAGTATACATATGCTAATACCCATGGGACGTCCAAATAACAATTATATTTATGATATGTTTTTTAACCACTGTACGAAAAATACAAAATTTCGACGGCCTAAATCTGTCACAAGTTGTGACAAACTTAAAAGATCATTGTTTCCGTTGATAACTCTAATTTGGCTTCCTCTTGTAGACCCGCCTACTTTTCTCTATAATTTTTATATTCCTTCTCAAACTTTCGTCAATGACCTTCACCAACTCTTATTTTCCCTCCCGCAATCAAGGTAGTCAATGCGTGTTGCGATGCAAATACGACCATGGCTAGCACAATATGCAACATGGATTTTGCAACCGCAATGTGACATGTTGCGATCTGCTGCGATACATTGGGTGAAATATTGCATATACTGATGTATGCACCCACTAAATGTAAAATAATTAATCGTATATGGGTTTTCTATTTGTATTTAAGAGATTTTGATGATATTAATTGGGTTTGGGTTTAAAGTTTTATCAAAATTTAATATATTTAAGTTATGGGTTTTTGTATGAGTTTCCTTAATCGAGTTTTGAATTTTGTGATTTATCTCATATAAGTATTGAGTTTTTTGGATACCCAAGAATGTGTCTCAGATGTTTTGATAATTATGTGCTCAAAGATCCCCCAAATGGAGTCAGTTGAATATGAGTTCTAACTTCCATTAAATGCCATTTGTAGAAACTTCCTATAAATGGCAACATCCATGGAGCTGCTTACAAATAAAAAGACAAATTCAATGCAACTAAAGATATCGGGGTTACCCTATTTGATGAGGCAACTTTCTTGTTTGAATTCTGCATATCAAACGTCCACAAGGCAAAGTCCATGAGGAGGCGCTGGAGGTGTCGTGGCTCGTCTGCATGTAGCTTCCATCAGCTTTAGCTATGCGTCATCTTCTGCACCCGCAGCTGCCTCTCACTGTTGTTGTGTTGGCCCTCTCCGTCATTGAAGGGGAAGATATATAAATAATGCCTCCATTTAGCAGAGAAATTAGGATGGAATTCACGTGATACCTCAGATGCTGATACCACCCTGAGCTTTCCTGATGCTGCATTATTGATAGCATCCTTAACATCTTGAGTTTTCACATCCATTCTCCAAGTATAAAATGAACAAACTTGATTTAAAGCTGCCACTCCTTTGTCAGTACGTCCAGCGACAACACAACCTTCCAGAGTCAAAGATAATTCTTTCAGCTTCTGAGCTTTCTGCTCATCGACAAATATCCCGACCGACTTCTCGACTAAACTCTGAACTGTATTCAAACAAGGTTGTTTCTACCATCCATCAAAGGAACCTCCATGGTTTGAAAGGATTATCTTAAATGTTGCCCTAGCCCATCTCCCACCCTTTCCTTTAGCTGTAATATCCACGCACTCAGTTTTCGCAGTTGCTTCTAAATTTTCAGCAACATCTTGAATATGTGTCTTTACTAAGTATGATGTATCACGGTTCTCGCAACCGCGTACGTATACTTAGAGAGAGGGCGTCTCTCTCTAGGACGACCAAGTCGACGCCACTCTCTCCACGTTTTTATTTGAAGTTAATTATTTGATGTAAAAGGGCTAACTGTTGTAGAGTCTCTTTAAGTTAGTAACCCTAATGCTAGTAGGATTAGGTTTGGCTTTCTACTTCTATAAAAGCTTCCATTGGTTAGTATTTTCTATTCAGTTATGAGGTTATTGAGTTATAAGGGTTATTTCAGTTATTGGGTTATTTCAAGTTAATTCAATAAAGAGAGAGAGAGAGTTTAGAGTCATAATCTTTTAGTTATGTTTTGATTCAATCTCGTATTCACATAAAGTAAGGCTGTTAAATTCCGAACAACTCTGACGCGTAACTCGCCCATTTGCTTGATTTAAATAGAATCTAGAACTCGTTGCCAAGGCCTTGGGTTCATATACTCAACATTTCCTTGCATTCGATCTCGCATAGTTGCAGGAATCTCTGTGGTTGTACTGTAAATAAACCTTCTCTTTTGTCCCATTCTTCCATCGCAGCACCATTCCTCCAATTCATCTTTCTCAGACTCAGTGTGCTAACCCTCGCGCATGTTAACATTCAGCCCTCCCTTACTTTTCATGTCTGCCGGGACCTGACAACATCCCCACTGTTCCTGGTTGTTGATAGGTTGCACTGCCGACGTAACTGACTGAGCAATGAAGAAGATTTATTATATTTGATAATTGTTTCTTGGGATTTTTTATTTTCTGAAATCCAATTATTCCTAGTTGGGGTATATAGAGTTTCTGATTTCTACTTAATTTGGGGTTTATACTTGAATTTAGATGTGAGGTGTGTTTTTTTTTCTTTTTTTTGAGAAGGGTGCGGTTGGGTTGTGTGAGATTTAGGATTTGAGTTGTGTATAATTATGGTATTTACTGTACTTTATTGGGCATATTTTTGGGGGTTGACTATTAGTAAATAAAGGACACAGAAAAAGTTATTAGTTGAACAAGGGGATCATGACTGGTGGAGGGATCCTCCCCTAAAACAAAACGAGATACAAGATTCAACATTTCGTATTGTGTCGTTACCCCTCCATCATGCCGGGACTCAATCATTCTAAGCTTCAAGCGTTACTTAGGTATGCTGAGCACCATAGTTTCGCATATCGCCCGCGCTTTTTCTTACTCTAGTTTTTATTAGCTTTTTGTGTGTTTTTGTTGTTGTTGTTGTTGATTTTGACAAGATATGAAGATACTAGTGAAGTCCTTAATGAAAAATCAATGTCCATGTGTTCAAGCTTTGGTTTTTGTTATTCTGGTTGTGCAGAATGTTAAGTTGAGTCCCAAGAAGTTGATGATCCTGGTTGTTGCTGTTGTAACCCACAACCACCAAATGGGCCCACCTACTGCTTCTTTTAGGTATTGTTCCCAGTTGTTACTCTTGTATTTAACCCACTTTGATGCTCCTATTTCTGTTTAAATATCAGGCACCACAGGTTAATGAAACCTCTGTTTGCTGTATTACTTCCAGCTTCTATGTGGGCAGGCCATGTCTAAAATAGGGGCTGGAAGCTGCTTTATGGATATTCATAAGCTGTTTTATGTATGAGGCTAAGTTTAAACACCATTTACCTTATGATGCAGGAAGAACACTTCACTTGCAATCTACATTTCTCATGGACACATGTTTCTTGTGTCACCCAATGCCCAACTAGGGGAAGCACGTTCATATTCATAAATTATAGGGATTCCGATGATCAGGTGTGCTCCTAACCTTCTTTAGGATTTTTAATGATGCATTCTTTGTTTGTAATCATCTATAACATACTTAGAGACTTACCATAAGATCGATTATTATTTGAAAATGTGGCTCATGATATCATTGATATGTAAACATGAACAAATCCCTTTGTATTAGTTAGAAATGTTGAGAGAGAGAGAGAGATAGTTAGATAGTGGCTCCACCGCTACCTATTTATTTATAATATGGGAAGATAGTAACAACCCTAAATTAGTAAACATAACCCCCCCTCGTTATAGTACGTGGTGACGACATGTAAAACTATACGAAAGAACATGGAGAATTAACTAAACATCTTAACACTCTCTCTCATGCTGGAGCGTAGAGATCAAATATGCCCAGCTTGATACATAAGTAATTAAAAGCCGATCGAGATAGAGGCTTCGTAAATATATCATCAAGTTCATCAGAAGATGGAACGTGTGGAGTGACGATTTGTTTCTTCATCACCCAATCACGAATAAAATGACAATCTACTTCATTGTGTTTACTGCACTCGTGAAAAATCGGGTTACTAGCAATGTAGATATCAGCCTTATTATCACAAAAACATCTTCATTGGGATGACACCATAAGACCCATTTCTTGAAGGAGAGAGCGAACCCAAATCATTTATGAAGTTGTATGTCTCATCGCACGATACTCCGCCTCAGCATTGGAGCGAGAAACCACATGTTGTTACTTACTTCGCCAAGTCACCAAATTTTCGTCGACCATAATACAATATCCCGATGTTGAGCGACCATCGGTGCAGTTGCCTGCAAAATTTGCATCGGAGAAACCACAAATATCAATGGTTTTGGATGGCTTATACAATAAGCTTTTTCCTGGAGATCCTTTCAAATAACGCATAATACGAAGTACAGCCTCCCAATGCTACTTGTGCGAAACATGCATAAATTACTAACCTTACCAACAACATAGGTAGTAATATCTGGCCGAGTTACAGTAAGATAAATAAGCTTCCCAACTAACCTGCGGTATCTAAAAACATTATCAAAGCACTCCCCTTCTTCTGCATCAAATTTGATTGTGGAATCCATAGGAGTTTTCGCAGGTCGACAATCAAGTAATCTTGTTTCGAATAAAAGATCTAAGACATATTTTCGTTGAGAAAAATTTAATCCGGCTGATGAGCGAGCAATTTCAATCCCCAAAAAATATTGAAGCACACCACCGAGTTCCCAAAAGTTTCTTCACAGCAGAAATTCCAGCGAAATCACTACCGATAACAATAATATCATCAACGTAAATAATGAAAATAACCGTACCAGTGGATGAGGAATGAACAAAGACTGAATGATAAGAAACACATCGTTTCATACCATGTTATACCAAAACAACACTAAGAGTATCGTACCATGCTTTTGGTGATTGCTTTAACCCATAAATAATTTTTTGCAAATAACAAACTTTTTTATCCGACATAGAATAACTAGGTGGTTGATCCATAACCACCACATCATCCAAGTCACCATGAACAAAAGCATTCTTAACGTCTAATTGATACAAAGGCCAATCATGACAAACAGTTACTGTGAGAAGAATTCTAACTGGGTTAAGACGAGCAACATGCGAAAAAGCTTCATGATAATCAACCTCATATATCTGAGTATATCCTTTGGCAACCAATCGTGCCTTCAAGCTCTCGGTATTTTATTGTGTACACCCAACAACAACCAACAGTTTGCTTCCCCTGTGGAAGATTAACTAGAACCCATGTTTTATTTGTTTGAAGAGCTTGGATCTCTTCATCTATAGCGGGTTTCCATCCAGAAGATTCAAGAGCTTGTTGATAAGAAAAAGAAATAGAAACAGCAGACAAAAAGGTAGAAAATTCTTTCAGAGAAGGTAAAAGTCAATGTAGCGGCACAAAATTCCCAATCGGGTATTGAGTATTTTTCTTCCGTTTGCACGTACGAATAGCTTTTCGCTGAGTAATAGAAAGATCATTGGACAAAATATTAGTCAAAGAAGGACCAGATGAAGGAATAATTACCTCAGTACTTGCGGGAGAATCAGTTACCTCTGTTGAGAAAGATGAGATGGTTTGAGGCGGAGTTGGCGGTTTAGAGAGAACACGACGACGTTAATAAGCCTGCAATGGTTTAGTTGGAGCATAAATGGGAACATGAGCAAGATCAGAAACAGGAGCACAAGTTGTAGTTGGAGTTACCGGACATAAGGTTAACATGAAATCGCTTCTCAGTTGTAGAATAAAAAGAAGTATACTCAAAAAAGGTTACATCTGCACCTGTAGAATATAGTTGAGATACTGGAGAATAGCAATGATAGCCTTTTTGAGTCCTGGAATAACCTAAGAAAATACACTTAACAACACGTGGAGAGAGCTTATCAAGACAGAGATCTAATACACGAACAAATGCTACACACCCAAAAACGTGAGGAGAGAGAACAAAAATTGCTATGAGGATATAAGAGTGAAAAAGGAACCTGATCAGCAAGTAAAGAAGAAGGCATTCTGTTTATCAGTTGGTAAGCTATAAGGACGAAATTGTTTTGGAACATTCATGTTAAACATGATAGTTCGTGCAACGTCAAGGAGATGTCGGTTCTTCCTTTCGACTACCCCATTTTGTTGAGAAGTATGTGGGCAAGTAGTTTGATGAATAATGCCTCGTGTTGTACAAAAAGATTTCATACTTTGTTGGACATATTCTAATGTATTATCATATTGCAAGATTTTTATCCGAGTGTCAAACTGAGTAAGAATTTCATTGTAAAAAATAGACACAATATTAGATAACTCTAAATAATTTTTCGTTAAAATAACTATGACATTCTTGAATAATCATCCACAAATACTACAAAATAAGAAAAACCAAAAACACTTTTTACTCTAGACGGCCTCCAAACATCCGAATGGGCAATATCGGAGGCTTTCAAACTACGACTCTCTACTCGCAAAAGAAAAGAGCTACGGTGATGCTTGTCCAATTGACAAGCTTCACACTTTAAAGTAGAAATAAGATTAAGTCTAGGAATTAACTTCCATAACTTAACTAAACTGGGATGTCCCAAACGATTGTGCAACTTGATTGGAGAGACTGTGGCACTTAACGCAGAACCAAATCTTTCGGAATCCAGATAGTAAAAACCATCTTTCTCATTCCCCAAACCAATCACCATCTTTGTCAAGAGGTCCTGAAAAATACAATCAGTAGGAGTAAATGTTACCGAACAATTTAAAGAATTGGTAATTCGACTAACAAAAAAAGGATTAAATGCAAATTGAGGTACATATAAACCCGATTACAGAGGAAGAGTAGACGTAGGATTTAAATCCCCTTTTCCTTTGACAGGTCGAGTGGGCCCATCAGTCAAAATAATTTGAGAAAACGATTTTCAAAAATTAGAGAATAGAGAAGGGTTACCCGACATGTGACTGCTGGCTCCGAAGTCAATGACCCTGGGAGAAGATTGTGGATCAAAAACCATAAAAGCGGAATTACCTGGAGCAACCAATGCAGCTGTGGAAGGACCGGATGGAGACTAAAGACTAAACTTGTATGTCTGCAGTATTTCTTCCTTCAGCTCTAACAAGTTCCCCTTATTCTTTCAGGCTGTCTCCAAGGTTGCAATGGGGTGTTCGCTTCCAATCAAGGATGTTGGGCATGAACTTTCATCTCAATCAGATTTTGGTTCTTCTAATGCAGTCCAATACAGGTGAAAAAAGAGCTAGTAAATCTCTCTAAACACGCATTTTTTCTTGAAATTACAAAGTTAAATGAATAAAGATAATATTACTGATACTAAAAATTACAATTATTGGGGAGACCAGTTGATCTTTATGAATCTTGTTGAGGATTATAATTTACTTTTACTCGCAGATATGTTGGTTTGATCCTCACCCTCGGTATTCAGAAAATACTCAATCTAATGTGGAGTCATCTAATAATAATTTTAATGCTTAGGCGCGATTTTGACAGTCTTAGATATGGCGTTGCAGTTATTGTATGAGTGATGTGAAGGTTAATATGCTGCCAAGTCAACAGGGTGTACTAAGAATGGGTTCGATTGGGAAAAGATTAGAAATCCATTCACGAGCATGTTGTTTTTTTACTCTGCGTGTCTGGATCACATTATTTTCCATTTAAAATTATCATTAGCTTTCGATGTGTTCATAATGAAGATCATGTACTATACTTTCCTACAAAGATTTTTATTTATATCTTGTTATATGATGCGCTTAAAGGACCCGCCAACTCATCCAACCGCTTTAATGGCCAAGATTTTAGACGATCCGGTCAGTTTTTTAAAGTCTTTTGGCTTTTTTCAAAGCTTGATATATCCAAGTTCTGAACTTTTTTACTGCTGGTGTTGTGTTCCGGTAGCTTTGAGGTGGAAGATGTTGGTGAAACAGACTGTGATGACTTCAGTATATTGTCACTTATATCTTTGAGCGCGTAAAGAGGCCATCACAAGTTTTTTCAATGCAAGATTGAGTCAACGTCAACGACAACAGTACTCATCAAGGTAATTAGTTCATGATCAAGTCACCCAACCTATGCCTACAGATGCCTGTTCATTTGTAACGTAGGGTTTTCTCAATCAATGAATTGGCAGTGGTTGCAGAATGGGGACTCTATGTCTTATTTGGCTAGTCTCTGTTATAGTGTTTATTTGTTGTAAATACATTTCAATATCTGGTGATGATCTATTTTTTTCTTCTTTTTCGTATAGTGATGTTTGAATAGTAATGTGAAGTGCAATTTCCATTAGTATGGAGTATTATTAATATTGATGATTAATTGTTCTCTATAGTGTGGGGGGAATTGGTTTAATGGATGCAACAGGTGGTTATTTATAAATGAGCGCAGCTATGAGGACCCGAGTCGTAGACCATAGTGACCACAATTGAGAGAGTGCTACCGTAACCTGAAAACTTTGTTAGCATGTTGTTACCAATTTTTCCTTTTAATTATTATTTTTTTTTTTTCAAATTAAATTATTTCTCACACCCAAACCTTAAATCAAGTCTCACCTTCATTATTTACAATTTAATACTAAATTATTCATATTGATTCATTTTCATGATAAATTTTTTTGGATGATATATATGTCGTTGTATACAATTCGTTTGAATGCGTCATTACTAAATTACAAATATTTATTCGATTTGTGTTAAGTTCTACAACGATTTTCATCAATAAATTCACAACGATTTTCATCAAGATATATCTAACGACACAGTAACATTAAAAATACTTTATGACCAACCATTAACAAATTTTTCATAAAAAAATATACTTAACTCGCTAAAAAAGTCGAATAGTGTGGTCTCTAAATCATCGGTCATTCGTTCTCCCTTTTCCTCTTATTTAATACCATTTTTTTTTTATTAAAAAAAATTATATTTAACTTTCTTAGGTTGTTGAGAGGGTAACCCATCTCCCAATACACGTGGCATCTTCTGAATGGTCAGGTCTTAGGCTTATAACCCCAAGGTCCCCAAAGCATTTTCCTTTGTAAATTAGAAGTAAAATCGATAGGTAATGGTGTTGATTTGTAAATAAGATTCTCATAATTACAATGAAATTAATATGCATTCCATCTGTCGCAAATAAAACACATAAAATAACAAAGCCCACATAACCTTGACAACAAGAGATGTGGTTCGACCATCTCCTCATACTAACTGTCCGACTAATTACTCAACAGTCTATGGCATCAAAAGATTGAATCCCATATGCAGAGCAACTACGAAAATTGGTGAAAAAAGTGTTAGTAGGTATCGATCATTACTCGTGAGGAAAATGAGAACAAAGCTTTTATGTTAGATTGGGATAGACACGTGGGCAAATACACATGTCACATTTCTTAAATTTACGCCATGAAGAGACCTAGTCAAACGACCGTAAGGGATATGTTACAATAAGCCGAGTTAAAAGCTAAAGTTGTCACAAAATAATGTCCATCTATCTGTCAGTCATCTGCTTCCTCTTCATCTCTCCCCATCTCCAATTTCTTCTTCTTTCATACTCTTTTCATTTCCCCTCAATTTCTTGTTACCATCTCATTCTTGGTTATTCTTTTTCATATTTCTCTCTCTCTCTCTCTCCCTCTAATCACTGTTACAACAACCACTGCGGTGCACTAATCTCCGATAGTTTAAAATCAGATAAAAAGAAAACAACTTGTAAAAAAAGGGGTTTCTTGTAAAATCCAGCTGAAAAACGGTTCTTCTATTCTATGGATAGGATAGAACAAATGTCAGCTTTAACGGAAAGCATGCAGGCGATTCCAACCACACTTTCCAAGGCACCTTCCTATCCATTTTTAACAGCAAATCCAACTGCAAACAACAACATCCCATTTTGAAAATTTTCACATTTCTCTCTCTCTCACAAAATCTCTCTTAGAACAGAGAGAGCTTGATTGAGATCTCTCGCTTGATCATGGCGTTAAAAGCAACGATGATTTGCAAACGAATCAGCTCCAGAATTGGAGCTCGATCAATGTCTTCTTCATGGTGGGGTAATGTTGAGCCAGCTGCCAAAGACCCAATTCTCGGCGTCACTGAAACTTTCTTAGCAGATCCAAGCCCTCATAAAGTTAATGTTGGAGTTGTGAGTAGTACTACAAACCCATTTCAGATTTCAGTTTTTTATTATTGGGTTTTGATTTATGTTTTGGTATGTTTTGTTTTGGGATTCGTTAGGGAGCTTATAGGGATGATAATGGGAAACCAGTTGTGCTTGAATGTGTTAGGGAAGCTGAGAGAAGGATTGCTGGAAGTCAAAACATGTAAGCAAACTTGGGTTTTATTATTTTTTATGAGTTTTTAGGTTGGGATTTGATTAGATATTTTTTATGATATTGGAATTGTGCCGAAGTGATCAATGGGGTTAGATAATTATGGTCCATTATATTAGGGTATCGGGGATTTTTTTTTTTGGCCATTTAACGGTATTTTAAGCTTAAAAATCAATCAAATATAACATTATATTTGACTAGCAAATTATCTGGATTCACTTCTCATCTCGTAATTTTTTTTAAGCTTTTTGCGGCAATGACATGATCAACTTAAGGTGAAAAAAAATATCAAAATAAGGTTCTTATTTGATGACATCAAGAATTGAACCTTAGACTTTTAGATTAAAAGCTATACCCTTTACCAGTTGAGTTAACTTTCCTTATGTCATTAGGACAGAAAATTGTAAATTTTTTTAATAATTTATATATATATACCTATATAGGCATTTTTTTCACAAAATTCTTAGGGGGGTCGACCGCCTCCCCCCCCCCCCCACCCACCCCACCCAAATCCGCCCTGATACCCAGTTACCCACTATTTAGATACCCTTTGTGTTGCTTTTGCAATTATGTTATCGGAGAAAAGATGCTCTGCAAGTCGGGTTGTATGTGTTAAAGCAACCAACGTGATTGATAAGCTAAGAGAGTAATGTAGACTGTGGGATATAACTATCTCTTACTTTGAAATTAAATGCGCCCAAAAAAAACCCAAGTCCGAATTTACTAACCCTTGTCAGCCTATCACTGGTTAGAGTTTACCAACAAAATTTGTAGAACATCATGGAAATTAAACTGTATACCCGCCAAGGTACAAAATATCATATCGGTCCCTTACTTAACCGATATGTCGGCGATATGAATGATGTTTTAAGCTATATTTTGTCAATCTCTATATATATAAAATTAATCGATGATATCCCAAAATATCTGTGATAATTGGGGTACATTTCAAAATATCGTTTTGGATATATAAATGAGATATAGGATGCATCGATGAAATATCGCTGATGTATCAGGAAGTTCAAATCTGATGTGAATTGTCCTCTAATGGTCATTCTCACCATCAACGGACTATTTATATTTATGCTTTTTTAATTCAAGCCTCACCATTGTTGGTGATGCTAAGTTGATTTAGGGACTTGTTTGTTTAACCAACACAAGGTCAAAAGAAAGTTTTCCCAATTTAAGTAGAATTCTATTTAAATTAGAATTAAGGTTGTTAATTCTAATCTCCCTTATGTTCTATAAAAGGGGAGGTCAAGGTTATTTGTTCTTTAGTAGTTAGTAGAGTTGTTTTGTTTATGAAAAAAGTTGAGTTTTCCTCTTATTAAACTTTAGTTGAGATCTAGTTCAAACTTAGTGTTAATCGAATACGAGTTAAGCTTCCGCGTTCGTAGATTCACATTAATTGGTATTAGAGCCGCGTTCACATCCCCGGTGTAGTAAGTTTCAAGAGCAACATGCCTCGTGGAAGACCCGTGACGAAGAAACCTACACTCGCTCAAGATGTGGCGAGGATATCGGATAAGCTTAATAAGCTTGTCGAGGCTTTTGGAAAGGGAGCCTTTTTCCATCCCCCAACCACCTCTGTTGTGCGTAGTAGAAAACCCATCTCTTGAGGGAAGCGTCGCTGCGAGGAACGACGATATCAACAATCCATTTGCAAGTCTAGGTGCCGAAACCGAGGCTTACAATGGTGAGGGAATCAGGATCCAAGCCGTAGCCGAAGTATCAGCCACGACAACCGACAACCAAACAAACGGCCCGCACGAAGAGACGACCCAACAACAGTGGGAAGCATATCCCGTTAAGATTATAAACCCAAATGATGATTGGTTTTTACAATTTGAACCAATCGATGTGCCGATCAAAAGGTTTAAAAGGTTTGAAGAGAGTGAGGAGTGGGGCTGCGACGATTCGTTCAGTAGCAACGACGAACCTACTTCTCCGATTGAAGAAGAGTTCCATATCGAAGCCATGAAATCGCCGACAGTTGCAGGTGAACTCGTCGTAGAAAAAAGTGAAATTGCGAGAGATACTCAATTAGGAGACAACGGATTCATAGTAAAACGATTGGAGTCACTGGGAGTTCTTTTATGGGTGTTTGGTCGCCAAAATATGGCGTGACGAACCAACAATTGCAACGACAAACACAGAGGGTGATCAAGGAAGAAGAGACCCGACAGTACGTGCAAGTTCACGCTTGTTGGGCACGAGATTGGCACGCAGGGTACGCCAATAAGCATGCCCAATGGCATGCCACAACGCAAATGAGGCACAGGTAGAGGCAGGACCGAAGGTACGAATCACGTGTTTGGCACACAGCTGGGTTTCTTTATGCCCCAAGCCCAGGAACTAGCTCAGTCTAGGCCATAAACTGAGATGTAAACATCCCAACCAAACTGGCTCAACCAGGCCCGAGCCCATTCAAGGCAACAATCGAGTCTGCAACAAACTCAACAATGGAGACAACGTTGGTTGAGCTTTTGACCACAAATACGACTACGACAGCGACAGAGATGAACACCGGAGTACCCAACGGAGTCCAGGGGACTCTCCTGATAAAAGCTTTGGTCTTAAATCAAGCCGTTATAAAAAACCCAATCGAAGAGGTTGCTGGTTTTGCGAGAAAGAGCATGGTTGATGTTGATCGACATCGTTTAGGGAACAAGAAACCCTTGATTGAAGATGAGGAGTGTCGTCATAGTCGTGAGGGAGATACAAGTTGGGGTGCACCCATACTAAAGGGTCCACCGTGCACATGCTTAAGCACATGCTTAAGCACCAACTAACTCCAGCAACATGCACAATTATCGCACCCAGACAACTTCGGCAGACATAGCTTAGAGACGAGTGGGTTTTGGCCGTACGCAAGTATAGGTTGAATCAACTTTTTTGCGTAATGTATATTTTTGATGTCATCTCTGGGCAAAAAAGAGATGAGTGAGCCAACAAGCTTTCACCTGTGTACGAGGCACCCGACGAAGGACTTGAATCTTCTACAGGACAGGCTCTACTCAGACCCACAGATTGTTGATCTGTTTTGAGAAAGTTTTGTAACAAGTTTCGAGGAGCGGACCACAATAATTTTTTAGTTTTTAATTTTAGACGTCAATGGACGTAGGGATGTTGGTGACAACCCCCACACATGGGTACGACCTCGGTTTACGGTAAATTTCGTAATAGAATTCGAAGTTTGAAGACGGGTATGCCATATCATAAAGTTTTGAGTTCCGTGATGTTTAAAAAACTTGTCGATTTCGATTTCGTGGTCGAGATCGACCGCAGATGGTCATTCTCACCATCAACGGACTATTTATATTTATGCTCTTTTAATTCAAGCCTCTCCATTGCTAGAGATGCTAAGTTGATTTAGGGACTAGCTTGTTTAACCAACACAAGGTTAAAATGAAGTTTTCCCAATTTAAGTAGAATTCTATTTAAATTGTTAATTTTAATCCCCCTTGTGTTCTATAAAAGGGGAGGTCAAGGTTATTTGTTCTTCCGTAGTTAGTAGAGTTCTTTTGTTTATGAAAAGAGTTGAGTTTTCCTCTTATTAAACTCTAGTTGAGATCTAGTTCAAACTTAGTGTTAATCGAATACGAATTAAGCTTCCGCGTTCGTAGATTCACATTAAAATCACACTATATTCAAATATCAACAATAACTTATGATATTTATTGATACTTTTTGCATGATTTGCCAAAGGGCCAAGTGGTCTAAAATATCTCTGATATACTGGCCAAAATATCATATCGTCAAGCTGGTTTAACAATATATCACTGATAAGTTTGGTGTTGTAATCCATGATTACCCACTAATGGATTTTATGGATGATAGGTGGGGTCGTCAGTACCCTCATTTTAGAAGAGTTAGCAAATGTATGTTTAAAACGAACCACCTACGCCCTTCTTTTTGTAACAACATTAACTTATCTATTAATAGTAATGATTCAAAATGTACGGATACTTCTTTGAGGATCTTAAATTTTTTTTTCCTTCCTTCCAGATGTGACTAAAATAATAAGAATGGAGGAAATGGTTATTGTATTTTGAAAATGTAAAAGCTTTTTTGAGCATCTGAATGTTCATCGAGACCCAAACAGGTCTTCTCAGATCAAAAAGAAAAAGAAAATGAAGCAATGGAGAACAAACTTCTATCCGTCTCTAGTCCATCTAAAGTTATTTGTATTTTAATCATGCCCAAGAGTGTATAAAGTTATTTGTATTTTAATCATACTCAAGAGTGTATCTATACGTGTTCTGTCAGGGAGTATCTTCCAATGGGAGGAAGCATGAAGATGGTTGAGGAAACATTGAAGCTAGCATATGGGGAAGATTCTGAATTAATCAAAGAGAAAAGAATTGCAGCGGTACAAGCTCTTTCTGGTACAGGTGCTTGCCGACTTTTTGCAGATTTCCAGAAGCGTTTCCGGCCTGGGTCCCATATGTATATTCCCGTGCCAACCTGGTCTAAGTAAGTGGCTATTTAAACATTATGTTATTTTCTACCTATTAAAGGGGTGTCAACATATAAGTCAATTTCGAGAAGATATAAATATTGAGCAATCATGTCAGACATGTAAGGTTCTATGTCTTGGGGAAATAAGTGTTAAATGCTTCAGTTACTGATTATTTTGTAGACTATATTTACTATTTGTCGGATTCTAATGTGAATTAATGCTCCAGCCATCATAACATCTGGAAAGATGCCCAGGTCCCTCAGAGAATCTTCCATTATTACCATCCCGAAACCAAGGGGTTAGACTTTGCTTCGTTGATGGATGATATAAAGGTAAACACAGTTTCTAATCTTGCTCAATGCAGTAACTTTGTGTCCATCTCGTCGTAGTTCAATACTCATATCTTTGGTTATTAATATGTTTCTGTTATTCTGTTTCTTATATTCATCTATCCTCTGCTTTCAGAATGCTCCAAATGGCTCATTCTTTTTGCTTCACGCATGTGCTCATAATCCTACTGGAGTAGATCCATCAGAGGAGCAATGGAGAGAGATTTCATATCAGTTTAAGGTAGAGTTATTTTTATAGAGCCTCTTGTCATACTAGTGTTATTCTATTATTACATCCCGAGCCGAAAAGCTAACGTAACAACATGTCAAGCCCAATGGCTAACATCTTGCGATACCAAAGTTTCTAGTGAATTGAGTGATATTCTTCCCCAAACACAATGATGGCGTTCAAACTCACAGCATCCCACTATGTGGGAGGGGTGTACTTGAATCATGGCTCGTGTACTTGAATCACTTCTTCAACAAATCGATGTTCTTCACACCCGAATTTCACTCATGCATCTGCATGAAGCGTTAAGGAAGTGACCCCGCATTTCACCAGGGACATATAGTTACAAACCAATATGCGGCTTTGAGGCCACTTCGCTAACGCTCCGTGTCTGTTGGTTGTCTTTAAGACTTTACATATTCGTTGCTGCTCATTCCAGGTGAAAGGACATTTCCCTCTATTTGATATGGCATATCAAGGTTTTGCAAGTGGTGATCCTGAAAGAGATGCAAAGTCCATAAGGATTTTTCTTGAGGATGGTCATCTGATTGGATGTGCTCAATCATATGCAAAAAATATGGGACTCTATGGTCAGAGAGTAGGATGTCTCAGGTATAATATGGCTTTATTCTCATTTGTCACTCATTTCTGGTTATCCTCTTATAATCTCTGAAATGATGAAGTTGTAAGCTCTTTTTACATTAAAGAAGAGAAAATTTGACTTTGCCTACCACTATTTGGGGTATATTTGAGGTTACACACCCCACTACCACTCATTTTGAAAGTGTCCCCCAGTATACGGAGATCACGTTCAAACATCTCTGACTAGACGAAGACCAATTTTTTTACATGAACTGCCCAAAGTACCCATACACAAACTCGTCCGTTACCATTTTCTTATCATAGGATCCTCAAGATTCGGAACAGGGAGAGATCGTGTATGAGTATTTTGGGCAGTTCATGTAATTTTGTTTTCATATAGTCCGAGAGATATGACCGTAATCTCCATATATAGGGGGTTGATTTGGAGGGCAAAAATCATTATTTTATATTTTGGTAATTAAGCTTCGAGTTGGACAGAACCCCAGAATTTAGAAATGAAAGATAATTACAAAAGGTTGTCCTACCGGTTTGAACACCCCCCCCGCCTTTCTCTCGAATAATGAAGAGCACTACAAAAGTTTTTCCTACCGATTAGTCTCTCTAAAATGTCAAATTGCTCAATAAGAATGAAGATTCTGTTAAGCGGTGCTTTAGCTTCCTATGTCCTATGGTGGTGCAGCTTGTTTGGTGATATAAAGAACACCACACTTGGAATCAGTGGCAACTCACCTTGTTCAGAGCTTTATCCCTTGCCATCTTTAACCCCAGCTCAACAGCTTGAAGTTCATGAATGGGGATTGTAGAAGCCCAGTTGTCACCACAAGCAGCAGCAATACACCTGTACAATCCTTAAGAATGACCCCATATCCCTCCCTTTCTGCATCTTCTTTCAAGAAACCATCGCAAGAAAAACCCTTGGAATTTACATTTGATAATTGTAGGCACTGTAACTTCCATACTTATGTTCCAATTGCTCATGAACTTTCTTCTACCTGGACTGTCTTAGATAGAATTCCTCTCATAAGCCATTTTCATTAGGATATTGGCTCTGATCTTGTGGAACACTATCTCAGCATCACATTGTTCACTCTGAGACACTTTATTATACACCATTGACAGCAGTAAGCTTCTCCAGATCTTCTCAGAGAAAGGACAACTTATGTTCCAATTGCTCATGAACTTTCTTCTACCTGGACTGTCTTAGATAGAATTCCTCTCATAAGCCATTTTCATTAGGATATTGGCTCTGATCTTGTGGAACACTATCTCAGCATCACATTGTTCACTCTGAGACACTTTATTATACACCATTGACAGCAGTAAGCTTCTCCAGATCTTCTCAGAGAAAGGACATTGAAGAAAAGGGGTTGTCCATTCTCCACATCAACTCAGCAGAACGCACATTTTGATCTAGAAACAGTTCCTCACTTTAACAATTTATCTTGAGTCTTAAGAGATTCCCTTAAGCAAGCCAAGTAATCATACTATGCCTAGGAATACTTGAAGTTTGAACTACACAAGTTTTGCGCAGTTAAGAATGGGTTTTCATGCCTACGATTTATAAGTGTCTTTTAGTGAGTACTCACCAGCTATGCTAGCTGTCCAGGTCACCTTATGATTAGCACCATATTTCCTACATCAACTAGCATAGCAGTAAAATCATCAACAGCTCCATATGTTTTGGGAGGACAAACCAACCACCGTTCACAATAAGAGCACTAACTCTTGCCTCCTTATTCGCAAATCACAATACAATCTTAGTATTTTTCCCATCCCCAATAGAGTAAAGAGCAGTCTCTCGCAAGCATAAGTTGTAGCACTTTCTTCCAGCACCCAGAGCTATCTGCAAGGATGTTAAGAGCGAGAAGTTCCTATCTTTGATGTAGTTCTTAATTTCTTATTGGCCCACTCCTCCCAAATTGTATCCTTGTTTAAATTAATGTCCCATATGCACTTAAAAGTTACAGCTTGGATACACGCCTCCATTCTTCTAATCCCAAAACCACCTACTTCCATAGGTAACAACAATAACACAAAAGTCAAAACAAGTTGTCCAAACACCTGCATACTAGCAAGAGCAGCCTTAATGAGCATCAATCTTCCAGAGTTAGCCAAAAACATCCTTTTCCAGGACAGCGTTCTATGCCTAATAGTAGCAATGCGAGATTGAGAGAAGTCCCAAATATCTTACAGGCAAGGAATCAACATGAAACTGCAACACATTCTGAATAGAATCTTCAAGGTCACTATCCATACCAGCACAAAACACTTCCTTTTTATTGAGATAGACTTGTAAGAGTAAATTGGTGGAAGGCGGGTAGAGCTTTAAGAAGTGCGTTGACTGACGTAGTATCCCCATTAAGGAATGCAAGGAGATCTTCAGCAAAACACAAATAGGTTAAGTATATGATCTTTACATTATGGGTGGAGTTTTTGTCCTTCGCCACTACTTTTTCTAGCAACTTTTTTCAACACCTCCATTACAACATTGAACAAATAGCCACCCATCTTTTTCCCTCAAAATACCTGTAAAGAGTACCATTGACAGCAATAAAATATTTGGTAGTAGAGATACAAGTCTGAATCCAAGAGATGAAATTTTGAGGCAAATTCATTCTTTGGAGAAGGTCAATAATAGCTTCTAACCCCAATCATATCAAAGACTTTCCTGAGATCCACCTCCACCATCACCTACTAGTGCATGTGCTCACAATTCTTGGCATCACACTCCTCGTTCTATTAGTAATGAACTTAGTAATAGATTTGTTAACCACATTAGTGCAAGAGATTGGTCTAAACTCACTAAGATTGTAGGTGTTCTGAACCTTGGGAATCATAGTATTTGAGGTAGAATTAAACCCACCTAGCAACTGGCAAGTAGTGAAGAAGCTTTAGATAGCTTTAACAAAGTCATTATCAATAAACTTCCAACACCTTTTGAAAAACTTAGCTGAGATTGAGAATCCATTAGGCGCAGGCCGATCTCTCATCACCAACATTACACATGAATTCGACTGTTTTCTCTCTTGTTACTGGAGCCCCAAGTAAAGTACTCTCAGCCTCAGATATATATATAGAGTCAAAGGGTAAATCACTCACCACACTTGAGCCAAACCCCTCAAAATAAGAAGTTTCAAAATACCCATATAATATCTTTCACGTTCCTCTCCAATCTTCTTCTCGTCATCAATTATTGTATTTGTGTCATTATTGTGAAAGTGGAGTCCGTTTTTAGTTATCCAGTGTTGTGTTTTACAGATTGATGAAAATAAGTCGTGTTTTTTATCACCCAAATATTGTTGGAGTATATAGTGTGTCTACACATGTACTCCTCCTTTAGTCCCACATTGGTTAGTAATAGAAGTAGTTTAGTGACCCCCTTTTATATAAAGAGGGGAAAAACTTGCAATAATTAGAATTTTGGAATAATAATATTTTTCTTTCTCTAATTTATTTTTACATGGTATATGAGCCTATTCGATCTTGTAAACGACTGAAGGGATTTACGCTTCCGCCGGCGACGGCCTTTGTCGTCGTCGGACAACTAAAGTATGTTGTCTTTTATCTTCTTTTTCAATATTTCCAGCTTTTGGAAGAAAAAAAAATAGGTTTGCTTCTTATTTAGCAAAACCCTAACGTTATTTTGCTTCACAATGGCGGCCATGCCGAAGTCGACCTAACATTATTTTGTTTTTCCGCTTTCGTTTCCCCCATCAACTTAGTTTAATATGATTGACTAGTTAAGCTCTTTATATATATATCTATTATGGAGTTGATTATCTCTTGTTTTTCGTGAAAGGTGGAAAAAAATTGTACCTGTCACAAGATGCGAAACTCTTTGGATCGGATGAAGGCGTTAACTACCTTCCACCACGATTATGAGATGCTTCTTTTCCTCGAGTAATTCATCACTCCTCGGGCGATTTTTATTTCCTGGAGTGATTTTCTCTTTTCCTCTAGTGATTATCTTATTTCTTTTTCGCCTAGTACACAAGTTGTAGTTCAAAAATTGAGGTTTTTTTAAGAGAGAATTGACAAGCCTTAGTAATTTTTATCGTTTTCTCTAGTGATTTCTCTTTGAATCACTATGATTTTTTTTTTTACTTCTTTCATCGCTAATGTTGTTTAAGGTCTATATTCCTATCACTAGTTGTGATCTTTTCTATCATATTCTATTGCGAGCTGCGATTTATTTTGTAGACCAGGTGAAGATGTTGAATTCCTTCTACCACGATCATCTCTTCCTCGAGTGCATCTCTATTCCTCGAGTGATTCGTTCTTCCTCGAACTATTATCTATTATTTGAGTTTTTATTTTCTTTCCCTCTCTTGAGTAATCATCTCTACCTCTAGTGATTCTCTCTTCCTGGACTGATCCTCTCTTTTACGGTCTAAGATGGGGTCACTAAACTTCTTCTATTACTAACCAATGTGGGACTCAAGGATGTGGGACTAAAGGAAGAGTATATGTGTAGACACACTATACGCCAACAAATACAACCATTTAACTCTAGATTGTTGTTTCTTCATAGACTCTTCGGCCCTTGGAATACACCTACATTGTAGTTATTTCTTCAGCGGCTTTTCCTTGGTTAAGTTGATCATTCTGCAACTAAGTTTGAGCATTTTCAAGTGTTTGCTTAGCTTGCAAGACGACCTTGTTACTGGCCCCCAACTTTAGTTCTAGAACACATTATAAGAGAAGTTTTGCAAAGTTTGAGTTTCTGCACTAGTTCATAAATTAGGTACCCTTCACTCTAGTACACCACATATTCCCTAAAACCCTCATCATCAAGCCAATAATTTTATTTTTTTAAAAGGCTTACGCCTAAGCGGCTTTTTAGCAAGTTCCAAAAATCACAAATGTAACTTCGATCTCAGGCATTGCATCAATCCAATTAGAGTTAACCAAGACTATAAATTTTTGAAGCAACTTGCAAGGCAACCTTGTTACTGGACACCCCCCAACTTTAGTTCTAGACCACATTATAAGAGGAGCTTAGTAAAATTTGAGTTTCTGCACCAATTTATAAATTGGGGTACCTTTCACTCTAGTACACCGCATATTCTTAATAGTATCACCAAAACCCTCTTCATCAAGTCATTAATTAAATATTTTAAATGACTTATGCCTAAGCAGTTGTTTCTTAGCAAGTCTAGCCACTATGTTAAAATTGTCAGAACTCCAGAAATTACAAACGTAACTTCAGTCTCAGCTATTGCAGCAATCCAATTAGAGTTAACCAAGACTATTGATTTTTAAAGCAACTGTCCACACCTTGTTGGCAATTATTCCCAAGTAAAATTACAGTCAATTAGTTGAGCATTACTCACACATGCCGCACAATCATTTAAAGAGGATTTTGATTGTGTAAATCAACACCCACTCTCTCATGGGAAAAAAAAAACAGCATCGAAATCCCCAAGAAGCATCCTAGGAAGGTTCACATTCTTTCATAAATTCACAATCCTTTCCCACAGTTGTTGCCTGTCCCCTTCAATATTGATACTATAAACAATAGTAATATTAAACCTCTTACCCTATGAAGTAGTTACTTCCACAAAAATTGCTTGTACAAAATCTTCAAGAACACCACCTGAACCTCAAGAGGGTCCCACCCACATAAGCCAAATCATACCTAGATTAGAGTTAGCGTAGATTGCGTAGTTATCAAGCATATCCCAATCTCTAGAACAAGCATTTGCAACTTGGTTCTTGCTTTGACAAGTTTATGTGTCATTCAAAAATATCTTATTGTTTTTTTCTCTCAAGAATCCATTCATTCCCCTAGCATTTCAGCATCCAATAGTGCAATTCATTGAGAATGGATGGGGGTGTTCCTTTGCTCCCATTCTTAGTACCAAAGCTCTTCTTAACTTCAACCGGTTTCCCTTCCTTGAGATACAATGCTTTAGACATGGCTAATGTTGTGACCAAACACCAATCAATCCTTGCATTCAGGGGCCACCCATTATGTTGGAGTATATGTCATATACTCCTTTAGTCCCTCATTGGGTACTAAGTACTACTATTTTAGTTGTCCCCTACTATAAAATAGGAAGCTTGATGTAATCTAATTAATCAATTTTAATGAATATTAATTTTCCTCTTATTTATTTATACATGGGTATCAGAGCGATTGCGTTCTTGAAGAATGTTGTGACCAAACACTAATCAATCCTTGCATTCAGGGGCCACCCATTATGTTGGAGTATATGTAATATACTCTTGTAGTCCCTCATTGGGTACTAAGTACTACTATTTTAGTTGTCCCCTACTATAAAATAGGAAGCTTGATGTAATCTAATTAATCAATTTTAATGAATATTAATTTTCTTCTTATTTATTTATACATGGTATTAGAGCGGTTGCGTTCTTGAAGATAACATAATAGTTTCTCGCTTCTGCCGGCGGTGGCCATTGCCGTCGCCGGATTACTCGGAAAAAAAATCCGGTAATTTTTTTTTTCGACTCGTTTATTAGCTTCACGCTTACAAGGTTTTGTGAACATTAAATCTTGTGAATTTCCTTTATTCGTTGGTTCTCTTCCCTGCTGCAATTTTATGGTTGGCAGAGTTGTGCATCTTACAATCATGGTGATGCAATCTACAATTTTTAGTACGGCGATTTATGTGAGTTACTTTCCTCGATTTTTGATGATTAGGGCTTCTTTCCCCGTTATTATTGGGGTTTCTTGGTTGCGATTTCAAAGTTATTACAGTCTGCAATCCTCTCCTTATTTGCATTGCTGCAAAAGTAAGAATTAAAGAAGAAAGTACCTTAAATCTCTAGGGTTTATGTTGCTATTGGTTAGGATTGAAAGTAATTATGTGATCTTAAAGTTCTCTGCTTGGATGCCAAATCCGGTGTGCTTATGGAATCTACTTTTCATGGAACTCAAACCCTAGCTCCTAGCTCCAAACGGATCTAAGTTATCCATTACTCCATGACTACCTTTAAAATCTCTTTTGCGGTGGCATCGTAATTACTGGTGAGAAAATGATGAAGAAGAAATTTTCCTCATCGATTCGTGAGTTTG
Organism: Kingdonia uniflora; assembly: GCA_014058105.1. Taxonomy (NCBI): domain Eukaryota; kingdom Viridiplantae; phylum Streptophyta; class Magnoliopsida; order Ranunculales; family Circaeasteraceae; genus Kingdonia; species Kingdonia uniflora. The sequence continues at coordinate 36,134 of JACGCM010001057.1, read as the reverse complement.
GCAACAACTCATGACATGTGATATTACCAGGTCTTGGATAGATATGGGTCAACTTTGGACTTTTTATTTGAAGCTTACTTATGTTTTACTTGGAGATGGACAAAGTGTTTCTATGGGAGACGATGGTATTTATAATGTTGGGCTTCTACTTCCATGGTTTGCTTTTCCCTGTTGGAGAACCTTAATGTGATGACTTGCTTATTGCTTAGTTTTGTTTATAGAACTGTATGTTTGAATCTGTGTGGCAGTTTGGTTTTATTTGGGTATCCTTTTTGCTTTTGAGCAGCGTGCGAAGAAGAGTCTTGTGGTGGCAACACAAGCATGTCCAAATCTGACCGAATTCAGACCTAGTTTAACCGTTCACATAGTTTGACCAGTCAACATACTTTGACCAAGTCAAAACTCACTTTGTCTAGTCATGTCAAAAATTGCCTTTTATCTCTCACTTCTCTCTAACAGTGAGATAATATCTCAGGATTCTCTTATTTTTCCCATTCGGTACTTTTACCGCTTTCTCTAGTGATTTATCTTTTTATCACTATGATTTCCTTTTACCTCATCTTTTAATCGCCACTATGTTTTGGAGCTCTCTTATTTTCTTGTCGCAAGATGCGATCTTTTTTACCATTTCCCGTCGCAAGATGCAATTTTCTCCCTTTGGATCGGATGAAGATGTTGGGCTATACCTTCTACCTCAATCACGAGTTTTTTTTTGTTTCTTTCCTTCTGTGACTATTTCCTAAAATGGTTCTCTTTTCTTCTAGTGATTGATTATCTTAGATCTTCTCTATTGTTTCCTATCGCGAGACACGATTTCTCTCTTTGAATCGTGTGAAGATGTTGAATTCCTTCTACCATGGTTATGATTTCACTCTTCTTAAAGTGATTTTCCTTTCATTGAGTTAACTTCTCTACCCTCGAGTAATTTTTCTCTCTCTTCCTTGAGTGGTTTTTTCTTTCCTCAATTGATTATCTTTCCTCTACATTACCTCGAGTGATTCTTTTCCTCAACAAATTCTCTCACCTCAGGGTATCTTCAATATTTTATGTTAACTACTACGTACGCGGAAGCAGATAAACTAATCAAGTAATCTCTTTATTGAATTAAAATCTCTAGTACAAGCTCTCTCTACCCAACTAGGGTTCTTCTTTGATATCACAAACTCAACCAACCCTCTACTACCAACTCTTGGCACTTTTATAGAAAAAAGCCCTAACCTTCTAAAACACTACTCAATTAATTAGTAGACTAATCTAAAAAGAATATTGCAAAAATATGTTACATAGAAAATAGGGGTCACACGAAGTGTGCCAAATTGGAGACGCAGAGACGTGCACGATTCCCATCAACTCTCCCCTTCTTTGAAGAGCTCGACCACGAACTCGGGCAAGAAAATCAGCGGGTCATCAACATGAAACCGAAAGTGCATGATGAAAAGCTCGGGAAGACATCCACGAATTTTACTGTAACTTGCTAGTATACCCTTTTTGGACGTTATAACACATCATTTCGAAGCTCATTTTGCTTCATTATATTACCAAGTGTTGACACAATACGTTGTACTTGGAGTTGCCAAGACTTCAGACCTACACTGTCGAAAGAACGAGCCAAAAACTCTATCCAATACGGGTCAACATATGGAGCTGTTGTCGGCACAACTTGCTGTAAAAATTTACTCCCTCCTAGTTCCCCATATGTGCCTCTGCTTATAGCCAAAACTAATCTCCCTTGGGGGTGCTTCGGACGAAGTAAGAATCTCTTGACTCCACTGTTGTGTGGCACAGGGAATTGGTAACTATTGTTTGAGTGGTCATGCTGGCACTAGCTTGGTTTGGTTCAAGTTTGAACTGTTGGAGTTGATTTGGTAACATAATCATTTGACCTATTTTTTTAAGTTGATGTTGGCTCAGCTTAGGCATGCTCACTACTGGAGCTGGAAACTTGGCTAACAGACATGTGTTGCTCCTCTCTCTTTTGCCTTTCTTCCCCGCGAATCAGCAACTTGCTTTATCGTTAAACCCTCTTTAATGACCTGCTTCTCGTGCAATCTTCTAAGTAGGCTGATGTAGCTGGAAAGAAACCAGTCGGTGACTTAAACACATGTTGTTCACTTATGATGAAATTTAAATCTGGTGGGTCTGGGTTTGGGGGTTTGGACTTGGGCTTGGGCCTTGTTTGAACGGGCTGGGCTGCTGGAACAGATCTAGTATAGCTTAGGGCAGCATATGTTGGCCACGTGCCTACCTTCCTTCTCTCTTACGAACTGGTTTCTTCGCCCTAGCGCAACCTGCAAAATCAACGACCTCTCCATTGAATATGATCGTACTTCCAGTCCCATCCTTGATTGGGACGGTTCACTGGACTCCGGCGATTGAACCGGTGAATCCTCCATCCTCATTCCAGGGTTTCCTCGATTTGTTGGTGGTCTTTCGATTGGCAACTTCGTTCGTGTAGAATTCACGCGCCATAATCGCGACCCCTTTGTGGGACCATAGTCGTGAACTCCCCAACACGTCTTCGCCTACCCCACCCACGAAATCGGTCGCGCAGGGAACCTCTCTCCATCGGTACATCGTGGTGATTAATCTTCAAGCCATCTATATCGATTTCAACACCTACACTCGTCTGAAACCCATCTTTTCTGACATTAGAGTTCTCAAGCATCTGAAACGCCTCCTCAGATCTCTTTTTAAACATAAAAACATTTGCGATCCATGACGATTTGGAATCCATACTTCATTGGCTTCTCTCCATAGAAGTACACATTCGTTTTTTTTAATCTTTGTTTTATCCAATTTTCTATGTAGTCTTCTACCTTTTAGTCTTTCCACCCAAACTTGTCTTATAATCCTTCTAAATCTTCTTGTCTTAGTATCGGCATAAAAATAAAATCAAACCTCCCCGCGGATCAAACTTCTTGCCGCAAAATCTTGTTAGCTCTGATACCAAGTTGTTAACTACTACGTACACGGAAGCAAATAAACTAATCAAGCAATCTCTTTATTGAATTGATGCCTCTACTACAAGCTCTTTCTTTAAGTTTTCTCTACCCAACTAGGGTTCTTCTTTGATCTCACAAACTCAGCCAACCCTCTCCTACTAAACCTAGGCCCTTTTATAGAAGAAGAGCCCTAACCTTCTAAAACACTACCCAATTAATTAGGAAACTAATCTTAAAAAGAATATTGCAAAAATAGGAAACATAGAAAATAGGGGTCCCACGAAGTGTATCAAATTGGAGACGCGGGGACATGCACGATTCCAATCAATTTGCATTACCCTCAAGTGAGAAAATAGGCAAGTCGGTAGGTGTTGCCAATTTCACATGTGCATGTGAGAAAGACAAGTCGGGATTACTGTCGCCAATTTCACAAGGGATGTGTGAAGCTTTAAAGTGTTTTTGTTGCTGCAAAATGATTGTCTAAAAGAAGTTCTATCAGTTTTAGGGTGAGCTTTATTTATTTAGGGAGTGATTGTACTTTTATGAGGGACTATCTATTTCTTATTCTTATTTGTAATCCACCTTGACACGAACATTATATGTCCGTATCAACGTGAGAGGGATTGTATATACTCCTTTAGTCCCACTGGTTACTAAGTACTACTATATTAGTTATCCCCTACTATAAAATGGGAGGCTTGATGTAATCTAATTAATCAATTTTAATGAATATTATTTTTCCTCTTATTTATTTCTACAAATTATACTCCACATCAACCTCTAAGGTATAATCATCATCAAGAAGCTCAGCAGATACTTGGTCAGGAAACTCAGTCATGGGATCTATTTTATCACAAACTCTTTTTTTTTTTTCTTTTTTCTGTAAGTTTATCCAATTGAATTGGATGCCCAATACTACTTACAATCACACCCAACCCCTCACGTGTCCAGTATTCCCTTTCCTTGCCTCATTGAATAGTTATGCCAAAGAACATTTAAAGTTAAGCCACTTCATTTCATGTCTTTATCTTAACTCTTTGGAAATGCAAGCTTTATGTTTAGGTTGGTGCCTATATAATGATATTTTTGTCGCGTGCATCTAAAGCATCGTTCCATCTAGAAAAGATTTTCCTACATAAAGTTTTGTCGCGTGCCAATGATCTGTTTTCTTTATTCAGTGTGCTCTGTGATGACGCAAAACAAGCAGTTGCTGTGAGGAGTCAATTGCAACAGATTGCCAGACCCATGTACAGTAACCCACCTGTTCATGGTGCTCTTATTGTTTCGACGATACTCGGTGATCCAGAGTTGAAGAACTTGTGGTTGAAAGAAGTGAAGGTAACCAATTGTTTCCAATTTATTTCCAGATACTAGTATTATCTTGTAATGATGTCTTTTAGAAGATACTTAAGTTACTTGTAGTGATCATTATCAACCGTTTGATCTAATATCTACAAGCTTTTGGAATATAAGAGAGAATATTCGGTTTAAATGTCTTCAGAGAAGAGAAGTGTTGTAGCTACAGGACCAAATAACTTGAAGACAACTTTCCTGAGATCTATTTATTTTTACTTCATGTTAATAATAAAAAATCATACTGTAGCAGCATACAGAAATTCTTATTGAAAAGGCCTAAAATCTACTCCATTATAAATCTGATTGATTACCTGTTGTACACTCAAAAATATCTTATTTGTCGCATTAAGTTTTATTAAAGGAAACTAATCTGTTTCAAAGTTATTCAGTTTCCAAATATTGGTACTTAAAAATGTCATTTTTATATCAATTAAAATGTTGCCTTGTATGTTTTTCATCTGCCTCCATTTCAGGGCATGGCTGATCGTATTATCGGAGTACGAACTACTCTAAAGGAAAAGCTTGAAAGTTTGGGATCGCCCTTATCTTGGGAACATATAACTAATCAAGTAGGTTCTGTTTTTGCCTATTCATGGTAACTTAATATGTATGGAATTCGTCCGTGTTATTTCATTTGTTTGGATGTACACGACATCTTAAAACTCATGATCTTAATGGTCTTGGGACAGATTGGCATGTTTTGCTACAGTGGGTTGACACCAGAACAAGTGGATCGATTGACAAGTGAATACCACATTTACCTTACTCGTAATGGTCGTATTAGGTAATTGTGTCCGCTCAATCTGCTTATAATACGTTGTTATTCTTTTGATTGGTATCTTCATGACGCTTTCTACTTTTTCCAAAACTTGTTACAGTATGGCAGGTGTTACCACTGGCAATGTGGGGTATTTGGCAAATGCGATTCATGAGGTGACAAAATCTTCTTAAAAGCAGCTCAGGTGAAAGAAAATGCTTCAATTACCGGCAAACATCATAATTTTTGTTAATAACAACCTTATTTTCATTGAGGGTCGGGAATAAAATCGACTTGTCCATGTCGGCGTTAATAAGTTTTTGGACTTAATATTGAGGGTAGAGGTCTTGGTAATAATTTTGGATAAAATGTATGGTTCTTCACATTGAACATTGAAGATGTATTTATGTAATTCATCCCTGTTTTGTCTCAGTAATTGAAGATTATACAGAGGTTAGGATTTATTGTAAAGATCTATGGTACTTGACTTTCCATCCTTTTTGTTGGTTATCCTATGAGAGATTAATGCTATTTCCTTTATTCTTGTTAGCGTGAGGCCAATGGCACAGTTATTACCTCTGTTGTGAATTTCTAATCACTGCATGTACCAAGATTAATCTGCTTGGTCGGCTTAGTGAGTTTTGCCCTGTAAGCCAATTGCAGCTGTTTTTAGTTTGATTTTGATAAAAGATACCAGATTGGATTATCCCAAACTGGGGGTATTTACCTGATGCACGCATGACTGTAAAGCAAGGTGACTGCAAAAGAATCTATTTATCCAGAGTGTAGGACTTTGTTCGTATTCTAACTTTGTCCATGTGCTTGCAAAAATCGTGTTGACCCATCATCTTTGTAACGTGTTCAAAGTAAAACACGATGTTCATGCATATGTTGCATTTCTAGTTTGTTAAAAAAATGTAAAATGCGCTCATGGTACACGCCTTTGGTGATGCAATTTTTTTATTCATTAAGCAATGTAAAGCGTGCAATCAAGCTGAAGGTTCATGGCCTCTTAAATTAGCAAGCCAAACACCTTGCTTAAACATCCTCACCACAGTAGATTTTGAGTGGATTATGGGACCGCTCGCCCCCTCGAAAAGGTTTCAAAAATAAAGGCATGTGTGCTGCACAACATATACAAATCATGGAAGAGTCAACACATCATCTTTGTAACGTGTAAAATGTGTTGGGTAGGAGGTATTATCAAGATCAATGGATGCAATAGCTACTTTCTAGTATGGCTCCTATAGGATCTCATTTTGTTATTACATTCATGTCCATATATATGGGAAATGTATACAGTACGTAAACTATGGGTACTATGTGCAAGTCTCTAACCTTATCCGGGTCTATTATAAGGGTTTCTTCCCCTTCGACAATTTAATTTAATGCAGGGCTTGCTAGAAATAAAAGTTGACCATTAGCATACAGGACATGAAAAGAAAACCAACTTCGGATTTTATCCCAGTTCTGAACTTCTCATTTGCTGTTATACATGAGTCTAATTTTTCTAGACTGAGATTATAAACTGTATTTATAAAAAATAAAAATTGGGTCAATCTCCATGATTAGGACAGAGGACCAAGTAGATCCACCTCATAACAACGAAAATGAATCCACATCTTCATGCGAGCTCTATCTGCAACATAAACCTCGTCTACAAAAAATGAGTATAAATATCAGTTTCATGTATGTATATCACCTGGGACCAGAAAGCTCCATTGCTTCAATGATGAATGACTCTTCAAGAACATGACTATGATCTCTAGAGATACTGCAAGCCCTTTCCCCAGAATGAAGCACTTCTTCCTCCACTTGTCCTTCTGATCCAACTATATCTTCCAGAACCTTCACAGCATTCGACATCTTCGGTCGCTGATTGGGATATGATTGAGTGCACAACAAAGCCAAGTCAATTGCTTTCACCAGCTCTCCCTCGTCAAAACAACCCCCGAGATCTTTATCCACTACCACTTCCAGCCGCTTGTCCTCGTATAATGTCCTAACCTGTGTCATATAATTAAAAAAAAACATTATTGTTTTATAAGAAGGGTCTAAGACACATAAAAATAAACTCAGGTGATGGTTGTGTATTGTCACTCTATAAAATATAGGAAAATCCCTCTGGACTATCTTAAGGAATATGGACGGAGTAGAAAACGTGACTATACAAAGGCCTCTGAAAGAAAAACTCACCCAGTCGAGAATCATCCCTTTCTGAACCTGACCATTTCCAGTATCTAATGCCTTCTGCCCTGTTATAAGTTCCAAAAGTAGAATACCAAATCCAAACACATCCGTTTTCTCAGAGGACTGTCCAGTTGAAAGATATTCTGGAGCAATGTGTCCTATGGTACCTCGCACTGCAGTGGTTATGTGTGAATCCCTCTGGTCTAAAAGCTTTGCCAATCCAAAATCCCCAACTACGGCTTCAAAGTTTTCGTCAAGCAAAATATTTGCAGCTTTGACATCCCTGTGAATGATTTTTGGGTTACACTGTTCATGTAAGTACAATAGTCCACGAGCAGCCCCAAGAGCAATACACATTCGTTTGTTCCAATCTAAGGATGGTTTATCTCGGCAGGGATCTGTAAATAGTAACAAGGCTTCAAAAATGAAAAAAGGCATGAGAGAGAGAGAGAGAGCTGTCCACAATCTATTTTTGATCAAATGTGAAACCGTATCCAGATACGGATATTAAAAATAAAATAAAAAAAGGCAAAACGGGGACTAACAAGTTTGTAAACAACAGGTTTGTCTAGCAGACACGCGTAAACCGCAAATTCCAGTACATCCTCTATAATAGTTTAAAGTATCTTTCCATATACCCCATAAACCACAACATAATGAAGACTATCTTCATGACCTTACAAAAATTTAAATACCTAGGCATTTCAAGAAAGAAAAAAAAAACCATCCGCTCTCCAATAACTGATGAGAACTGCGTTTCAAATGTTATGAAACATTTTTTTTCTAACAAAGCGGAATATGTCATGCTCCAAGTGTATAAGTGCAATGGAAAAACTGTGCAATGCTCGAGCTTAAATGAACTAAATGGTAGGAGGCTAGGAACTATTCCTAGATGCTCACAACCCCAAAATGCAAGCACCTAGGGTTTTCGAAGCCCCCATAGCCAAAAGACAACAGCTCATTTATCCCAAGAAAGGTAACCTATCCAGTGGAAGCACAAGGCCAAACATGCTGATAATGTTAAAAGGAGTAAATAACAAGGGACAAAAACTGAATAGGAGGGTAACCCCCTCTTAAAATCATTATTTAGGTTATGGTCTAAATTTCTCAAAGGATAAAACTAAAATTGGAGAAAATTAGAAAAACCATACGCCTGAATTAACAGCCGCAGCTATTTCTAATGTATATGGCTAGAACATTGCCAGGACCGTTTCTATGCCCATTAGACATGACCAAGAATCCAAGATACAATCATAATACTTAGGCACCTGGATGTATGTCAGAATTTATTTATTCTTTTTAAACCTGGTGGGGATCGTTGCCTAAACGCAACTTGCTTTTACATAGAAAAAAATATCAGACTTCGGTAACGAATAAGCTGTTGGTACCAAAAATCTAAACAGTAAATTTATTTCTTTACCTGGAGATACTTTGCCTTACCCCACCCCAAGAGAAATATTATTTCATGAACACAATAAATCACATCTGAGAAAGTGAAAACTAACCTCGCAAGCGATCTGCAACACTTCCATTTTGCATATATGGATATACAAGCAGTCTCTCATTGGATGTCATACAAAACCCATAAAGACGCAAGAGGTTCCGATGTAGAGCCAGGCCAATCATCTCTACCTCAGTTTGAAACTGCACTTCTCCAGTGAAATTGGGGTCCATCAATCTTTTGACTGCTACTAGTGTCTTATTCCGAAGGCATCCTTTATAGACCACTCCAAATCCGCCATGACCTATAATGTTCTTTGGGCAAAAGTTGTCAGTAGCAGTATGAAGTTCGCGAATTGAAAACCTCTTCAGCTGATCCATATGAAATTCATAATACTGCCGCACTGAAACCAATTAGGAGTTTATTTTAGTTTTTATCCACCATGAACATTCTCTATGCATGTAAGAAAATTAAGATTTGGTTTTGGGGGTACCATAAGATGGAAAAGGTACACACCATCTGCACCAGAATATCCAACAAACAATCAGCATCACAGAAACCACTAAGATGGAGGTTAGACCAACAACTACAGCAACAAACACACGATGGGGGCCACCAGCTTTTCCTGATGATTTAGCACCTGTAATAAAATCATATTAGAAGTTACAGATGCTAAAAATGGCCTAACACAATTTCTCATGAATTACCTTTTACAGGCTTTGGTACATCCCTGTAGATGTGCTGGATAGATGGAGTGCACAGAAACAAGTTCCCTGCAACACTACAATGAGATATATAACTTCAAACAACTGATTATAATAGCAAAACGAAGACGGATTCTAATCCAATTAATAGTGAAAACGTATAAGCCCAAAACCATCAACAGCTACTGTCAGACAAGCCTAACATCATAGGATTTAACTTATAGCCAAAACTTCTAACACTACACAATTTTTTAAGAAAGGGATGTTTGCCACTTTTTTTATGAAACTGTTTGGCGACAGCAAGAGGTCGGTGATGAATAGCTCGTAAGTATTAGTTGTCAAAGAACACTGTTTTTTCTGACTCTTCATAAATGACATTGCCAGGTAGTGAGAGCCCACCCACCAGATCAATAAAGAGGGAGCTACCAACCAGAAAAAAAACTACATGGAGAACGAAAACAAATTATGAGATGGACAAAGAGGGTGCTGACTCCGCCACTGAGAAATATCAACAAGAGAGTGCCAACAAGAATCAAGCTGCGAACAAAACCAGTACCAACAATCCCTTCTCTGCTCCAGAAGGAGCGAATGAAGATAACATTGAGGAGGCAGAGCCAAGAAAGGTAGATGATATTGGAGAAATCTCTAATGAAGCTTTGACTGAGACCCATTCTACCAGCTCAAAAGAGGATGATTCTATTGAGGATGGAGAGCTTCTTGATGCTGATGAAGGAGGCCAACCAAGTGGATAATGTTAAAGTTGATTGCTATGGTAGAAGCTCTTACACAGATGTGGATGACAGTGACCCTCAACATCCAAACAATGTTACTAAAGAGAATCCCATAGAAGAGAGCAGTAATGGTACTGGCCCTGCAGATGAGCATCTCCTACTAAGGTGGCTTTGAGTACGGGTTTAGGTTAAAAGGAAGAATTTGTATGTTGGAAACTCAACATTCTGAACATTAACTTTATTTTTATTTATTTTGAAAAGATAAAAATATTTTATTGATGACCTCAACCGAGGTAATCAAATGTGTTAGATGCGAGATATACATTTGTTGCGACCTTGAGTATCATCGTAACTACTTCGTGACAACCCAAAGGTGACCAACTCAAGATGAGTCGTTTTTTACCGCATTTGCGGCTACGACTGACATCAAGATGTGCCATTTTTGCTTCTTCCCAAATCAGAGTAAAAAAACGATAAAACAATCTGGGGAAATAGAGAGATGTACCAATCTTGGGGAAACTTACTTCTATTTAAACTTCCAAAAACGATAGAAGAGAGGGAGAGAGAGAGAGATACGATGAAAAATTTGGAATTCAATTGAAATTCCAATTCCAATTCCAATTCGACTTAATTTCTAGATACGATTGGTGAGAACAAGCCCTATTAAAGCTGCCTCAACCTTGAAACTGCCTCCAATGAAGATTAGTGAAGAACTTGGAATTGTATTTTTGAAGAACGTCAACTTCTGTCTCCCTCCCTCTATCTCTTTTTTTAGCCTCTTTTCCTTTATTTTGTTTTTTCTTTAGAGAACTCTATATTTTCTTCAATTAAGGCTGTAAAGTATACTCAGCTTGGTTCCATATACTCAGGTTTCTGAAAAGTATACTCTGGCTTCTTTAACCTTTTTGATTCTTTAAACTCTGGTTCCTTAACTTCTTCTTTTTAACTGTGATTCCTTTTGTTTTTCTAATGTTGGTGTATTTTTTTCTTTTAATATTGGTTGTCCCATTACAACAAAACATCCATCTTCCAATTAAAAACTTTATCCTCTTTATTGGCGGGCACAAGAAACAAAAACAATCCCGGTGGGAATTTGTCGAATTTAAAGCTGACCTAGACACTAAGAAAAGTGACGTTTGGTGTAAACTTTATGGGAGGAAGACTACCTGGGCTATTTCAAGACTCAAGCACCATATTGCAAGTGAAAATCATAATATAATTAAATACACTAAAATTAGTCTAGAAACTTCGAAGATGTTTAAAGACTTGTTGAAAGAAAAAGAGAAGAAAATAAATGAGGTTCAACGTCTTAAAAAGGATGGTGAAGACAACGACAAAAACGTAGATATAAATGGTGCCACTAGTAAGTCATTTAGAAGTAGACGCCGAGAGCACATGGACCATTGATATGGCTTACAGGTTCCGAAACTAGTACAACATAAAATCGATTTCGAATATCAAAAGAAAACTCGTGCAAACGCGCGTGAGAAAATTGTTGTTTAGTTTTACGGTTATGGGCATTAGCAAATATTGTCCACGTCTAGACCCATAATTTTTCTTGTTTTAAAATTTTCGATAACGGGTTTATTAAATTTAATTACTACGAACAACTATATTTTTCGCATTACTTTATAGTGATGAAGTCGTCGTATTATCATGAGTTGAGGGTCCCCCTTTAAAAGAATGTTGTAGATAGAACAAAATAATTTGTAGACTCTTTTAAACCTCATTGAAAAACATGCGGGTGGTCCTTTATGTTAGATTAGTGGACGGACAGAAAGGGTCGCATCTTGATCAACTTTCTGGCAAACTGTCCGGGGACGATTTTCTTGAAGATTATTGACGGGTTTGTTTTTATACATAATGGAGAGTTGACAAGAGTGATGCTTGACGATGTAATTAAAGATATTGGGTCAAAGAATGTGGTTCGTATAATCAATTTATATCTTTTGTAATGTACATACAACAATATAGTAATTATTAATAAAAAAATGTAAGATAACTTACAATGCTATCAATTATATGAGTGCAAGAAAATTGTTAATTAATAACTATCCTCTTGTGTTTTGGACTCTTTGTGCGACACGTTGTCTTGATTTGATATTAAAGGATATCAACAAATTTAAGAAAATTAATAATATGGTTATAGGCGAGCAATTAGTGCATTCATCTACAACCACCATTATGTATTAAGTTTGATAACGGATTTACAAATAATAGAGAGTTAATTCGGCCTGGAGTGACGTGGTTCGCAACAATTTTATTGTAACTCCGGGCCGAATAAGTTATCTCAAGTGACAAGAAATTGGTCGTGAACCTCATCACTCCAGGACGAATAAGTTATTTATAAATTATAAATTTTATTATCAAACTCAATACGTAAAGGTGATTGTAGATGAAAACACTAATTGCCCCTTCGTCTTTAACCAAATCAATAATCATCTTCAACTTTCCAATATCCTCTAATATCAAATCAAGACAATGTGACAAACAAATAGTCCAAACATAGTATGATAGTTATTTATTAACATCTTTAAAGCACTCACATAATGGGTAGCATTGTGAGTCATAACATACATAAGATTAATTCAAAACTTTTATTACTAGATTACTACCTATTATATTGTTGTATGTACATTACAAAAGATATAAAATTGATTGCCTAAACCTCTGGCTAACATCTTTCTAATCAACGCTCTCTTATGTATAAAAGCGAATCCGTCAATTATCTTCAAGAAAACCGTTCCATTCTGACACTAATAAGTTGATAAAAATACGACATTTTGTGTTTGGCCATTAATCTAACATAAGGGAAAGTACCCATATGTCTTCCAATAAGGTCTAAAAGAGTCCACAGTTTATTTTTGTTGTCATCTCTACAACATTCTTTAAGAGCCTCAACTCATGATAAGATGGCAGTTTCATCTCTATTAAATAATATAAAATATATAAAGTTATTAACAATTAAATTTGATAAACCCGTTATCCAAAAAATTAGAGAAATTTAGCTTTAACCCCCCACATTATGGCATCAATTTGTCATTGACCCCTACATTCCTTGAAATTCGACAAAAGACCCCATTTTAGCCTAAAAACCAAGTCAAACTTATTTGACCGAGAAGGACTCCGGTTGACTTGGTGTAAGTAAATACCAACATTATAAACAAAAAAAAAAAAATGATTTAACCCCCCAATTTTGTGACTGCAATTCATCTTCCACCCCCAAAATGAACACAAAGTCATAACAAAACATTCTAAACAACTTTGGACTTGATTAAAGAGGGATAGAGTTGTTGTGTACTGATGTTTGATTTCATCTCCCAATATGTTTACAGTTATGAGTTTAAACTTAATACGTATCTCGAAGAAAAAGGGTATAGTTGGGTTTAAAATTAAACAGACCTGGTCAACCGGAGTCTTTATCGATCAACAGAATTTGACTTGATTTTCAGGCTAAAATGGGGTCTATTGTCGAATTTCAAGAAATGTGGGGGGTCAATGGCAAGTTGATGCCATAATGTGGGGGGTTAATGCTAAAAGTTCCAAAAAATTATGGGTTGCAGACCTAGACCATATTGGCCAATGGCCTTAATCATTGGTGAAATGCGTCTGACCGAGCCGCATTAAAAGGGATCCCACAATCTTAAACCAAACGGAAATTTTCTCACACATGCTTGCACGAGCTTTCTTTTGATATTTGAAATCGATTTTACATTGCACTAGCTTCAGAACATGTTTGTAAACCATAACCATAGGACCATGCGTTCCCACATTTTCCCTACCGGCTTACTAGTGGCACAATCATCATTCATGTCTTTACAGTTCCTTTCTTTTTATGTTTAACTTAGTTTAGGATATTGACTAACCTCTATTTTTTCCTTTTCTTTTTCATTCAAGTTTTTAAACCTCGTTAAAATTTCTAGACTAACTTTAGTGCATATAATTATATTTGGATTCCCACCGGCAAGATGGTGTTTAAGTCTTGAAAGAGCCTCGGTAGTTTATCCCATAAAGTTTATACAAAACAACGCTTCTCTTAGGTTTTGCGTCAGCTTTAATTTTGACAAATTCCCATACGGGATCGTTTTTGTTGTTCCTCGTACCCGCCATAAAAAAAAATAGGAACAAAAAGGTTAAAGGAACCAGAGTATACATTTCAGAAAACATAATTTAAACTTTATGGGAAGTATGAACATAAAAGTTAAAGGAAGCATAGTTAAGGAACTAGGAAAAAAATTGACCTCTCTTGAGCCATCAAACACTTCGTCTTTCACCCTCCATTGTGTAACACGTGTCCAGGAGAGAGAAAGGAACTATTCCCAAAACTTAAACTGAGAGTTAGAATTTTGGAGGAAAGTTATCTAGGAGAGAGAAAATATCTCCATTTTAGATAACAATGTTTTGTTCCTTCTTCCCCATTTCCCTCAAAACCTTTTATATCCTCTCATCATCTCTATCAAAAACTCAAACACTTCTTCAAATCAAAAATCCCTCTCTTCATCTTAAACCTTTATATCATAATAAGTTTCAGCTTTTCTCTCAATCTTCTAAGGATTGAGAATTGAGATGATATCATGATTTAAAACCAACCAAAAAACACTTTGTCTCTCACCCTCCATTGTGTGACACGTGTCCAGGAGAGAGAAAGGAACTATTCCCAAAACTTAAACTGAGAGTTAGAATTTTGGAGGAAAGTTATCTAGGAGAGAGAAAATATCTCCATTTTAACTAACAATGTTTTGTTCCTTCTTCCCCATTTCCCTCAAAACCTATTATATCCTCTCATCATCTCTATCAAAAACTCAAACACTTCTTCAAATCAAAAATCCCTCTCTTCATCTTAAACCTTTATATCATAATAAGTTTCAGCTTTTCTCTCAATCTTCTAAGGATTGAGAATTGAGATGATATCATGATCTAAAACCAACCAAAAGAAAAAGTGATTTTTTTCCATGGTTTCTGAATTTTCATCCCAATTTGATTTAGTTTCCTATGGTTATTATTTATTCCGTAATTGAATCTCTTAACCCCATGATTCAACCATGAATTTGGATTACTCCTCAAAATTTTAACTAAACAAGAAGCTCTATAAAGAAATTTAAATTTGTATATAGTACTTGATCAAGAGAGAAGTTAAAATTTGTACAAAGGACATCTATTTTAGGATTCACTAAAAATCACAAAGATTGGTGAAATACAATTTCTAAGATAAGAGAAGATTTCTTGGAGAGAGATAAAAAGAGATTTGTGTTTTTCTCTCTTCTAACAGTTCAAACTGAGGTTAGTCCTTTCTCTCTTCTGGACACATATCACACAATGGAGGGTGAGAGACAAAATGTTTGATGGCTCAGGAGAGGTAAAAAAAATTCCAAGGAACTAAAGAACATAATTAAAGGAACCAAGCTTAGTATACTTTACAACTTTAATAGAAAGAAGAAGAAAAAACAAAGTTCTTAAAATAAAATAGGGGAAGAAAGATTATAAAAAATAGAGGTGAGAGAAATCGCCGAAAATGGAGTTCAGAGTTCTTTAACAAGCTTGCAAGAGAAGGAAATCGGAGTTCTTCAATAAGACTGCTCCAAATTCTTCAGCAATCTCTGATAGAGGCAACTTCAAGGTCAAAGCATCTTTAATAGGCATGCTCATCACAACAATCGTATTTGAAAATTAAGTCGAATTGGAATTTCAATCGAATTCCACAGTGTTATCATATCTCTTTCTTGTATCGTTTTTGGAAATTTCATTGTTTTTGGAAATTTAAATAAAAGTAATATTGGCCCCGATTTGGGAACGTATTTTTATTCATCCCTATTTTATTATTCTTATTTTACCCAAAATTAAAAAGACAAAAATGATGTATCTTGAGGTCGTAGCAAATACGATTGGATGTGATCAAAAGCGACGCAGCTCTTGGGTTGGTCGGATTTGGGGGCTAACGAAGCAACTGAAATGCGACTCAATATCGCAACATACGTGTATATCGCATCGACAGTCGCATCTTACGCATTTGACTACTTTGGGAATAGGGAAAAGAAACACCTTTTTTTAAGTAAGCAGAACCATAGTATAAATGCCCTAAAAAGGAGGGGGAGCAAAATTACAAATACAACACCAGAAGATGGTGAAGGCACCCCTCAACGGACCCCCCACCCCACCCCAAAGAAACTAGAGCAAACATTTAATCAAAACGAAAGTACTCGCTAAGGAGGTCCTTAGTTTAATACAAGAATTGTTGCCTGCCTAGGAAAATTGTTTTAGTATCACTAGACATAACATACTGGAGAACTTGTCATCGCTAAAATTTGCTTTCTTCCAGATTGAAGAAAATCTAAATTGAATGATTTTATTTCTTTAGCATCTTCCATTCAGCTCTAATAGACCAGGGAATATTATTCTCATTGAGGCAAATTCCAAGTACAAAGTGAACAACTCTGATTATGATATGCTTCATGTGGAGGAGGTTGAGATCATTGAGGCTCTTTTCTCCTTTAAGGATGTTTTTTAAGGATAAAGTGAAAGGATGTTAAGAGTCAATTCTACTAAACTTGCCCCTGTGCCTAGGTTTCTAACCCCGGCAACTACAGTGATTGTAGGCCCATCTCTTGTTGTAACATAGTATACAACTGATTTCTAAGATTCTCACAAACAAGTTAACAAAAAAAGTTGAATCCTCTGTTAGGCTCAACCAAAGTGCTCTTATTGAAGGAAGACAGATCTCAGACAACCTTTGACTAGTCGGGAGCTCTTAAAAGATTACCGCAAGGACTCTACTCAAAGGGATTGTACAGCTAACCTTGACCTGTGGAAGGCATAAGATCTACTCTAGTCGGATGCAGTTGTTGTTACTCTAGAATATCTCAATTTCGTCCCAAATTTATTCATTGTATTCATGAATGCACCTCAACCCCAAACTATTATGTTCAAGTTAATGGATCTCTCAAGGTTACTTTAAAGGAGAAAGGGGTCTCAGAGAGGTTGACCCCGTGTCATCTTACTTGTTTGTTCTCACTATGGAGAATCTTGGGCATCTACTTGAAAGGAAACATATGGAAGGAAGTTTGGAGCGGCATCACAAGTGCAAAAAACCTTTATTAACCCGTCCTTCTTTTGCAAATGACTTGCTAGTGTTCTTCAAAGTTCATGCTATCTCTGCCTATGCTATTAGGGAGAGCCTGGATACTTCAACACTATGACTTGGCTTGAATTAAGCAATGATAAGTCTGCAATCTATTATGCTGGAGTGGACCAAGGTATTAAGAACATTATTATTGGGCCAACTCTTGCCTTTAAGGAAGGCCAGCTCCCCTTTAGGTACCTTAGTCTACCTCGTATCTATACCACCCTCAAAATTTATGATTCTCAGCCTCTTGTTGAAAGAATGGTGGGCAGGATCAGTGCTTGGCAGAGTAGAACACTTTCTTTTGCAGGAAGACTTGTGCTCATTTATTCTATCCTCTATAACATCCATATCTATTAGATTAGTGTGTTTGTATTGCCAACGAAAGTGATGAAGAAGATTGAAAACATATGCTCCAAGTACTCGTGGCATGGGAATGAGGTCAAAAGGAATATGCTTCTTGCCTGGAGCCAACTCTGTTATCCTAAGGAGGAAGTTCCGTTAAGATTG
This sequence comes from Kingdonia uniflora, assembly GCA_014058105.1. Taxonomy (NCBI): domain Eukaryota; kingdom Viridiplantae; phylum Streptophyta; class Magnoliopsida; order Ranunculales; family Circaeasteraceae; genus Kingdonia; species Kingdonia uniflora. The sequence continues at coordinate 18,386 of JACGCM010001057.1, read as the reverse complement.
AGAAATCTTGTATCTTGAACCTAGCCTCTATTATAAGTCATACTTTTAGGTTGGTTTATAAAGAAAACAGTCTCTGAGTCAACTGTGCTTATGCAACTATCCTGAAAAGTGGTCTTCCAACATTCTGCAAAATTGTGCTTACTCTTGGGGGAAGATTATGAATTCTAGAGACTAGGCAAAGAAACTTACTTTGCAGCTGATTAGGGATGAACAAGATACAGTCTTCTGGAGTATTCTGTAGGGACCTATGGCATTGCTATGGGATTCTTCTTGACTATTTTAATCAAACTGTCAAAACTTGAAGAATGACTCCTATCTCTACATGAAGAGTAGAGTGAGCAACGTTATTAGAAGAGGGGAGTGGAGTGTGCCTTATCATCTGCAACACACTATAAATAGCATCCTCACCAAACCTTCCTTCTATCTCTAATATTTCAGGTTCTAAAGACAGGATTGTATCATTCCCCTCAGCAACTAGTGATTGTACTGTTGCAGATACCTATGATTGTCTCAGTTTGAAGAAGACCCCTATCAAGCGGAGTAAAACCTGTTGGTGACCCAATGCTATTCCAAGGCAGAGTTTCACTACTTGGCAGGCTGTTATTGGGGTCTTGGTACTCAAGATAAGCAGCAAAAGAGGCATGTGCTATCCACCTCAATTTGTATCTTCTCCAAGTATCCTAATGTGCACTGAGCACTTATTTGTGAAATGTAGCTGCTCCATTCAAATCTGAAAGGCTATTCTTACTAAGTGCAACTTTGCAAGGCCTACTGTGAGGTTTCAAGAAGAAATTGTGTCGCTTTCTAACTTCTCTAAGCTGACCTAAAAGCAAAAGTTTTTTATGCAAATGCTCCGTTGCAAAGATTCGGAGACAGAGGAATGGTAGAGTCTTCAAATGAGAACGAGCCCGCTGAAATCACTTTGAAGCAGAATTGTAATGAAACCCAGGGTGAGGCTAAGAAAATTTGTCGTTAAAGGCCTGAAGATACACCTGCTAATAGAGACTTATTTGCCAACTGGTCCCTACAGCCTACTCTCATCATGCCCACCCCAGTGCAAAATCTGTAAATGGATGGCACCTCCAGCTGAAAATTGGATGTTGAATACTGATGATTCCTTATGGTGATTTGCTAAGGGACCTGATAATCTGTTTAATAATTTGTATCACGAGTCTCACGACCCAAAGAAAGAACCAGCATAGAAATAGAGCAATTAAGTATTGCATAGCTCATATCAGTTCAAAAAGAGATTAGTTAACATTTTATAGTTTACCTGTAGTCTTTTGCAAGTATTCTTGGAGCTGGACCACTAAGATTATTGAACGACAGATCTCTGTTACACAATGTTTACGTAAGTTTAATAAGTGAAGTATACTAAGGAAAAAACTGCAGGGTGGTGTTAGAACACATACAAGAACGAAAGACCTGCAAGATTGGCAACAACTCTTGGAATCTGGCCAGACAACATATTCTTACTAAGCCGCCTGATAAATTAACATACTTAAATGGGTCATAGCACTACAAAAGAAAACTAATAAAACATTCGGAGTATTAATCGAAAGTTCACAATAAACATGTGCCACACTTACAAGTAACTCAAATAAGTTAAAGCGCCCAAAGAGCTTGGAATTGTACCAATAAGCTGGTTACTTGAGAGGTCGAGAGTTTGAAGCTCTAAGAGCTTCCCAATCTCAACTGGTACAGGACCAAATATTTGATTATTTTGCAATAACCTGCAATAGCAAAGATCATCGCTTGTAGAGTTGTAACAGTGTTCGGGAGCATAGAAAAACAAGGCAAGAGATATAGTACAACGAAAATAACAAGAGGAGGGAAGAGGTGTGTTATAGCTAAAATATAAGTTGAAAATACTTATTTTGGCAAATGAAGATATTCCATTAATAGAAGGTCATGTTTCCCAAATACTCGACTGAAATGGTTAAAATGAGTCTAAACATGATAGCCTAAATCTACAGAGAAGAGAAAATAAAAAAACATCTTCCTCTAAAGCCTAAAGGCTCCATAATTGTTTTTTTAGTATTGATAATGTTCTTTAAAGATGTCTGTCAAAAGCAGAACCATTAGTAACTCACAAGTAATCAATCCCTACTTCTTAAGAGGGAACAGTTGGACTGTGAGGTTTGTAACGGGCCACAGAGGAGTAGTCGGCGAGTGGTAATAAATTATGAGCTACATGAATCGCAGGTTCTAAAAAAATAAAGGTTACACCCCAAGTTCTTCATTGAGACCATGTCGTCACTTATTTGAAATGCAGCCAACTGGGTAGCAAGCACATAGCTCTGGATTGCTTTTGGAGTTGTAAAAGTAATGTCATACTGAGATAACTGCATCGGCCTCAGGAAGCTCTTCCTAAGGCCGATGTAGTGTGATTTTTACAAGAGGAGTCTTAAGGTATCCACTCTAGTTATAGATACAAAGCATCGATAAATGTAACGCCTCCATTTAATTGTTGTGAATACTAGTCCCTCTACCAAACCTTGCCACTTTATAACTTCTGCATCCCTTAGCATTTTGTTGAACATTAAATTGGTCATTCCATCCCCAATAATCTTCTCGCAAAATCGCCAACCGTATTTCAAATGGAAGCAATGTATAAGAATATATTTGGTACAACCATCAACAGTATTATGGCTAGCATGTTCTCTATTTTCTGGAAAAGTTTTTATTGGAGTCCATTCCAATAAAACTTAATAATCTTATTTAAGAACAGTTGAAAGGCATTGCTAAATTCGCTAATCCCAAAATAGACATCCTAATCTTCCCAGAAGGCCAGAAAAATTTCAACTCTTTGGTTTGTGGGTGGTGTTATTTTAGCGACCACTCTAGTCTTATTGTAATCCAAGTAATGTATATGCTGTAGCTATCAAAAGGCTGCATACAGCCTTGCAAAATGCTACCCCTGAAGAAGCACTACGAGGGTTCACTTCTAATCACTCTTACCTTCCCTTGCCTTTTTCAAATAATCACCACGTCCTTGATAACAACGTTGTCTTACTAAACCTTCACTTCCTTGTTCTGCATTTTACGAAAGCTCATTTTCATGGCTCATTTGCTCTTTTATAAATCAATACATCATTTTTGAGACTCAACAGTGTCACGGTGCAACAGAAATTCAAGTATGGTGTCTATCACATTTCTTCTCCATTCCCTGGCTCATTTTGATCCAATTGTACCCACAACCAGCCATTGCATCTACCAGGATGCCTATGATAGGTAGTGAAATGCTATCCTTCGAACCAGCCTTGTTCAGAAACGAATAGTGAAGCAGCAGTTCTTATTTTTCTTCTCACTGGTAAAATGTTCGTTAACCATGTCAGATATTGTCATGGTTCTATGCAGTCCACCTTAAATAACTGCACATATTACTTATTCCTTAATTTAACCTCTATCTCTTGACTGAATTTTCTGATTTATTGCCTTATAGACTAGTTGACAGGAAGAGATCCAAGATGACTTAATACATGACCCACCAGTATATCTAAACTCCAATCCAATACATATTTATACTCATAAAAGTGTCAAGAAATGGCATGTTATTCATCAATTAAAGCCTAACGTAAAGATAGTGGCCTTGGGTCCTTGCTTGTATCGACATTTACTGACTCTAACTCGTCTTCAAAGGCATTTACTTCAGAGAGTGGAATTGATCATCTATTCCTCTTGCAAAACATGCATTTCCTGCCTAGGAAAGGGAGGAATGCTGAAAGGCCCTACTGGTCCCCAATGGAACTTCTGTTTGAAAAACAAGCTTTCAGAAAACTCGGCTTCTTTCGCATAATTGGAGCCTCCACAATGAAGGGGCTTTGAAAGGGAGGCCTCCGCCTTATGACTACGGCACACAAGCAACTCGACCTACCATGAACCGGCCGAAAGATCAAAACGAGCGACAACGTAACAACAAGAAGAAAAGGGGATTCAAAACTACATCAGAATGGGTAGCTCTGACTGCATCACCTACCGGCAGCTCTTCAAAAAGGTAACGTCTCAACGCTTTTTCCAAAGCCTTCATTCTCTGCCGCATTGGAGGACTTCCCGCTTCCAACTCCCCACTCCCCATCCGCTAGAAAGTTTCCACAGTCATGAGTCACCGCAGCTTTGCCTTTTGTAAATCTACTTATTAGACAACGATGTACTGTGAAAAGTAGGAAGGGTCAATTCTCTCTGACGATAAATAGACTATCATCAGCGAGATTAGCTTCATATTGGCCGAAGGGCTTGCACAGTGTACCAATTTTAGATTTTTCCCTTTGACGGCTATTAATATTAGTGTATTCAACCCTCAGTTAACTGTAGTTTTTCCCATGTCTAGTGGTTATTGGGTGTACCTCTCTCGACACTGTCCCAAGTACAATAAGGATGAAAGTCATATCAATTTGACTCTACTCTCTTTCTAGTTACCTCCATGTCTAGTGGTTATTAATTGTGCTTCTCTCGACGTTGTCTACACGTACTATAAGGGCGAAAATCAGATATGCTTGTCTTTTCTTTTTTCCCTTCAAATCCCTTATAAAACCTTTTCTCTCTATAAACGGTTTAGATATTTTTCTGAAACCTTAGATGAAAACATAGAATTTTAAAGGCGAAGGTTCGGCCCTAATTTTGATGTGTTGTTGTGATTATTAGTCGCGCTATTAATCACTATTTTGGTGATTCGTGGTCTGATTATTACTCCCGGTTGCTGATTACATGATTTTTGCAGACCTTGCCTGGCCTTTTGTCTTGTTCTCAGTCATATGATTGATTATCACAATGGTTTATGGTGTTTTTGAAATTGGTTCTGGAAGTGAAAAATGTCACTATTACAAAGGAATCCAATAATTTGGAAATCAAGTTGCATCTATCTAAGGATGAGAAAGATATTGAAATATCTCATGGAGGGTCCTCTCCCGACAAAGGTGCTATTTTATGCTGATTGGATGCCTAAAAACTCTATGGTTTCTACTTTGTCTCTCTCATCCCCTCTCATAATCGTCAACTCGTCAAAATTATGAACAACGCATCTTCCTATATTCAACTCCTACAAAACCCTATTAACTCCCCATTCATATACATAAATCTCCCTACATTAATCCATCCAGCTATTTTGGCACCATCTCTTTGTTTAGAAGTTATCACCCATAGAGGGAAAAGAAAATTAATATTTCTAACATAAATCGAAATCCATCTATGTTTTGTGGCAGGTCAATAGCATGGTACTCGTTCATCAATTTGCATAATTTCTTTTAATTTGATTTTTCTAATTCTTCAATTATGATTCCGGAAATTGATTAGGAGTTCTTGAATCTGGTGGCCTTTTAATTATGTTTGTTTCCCCATACCGACATGATTCTAGATCATATACGCTTTAAATCAAGGAGTATTTATCAGGATAGAACATGTTATTTATAGCCACCTTCTTAGACCCTAACTTTACCAGTAGTAGCTAGTTAAATCATAAGAAAATCAAAGTTACAGTACTCACAGTATTTGAAGATGGCTCAAATTTCCAATGCTTGGCGAAAGCATACCAGATAAGCCCTTACTAGCCATTTCTCTGCATATGAAATTCATGTAAACACAAATAATATACCACAAATCAATTGATATAAGTGTAATTTGAAGACACACCCTACGTTTTAAGGTCCTTTGTGATACCCCCTATATCCTCGTCCAGCCATGGTCTTCCAATGGGTACTTACATACACGAAGAGGTAACACAAATCAACCACAAAACATAAAGGGTATCTCCAAATAACTTTGAAAATTGAGAAAAGGGATAATTCGGTAAACTCCCACAAACTTATCGCCAGTGGGTAAGCTCAAATTCAGTCACTCTTAACATTCTCTTTTAAATATTAAATCGACAAACTTACAACGAAATTACATAACCCTCAGGAGAACAGCCAACCATGATCCAAGTGCAAGGATCCACAGAATTAATATCCCATCCATCGAGAACACGAACCCCATTCTCACCATCCCTCAACTTATTCTTCATAGACATCAACGCCGTCACTGCTTGTAACATCCCCAACAACTCCAAATATCAAAACAACGAAAAATACAAACAAACAATACCCAAAACTAAACAATATCTTCAAATATTAGTAGAGATTAGTGTTACAGACCTTCAAAGTTGACTCCCTTTGGAGAGAGAAGACTGTCTGAGGCTTGAACTAGTGGTACCAACAACACCAACACCAACACCAACACCAACAACAACAAGTAGGGTCTCATCGCCAGTGATTGAATTGGGGGCTCGATTAGGGTTTCTTTTATCAGACTCGGTTAGGTCGGCCATTGATTTGAGAGAGTTAGGGTTTAGGGTTCTTGGAATTCAATGGGAATCTCTCGGGCCTTGGAACAAGGAAACGATTAAGAAATCTTGAAAGCGGGAAACACTCGAGATTTGGGAATTGTTTTTCTCATTCGGCTAGAGCATCTCCAACATAGGACACCCCTTAACACTAGTTGTGGATTTTAAACCTATTGGCTAAATAATATGCCGCCAAGTTATCGCTGATCTAAATCGCATATTATGTTCATTTTGAACTAGGGGTGCAACTGGTATGGTAACATACCAAACCAAACCGTAATAAATGGTTTTGGTTGTATATTTCTTGAAGCCAAAAACTGAAAACCGAAAAAACCAAAACCAAAAAATACCATTTATGTAGTCTCAAAAATCAAAAATACCAAGCCAAAATTATTAAAGTACATAAATACCAAAACCATAAGAGATAATAAACTTGGAAGTTCGAACTCATGACAAGGTTTTATATATTCATTAGACCTCCGTTATCATAGTACCCCATTTTAAATATCACATTTAGTATATGAAATATCGTTATAATATACGAGCACTGAGGCACGCGCTAACGCACGTGCTAAACCGTTATGCTCAATAATTAGACATTAATGGTGCATAGAATCAGTAATTAAAAATATGATTTATACCCTATGGGAGAGATGAAAATTATAATGGCAGTACAACATGGTTTTCCAGCAAAACAATTTAAGATAAAAAGATAAAAAGAAATTATATTATAGACCTACACTCAGACTTGCAACATGTCTTTGCCTTAACCCCAAATCAGTTTGACTCTGAACCAAATCATATACTAAGATATATGACATAACATTTAAGCAAATAATACACATACGGGGTTTGCAAGACATGAATAGGGTTAAAAGCTTTATATACTATAATTGGTTGTCAAACGACCTCTAAACTTGGTGGAGGGAATTAGAAGGTTGTAATGTAATATATAATGTCCAGAGTTGGAAGGACTAAAAGCCTCGTAACCTTAGAGTTACAGACAACTTAGAAGTTGCACAATCATGAAGTGAAAATAAAAGTTTACCAAATTATGTTACAAATGAAATATTATAACTACAACTTGTGTTGCATAGACACGACGTGTACATTAACAGTATAAATATGGTCTTATAAAGAGATGATGTTTAGTATTACCTGAATTCCAGCTATTGCCATCATCAAGCTCCCAACTACTGTAACACTCGCATACATGCACAATTCAAATAAAAAATAATTGACAAATCCTAGATGAAGGTGAACCATGGAGTAACATATGGTTCCTGAAATAAATGTTTACCATTATTAAGGAAGGCAACGTTGAAACTGTATTGTTGATAACAAATGTAATCGCGCAAGCGAATCCAAATGGATTTGAACCATCATCCTCTCAAAGTATGAGAAGCTCTTACCAATTTAAGCTTATGGATTCATAGGGAAGATAAGTATTTTGCCTTCTCTTCCTCTCTTTATCCTCTTTCCAGCCAGCGAACCAAAACAAAGTTTTAGATCTGAAGATCATCATTTAAGCAATGGCTCTGGTTTTGTATGCTGCAAACACAAATAAGAATGCATTCAAAACTCTTATTGCGGCCGAGTATTATGGTGTTGATGTTAAGCTCATTAAAAATTTTGAGATGGGTGTCACCAATAAAACTTCTGAATTTCTTAAGATGAACCCTATTGGAAAGGTTACTGTCTTAGAAACCCCCGATGGTGCCATCTTTGAGAGTAATGCCATTGCACGTTACATTACACGATTGAAGGCTGACAATCCCCTCTATGGTTCTTCATTGATTGAATATGGTCATATTGAACAATGGATTGATTTTGCTACATTGGAAGTTGATGCCAACATCATGCGTTGGTTTCTTCCAAGATTGGGCTTCCTTGCATTCCCATATATTGCACCGGCTGAAGAATTTGCCATTGTTGCCATGAAGAGAGCACTGGAGGCTTTGAACACCCATCTAGCTTTAAACACTTACCTTGTGGGGCATTATGTGACACTTGCCAACATAGTTCTGACTTGTATCTTAACATTGGGATTCAGCCGAGTGATGACAAAGAACTTCACCTCAGCCTTCCCACATGTTGAAAGATATTTATGGACAATGGTAAACCCACAAAATTTTAGCAAGGTCTTGGGGGAGATTAAGTAGACAGAATCTGTTATTCCAATTCATAAGAAGCCAGTTCAGCCTAAGGAGCCAAAAGCTAAGCCTGAACCAAAGGAGGCACCCAAACCATAAGAAGATGATGTTGAGGAGGCACCAAAGCCCAAGGCCAAGAATTCTCTTGATCTCTTGCCACCAAGCACAATGGTTATGGATGAGTGGAAGAGGCTCTACTCAAACACAAAGTCAAACTTCCGTGAAGTTGCTATCAAAGGATTTTGGGACATGTACGATCCCGAGGGATATTCTCTTTGGTTTTGTGATTACAAATACAATGAAGAAAACATGGTTTCGTTTGTCACCATGAACAAGGTCGGTGGTTTTCTGTAACGTATGGATTTGGCTCGCAAGTATGCATTCGGGAAGATGTTGATCATCGGTTCTAAACCACCATTCAAGCTCAAGGGAGTGTGGCTCTTCTGTGGTAAGGAGATTCCTCCATTTGTGATGGAAGAATGCTATGACATGGAGCTTTTTGAATGGACAAAGGTCGACTTGTCCGACGAAGCTCATAAGGAGCGTGTCAATCAAATGATTGAGGATCAAGAGCCTTTCGAGGGAGAATAATTGTTGGATGCTAAATGTTTCAAGTGATTCCCTATTGATCTATTTTACGTTAGTAGTAATTTTGTTTCATGTACTGTTACTTTTTCTATTCAGTGTGCCAAAAGTTTGACCTATTTTTTTGAGATAGCCTATGGTTAGGGTTTACTATAATGCTTACCTTGTTAGCTTTGAAAAAAAAAAGAATATTGTGATCACTGATCAGACAAAATGGAACGCAAAATATTTACTTCCTTCTTTTGTTACAAGTTCTACCAATCCTTTCAACTTGTATGGGCAACCATTCCGTTTTAAAATTTCTCCAGTACAGAGCTTACATTGAATATTACTTTAGAATAGTAAAAGCATTATAACATATATACATCTTTCTTAAAAATTATACAGTGACAAAAGAACTCAGATGGAGGGGTGCCTAAAATCTTAATTAAACCACTATCTTGCTTCCAGGGATACCGTATAGCCGGTGGCCCACTGGGTAAAGTGGTCGACCCCTTGTACATGAGTGGTAGCTTTGACCCACTTGGTATAGTTGATGATCCCAAAGCTTTTGCTGAGTTGAAGGTAAAGGAGATCAAGAATGGGAGATTGGATATGTTCTCTGTATTTGGGTACTTTGTTAAGCCAATTGTTAATGGAAAAGGTCCACTGGAGAACCTCTCAGACCACCTTACCGACCCTGTTAACAACAATGTTTGGTCTTTTTCCACCAACTTTGTTCCAGGCAACTGAGTACATACCAGTTTACGAAAAATATCAGGCCTCTTTTCATATTCCTTTTGTGACGGTGGATTTTAAAGTTGATGTAAATTAGTATGATAATGTAAATTTTAATCTCATATTTTTTTCACAATTCAAGTACTATATCCATGATTAAAAAAAAAGATTTTCTTTTTCCATTTTGAAATCTTGCTGCCCCAACTCTGAATGATCAGTTTTTAAGTATTTAATTGTATTACTTTGGGATAAAATTTTCTAATAGTAAATTATTCTTGTCACTAATTAACCCATGTCAAAAAGTATAATTGAACATGTGGGTTAAAATGCAAGTACTGAAGAGAAAGATTAAAACCCGTGTATGTAGTGGTTTATTCCACATCTCGAACTCATGCTTCATCTTCGAACTAAATACAAACTTTCGATCTCACCAATAGAGCATATGGCACAGAAAAAATCAAGACAACACGAATTTCTCAACCAATACCACTCGTCCATGAGACTCTCATGCTATTGGTTGAGAGTCGTCTTGTAATAGCTTATTTCGTATCCCGGACTCAAGATTCATCATCGACCTCATCAACATATAGGAAGCACTACTAAAGACATATTCAATATTCCTCAGCTCAAGGCATATCTTTTGACCTCCACAATAACAGTTCAATTTACGCAAGTGTACATTCATCAATAGGGCCGTTGTAGAGCAACAGAGGTCAAAACATTACATCATCTGGTCAAAAAATATCTTACATTTACTTTGTAACGTCCACCATTAAGAATCTTAATGGTCATCAAACGGTCATATTATAAGACCTATAAATTGGACCAGAGAATTACAAATTACAGACATGCAATTCTATACATAAGAACCTTACTCTGAAATTATACTCAGAGCACTCATTGTAATAAGTTAGCAACTTCAATAACATCGTCTTCTCCTTTTCAAAATCCTCAAGGGAGGTCGTAGTTTTTAACCTATTCAAAGGTTTTCCTTGCTAAATTATCTTGTTGATTATTGTCTATTGTTCTTGAGCGTTCTAGACACATTTGGTATAAAGGCGAAGTCTGAATCCCAGAATTAGGCCATTACATTTGCGCTATCTGTGGGAACCAAAGTTCTCAAACTCATTGTCTCAGAAACTGTTGATCATCTTTTTTTAGAATATCACCTCCAGGTCAAAGCACGCTTATAGTTTAAGCAGAAGAAAATACCGCACTAGCAGATCTGCGAGCCACTTTGAATTCTAAAATAGAAAGACATGATGCTCTGTGCAACAGTTATCGAGTGTATAGGACGCACTGAAGGTTTTACAGGGTCAGCAGGTCGCCGCCCAGAAGAACAAAGCCGTGCAACTTGAAGGCTCGCGAATCTCTGTTCATAATAGAATAAGACCTTCTCTAAAAGGCAATCACGTAGAAGGTGCACTTCAATCTAACCATCATCAACAGGAAATGAAGCCCATCTCAATCTACGAGGCTTACTAGGAAATAGATGGCAGCCCAGCGAGAGTCAGACAGGCTGAAAATCTACCTCGAAAAGTTTAAGTCCCGACAAAAGAACGTCTAAGTGAAAGGAGTAGCGACTATAATCCTGGATAAGGGCACGTCGCACGCCCGACCACTGCAGCTCGACAATATGTGACTCAGGAACATGTTGACATACAAATAAAAGAATTACTCGAAGCTCAGACTCCGAAAAAAGGAATCCACAACAGATTACAGAAAAGCCCGATCGTACAGGAATTATTGGATGGCAAGGTCCCCACCGGGTTCTAAACTTTGAAGATTTAAAAATACAAAGGAACTGATCCAGTGGAACACGTCCAAGACTTCCAAGACGCTTTAGGCCTACATTCTACGTCCAACCACATTCTATATTGGCTCTTTATGACCAACTTATCAGGAGACCCCCTACGATGGTTTTATACATTACCTGAAGAATCCATCACGACTTTCGAATAGCTGCGCGAACTCTTCGTCAAGAATTACTTACACAACAAAGACAAAGAGGATAATTTATACTCTCTTTTCAACCTTAAGTAGATGCCTGGAAGGAAGCTCAAGACGTTCACTAAGAAGTTTTTGGAGTTAACTCGAAAGGTAGATTGGCTCGACCAAAAGATCACTATTTTAGCTTTTACCAATACTTTACTTGTTGATAGAAGGGCAAAAGAGTACCTCATCATAAACAAGCCAATAACTCTGGAAGACATGATCGAAAAAGTCAATGGGTATATCGATCTGGAAAGAATGGTGTCTGACGGGCCAAAACCTAAAAAACCAATAATAACATCTCAAGATCAGTCAACCAACCAGGATTTTAATCGCGTTGTCTATCAGGGAAGAGACAGGAAATGGACAAAACCTAACGATGACCGACCTCGAAAAGGGAGTAACTTGCCAAAACCCTGTCTTTCTAAGATAAATGTGACCATAACCAGCATTTATCATATACTTCTGAAGGATAGGTTTTTCCGCAATGCACAGTATCTCCAACTGATTGAGAACAAACCATATTGCATTCACCACAAGGTCAGACATCATGAAACAGAACACTGATTTTTCATACAGCGGTTGTTGGAGTATATCTTTGCTGATGGGCGAATGCATGAGTACATTTTAGACGTTAAAAGTTATAATAACGAGAGTTACAAACTTCCTACATAAGCCGTACAAACCGAAGAGTCGGCAAAAGAGAAACACTTATACCATATGTCGCTCTGCTACTTCATTGAGACTCAGATTGTCAACCAATCGATCGAAAAAAGAAGGACACGTGTCGGCCAGTGTCACGACATATCCATAAAAGACAAAGAAGCTCGTTTACTTCTCGTATCCAGCTCTTAGTGAACAAAAATTTTCTTCGACGACTATGATGTTCGTCATTTCAACTATCCTCACCATGATGCTTTGGTGATCATGTTAAAAATGAGAAATATGGTGCTTCGCACGATGATGATAAATACTGGTAGTACTATCGAACTACTTTTTCAAAGTACAATTGATCAGATGGGACTGCCCGACAAGGTACAGCCCATTGACATTGATATTTATGGATTTAACGGATCTTGAGAATAACGTGTAGGAAAGATTATACTTGCTATCACGGCAAGACCCATGACACTCGACGTGATCATTTATGTTATCAATACAAAATCCCATTATTTGGGGATAATGGGATGTTGTTGGTTACACAATATGTGAGCTATTTCATTTACCTATTATTTGACGTTGTAATTTAAATGGAATGACGGCATATATGAAATTAAAGGAAGTCAGAAGATAGCTCGAGCGTGTGAAAATTATGTCATCATCGTTCCAGAATCCTCATAGTCATAGCTCGCATAGCAATTACATAAAATAATAAGGCACACTGCATAAAATTATACAGTAAACTCTACATAAAACCATCTGCCAAGCACAAAAACAACAGAGTACGTCAAAATCAATAGAGAAAAACGAGAAATATACGTTGGCATTCTTCTGCCAACGGCAGAACAAGATGCCCCCATCTAATTCCTTAAAGACAATAATGATGTCTTCGCTTGGACCTTTCACGAGATGTCGGGCATTGATCCAAATCTGGCCTACCATAAGCTCAATTTGAAAGATAAGGCCGAAGCTGTTAAACAAAAGCAAAGGACCTTAGCACCAAAACTCTGAGAGGAAGTCAATAAAGAGATCGACAAACTCATCGAAGTTGGGTTCATCAGAAAGGCCAATTACCCAGAATGGATCTCGAATATTGTGGCAGTCCCAAAGAAGAATGACAAGATCAGGGTATGTGTAGATTTTATGGACCTCAACAAACATACTCCAAAGGATAGTTTTCCACTTCCTATCATAAACCATCTGCTCGATTCTACTGCGGGATACAAACTCCTGTCCATGATGGATGCCGCATCAGAATACAATCAGATACATATGCTACTCGATGACCAAGAGAATACAACTTTCATTACATAATAAGGCTTATACTATTATAAGGTCATGCCTTTCGGTCTCAAGAATGCTGGAGCCACTTATCAATGTTTGATGACAAAGATGTTCAAAGACCACCTCGAAAAAATGATGGAAGTCTACATTTATGATATGTTGTGTAAAAGTCTTAAAAAGGATAACCATATTACAGACTTACATACTACTTTCGAAATTCTCCGTTTCTACAAGATGAGGCTCAACCCTGAAAAATGCCAATTCGGGGTCCAGTCAGAATTTTTTTGGGGACATTTAATCAGTAAGAGAGGTATAGAAGCTGATCCAGATCGTATTCGAATACTATTGTCTATGCCTTCTCTGAAAACAAAGAAAGACGTACAAAAGTTAGTATTTAAGATTGTCGCAATAAATCATTTTGTTTTGAAGTCTTCAGATCGATGTCGATGGTTGTTCAACCTATTGTGGGAAGGGACAACAAAATAGAAGTCTAAAAAGGATCCTGAGATCGAGTGGACAGCAAAGTGTGAAGCAGCATTTCAGGAACTCAAACTTTACTTGGGATCACCACCAGTGATGAGCACACCTAACGAGGGGGAAGAACTCACAATATATCTTGCAGTTACCGATGAATCATTAAGTTATGTTCTCATTCAACTTGATGGGAAGACAAAGAAACCTATCTACTTTATCAGCAAGACTCTCACTCCAGCAGAGTCCCGGTATACCAAGATCGAGAAATTACTTTTGGCCCTCGTGTACATATCGCAAAAATTGAGGCAGTATTTTTAAGCATACTTAGTTTGAGTGGTGACAAATTACCATTTGCGATAAATCTTATCCAAACGGGAAAAATCCAGACGAGTACAACAATGGTCGGTCACTATTGGCGAACATGACATCCGTTTTGAACCACGACATTCTTTAAGAGGTCAAGTAGTAGCAGACTTCCTTGCGGACTTCCCAGTAGAAGATCCTAACTGGGAAGAAGATAGCACGGATACCAATGAGGAACAATTCGAAGAAAAGTTTGAAGAAAAGTCAAACTGGGGAACTAGTAAGGGGTGACGTCTTTTAACTTATGAGCTTTTGGATCTGTAGGATCCAAAATTGGAATCGTACTTATCACACCTTCCAATAATAGGATCGAGAAAGTAATCAGGCTCAATTTTGAAGCTACCAACAATGCGGCCGAGTATGAAGCAATGATTAATGGTCTAGATATGGCTCTTGAGATTGGAGTCTCCGAGCTGCCTGTGTACATGAACTCTTTTTTGCTAGAAGAATGGAAAGATGATTGACTTCACAGTAGCAGTAGCCAACAAAATGAGCAGATTCAAAAGAATTACTATCGAACATTTACCGCGCAGAGAAAATAGACATTCAGACTCTCTCACGTATCTAGCAGGAATCCTTGGTACGGAAGCTCGTTATCTGAAGATCGAAGTATTATCCACCCCAGCATCAACATCATAAGCTCGATTTCTATCAATACTGGGGGCGTTAAATAGGACGAGGACGATTGAAGATGACATTTCCTCAAGTATATTGGGACTAAAAGCAAGTTTGATAGCGAACTCTTGACAAATTTTAATGAAAGGAGATACGTGCTTGACAATGCTAAGTGGTACATAGTAGAAAACGGCCTCCTATACAAAATTTCAGTCACATGGGCGTATCTTGAATGTTTATCTAGCAAAAAAGCTCAATAATTCTTAGACGAACTCCATGAAGGCACTTGTGGTTCCCATACAGCAGGACGATCTCTAGCCAATCAAGCTCTTACTCAAGAGATCTTTTAGCCTAAAATTAAAGCTCAAGCCATTGAGCTCGCAAGCAAGTGCGACGCCTGTCAATGACATGGCCCCCAAATTTGAGCTCCAGCCTTGGAACTCCATTCCAGCAACATTGTCTGGCCATTTAAGAGGTGGACAATCGATCTCGTAGGAGAATTCCCCACCACGCCAAGGAAAAGGAAACACCTATTAGTAGTAACGGATTACTTCACTAAATGGGTGGAAGCAGTCCCACTGTGTCGCACACGAGAATACGAAGTCATCAAATTTATATGAAAAACTATCATCATCCGTTTTGGGTGCCCCCATCTCATCAGAATCGATAATGAACCTCAGTTCGTTGGCTCCAGAGTCGTCAAATTCCTCAACCAGTACAACATCATACCCTCCCTTTCTAATCCATATTACCCACAAGGAAATGGTCAGGTCGAAATCACTAATCGTACTATCGTGGATGGAATCAAAAATCGCTTGACAAAGAAAAAGAGAAATTGGGTCCAAGAATTACCATACGTGTTATGGGCGTATCACACAATACCTCGTGTATCAGCTGGATGTATGTCATTCCTCCTGGCTTATGGTACAGAAACAATTATCCCCACTCGGTATCATCACCCAATACGTGACTATACCATAATAGATGAAGAAAATGAATTTCAGCTGGCATGTAACATGAATTGGATCGAGGAGACTGGAGACAGAGTAATCATGAATTTGGGAGGATACCACCAAACTCTAGCCCTATCTTACAACAAGCGTGTTTGCCACAAAGAGTTTGAAATTAAAGATCTCTTCCTAAGATAAATTCCCAAACACAGAAAAGAAGTAAATGCTGGGAAATTGTCCAAAAATTAGGATGGTCTTTTTGCCATTGTTGGAAAAAGTAGCCTTGGTTCTTACGATCTCGCCACTGAACACAGAGATTGAATCCCTAATCCTTGGAACACGAGGAGATTAATGTTGTATCGTAGATAAAAATCTATCACATTGTACTTTTCTACAAATCAATCTATCATCGTGTATGACAATCTTACATCAATGAAAGACTTATGTTCGATCCAAATACATTTGAGTACTTTCTACTATTTCATATAGTACTCTGTCTAGCACATTCATCGTACGTCAATCTTACACCAATGAAATACTTGTTTTCGATTGCCCTACACTATAGTACTTTTCTAACATATCCAATAAGTACTTATATATACAGGTTACAGATCGTTTGTTGCTTTAGCCAAGCTGATCATTTATACATTATAGATAGTTTCTTGCTTTAGCCAAACTGATCATCTGTACATTACAGATCGTTTATTGCTTTAGCCAAACTGATCATCTATATATTACAGATCGTTTGTTGCTTTGGCCAAATTGATCATCTATACATTACAGCCTGTTTGTTGCTTCAACAATTATCTACTATACGATAGCCTTCGGGATCATCCTATACAACAGATATTCAACTCATACAATATCATTGGTTTACCAAAATGTTAGTATAAATCACTATTCTAGACAGTCCTATTTTTATACACTTTATCTGCCATATGCGTTAGTATGCATAGCGCCTCCTCGCAATCGTTACTCCACACTAGAACTATCACTCGAATCATCACCTATATTAAAAGATCCCGCCACGTCACGTGCATAACTCTTGTACAACCGTTAACATATAAACTCTGGCATTTTCCCCTTAACAATCTTCTTTCCATCTCTAACCATATATTTTTTAAGAACTCCAATTTTGGTTACCATAGGACCTAGATACGCAGACCGTATTGCCTCCATGTCACACTACGCACTTCTACCAACTAAACCATCATACACCAATTTACTTTCTACTTCCAATCTCTTAAACTCTGATGCAAATAATGAAATCATTGTTGTCATATCTCTCTCATACACGTCACTTGCCTCAGTCTTTACCTGTTTAGACATAATAAGCTCGCTAAGTCTACTTTGGGCCTCCTTCAACGAAGCTTCCAAATGATCGCAATGCTTCTCTACTCGTCATTTCTCATCCAACACATCAGAATTCTGAGACTCCAACACTGTCATGAACTTATCCATATGATAAATCAAAGATATTGACCCATCAATTATCGCTTCACGATTCTCCCATTCTACCCTCCCCTTATCAAGACGTATTTATGCCTACAATAGGTCAACATCTAACTTCGTATTTGCATCACGATATTGTGCATTCTCTTCCAAGTGCTCCAAGGTGTTTAACTTCAATACCTGTATGGTGTGCTCTAGAGTCACTACTTTGTTCCAAGCCATATTTATGTTTTCGTTATGTTTATTACGGGCCTCTTCTATCTTTTTTATAGCTACATCAACAACTAGCCACAACACTTCATACTTAGAAGCACAATCTTGTGTATCAGCTATCCCCGCTTTAAGCACATTTTACTTGGATTGTAGTCTTTTACATTCTTACTTCATCCATAATTCTGCCAACAGTTTTGTAATTCGAACTCGAGTAGATGTTAACTCTGTCCCCTGCTGGCTCGCTTGCCTCGAGCCACCTGTAAGCTCCTACCTTTTTATTATTATACATTTCTCTTACTCCTCTATGCTTTCTCATATGTTGCTAATCTTCCTTTTTTCTTTATGTAGCTCCGCAGACAATCGAGCTTCCTATGTTTCATTCTCGATCTATCTCTACCTTAGTGCGTTTCTTCCAATTCCAATACTACTCTTAGTGCCCCCTTCATGAACTTAGCTCAGCGTTCAATTGTCCATTTTGGACCGCGTGAACGGTCATATAAAATTTATAGCTTCTTCCACCGTGTCATAACAGTTTGCGTTATAATAGTGTTTGATTATACATACAGATTAGCCTACCACAGTTAGCAAGTTAATCAGACACATGGATCTTGA